>OZ038433.1:18860984-19248484 GCA_964036275.1 Litoditis marina
AGTAAGATGAAAAATACTATTTTGCACAGCTTGGAAAGGTATGAAATGGCTCAAGATATAGGCACAAGTCAGTGAGTCGTAAAAAGCAGGCTGTAGCTGTGTTCCGCATACAGTGCGTAATGGACCTTTTAGGGGCCTAATTTAAATCGCATCCGTTTTCGCGCCCATTATGCACAGTTCAAGCAGTAAACAAACATTAATGTGTGTCACCGCCCTCCATCTAAAGTTCTAAATCCTATTATCCAATATCAGTCAGGTCTTGTTCTCATTCGAACTCCAGCTTCTTCGTCTTCTATTGAAATGAAAATATTCATTTTCGTATTCACCTTACTACCTACTGTTTTTCCTCATATAGGTGAGTTTTTTTTTACTATTTTGGAAGTCATTCTTTTTTAAATCTCGAAATTTGAAAATAAAATACATAAACTAGTTCAAATCGTTTTTGTGTATATATCCGAATGATCCTGAAGGACGTACTGTTAGTTTCGAAAATACAATAGCTGTAGTTCATCCAAAATTTCTTTTTATTGCAACTACCGTAGTAATTTCATTAAATAAACGGGGGTCACGTTGATTTCGAGCACTAGTTGTTCGTTTTTGTAGAGGTTTTGTACACATACATCACCTTTGGAGTAATTGTTCTATGCTCTGGGGCCAAAGGTCTGTTCTTTTGAAACTGATAGCGAATTTTGCTCTCAAGAAAAGAACTTTTGACAGTTCAACGACACTGCGTGAAACGTAATATTTTCCCGAAAGGTATTCCACCTCACAGAAAATTTTCCACCATTTTTGTAACTTGTATAATTAGTTCTAAAAAAATTGCATGATTACGGAGCAAAAATTACCCGAAACAAATTTTGACTACGGTAATGCAGCAATATCGATTCCCTCACTGCTCTGTTGTCATATTAATGCTTTGATAGATTTAATATGATAATTGTGGCAATTTCGTATTTTTATCGACATAGGCAAGAGCCGCATTTTTGAGAAAACATATGAAAAAGTTGAAACTTGAAGGAATGTCTGTGGTTTCTCAATGTTCACAACATCGATTAATTACCTCCAACCTCCAAATTCTTAAGAAACAGTTCCTTTAACCAGCACACGAGATGTATAACTTGAATCAACCAGCACTGTTTTCAACCCGCTCGAATGAATCTCAGCTGTCAAATCAAAACTACCGCTCACGGCAACAAGATATTTTAGAGATATATCGGTGACGCATCACCACAAACTATCCGCTAATGAATAACAACGTTCCGTTTGACTGTGAGAAAAATCAGACTTTCATTAGTTCTTATATTTTTTCCAGTGTCGAAAAGACAGTCCGATGGCGACGAGGTTGAAGTAATCTTCGGGAATGACTGCAAACAGACCGGCGATGGCGATGTCATTGTGATTTTCGGAGAAGATTGTCCGGATGATCCAACAAATGGGCCAGTTAATACAACTCCCAACCGGGATGACTACAACAGTCGTCACGCCCACCTCCACATCTTCTTCAACAAGTGACCAATCAACTACACTAATATCAACTACGTCAGACTCAACCAGTACAACCACTACGTGACCTACAAGTTTAACATCAGCCCTCGTCCACTTCTACAATGACAAGCGAACCGACCACATCTCAAACCATCAGCTCATTTTCCACTGTAGCGACATCAACTACACCCATCACTTTTTCGGAAAGCTCATTCCCAACGGACCAATCAACTACACTAACATCAACTACGTCAGACTCAACCAGTACAACCACTACGTTACCTACAAGTTTAACATCTACCTCGTTCACTCCTACAATGACAAGCGAACCGACCACATCTCAAACCATCAGCTCATTTTCCACTGTAGCGACATCAACTACACCCATCACTTTTTCGGAAAGCTCATTCCCAACGGACCAATCAACTACACTAACATCAACTACGTCAGACTCAACCAGTACAACCACTACGTTACCTACAAGTTTAACATCTACCTCGTTCACTCCTACAATGACAAGCGAACCGACCACATCTCAAACCATCAGCTCATTTTCCACTGTAGCGACATCAACTACACCCATCACTTTCTCGGAAAGCTCATTCTCAACGGACCAGTCAACTACAATGCAAACATCAACAGAAACAGCCAGTACAACAAGTACAACAGTTCCCATCACCACTGGAGTAACGCAACCGAGCACCACATCAGATTCAACCACTCCAACGTTCACAACGTCTGGCGGAACAACAGACGGAATCACAACTTCATCAACCGCTCCACCCATCACTACCGAAGCAACAACCAGCGCAACCGGCTCCCAGACCACCTCAACAGCCACCACTCAACCCATAACAACACAGTCTCCAACGACTATTTTCACCACAACTAGTCTATCCACGGCTCCAGTATCCACTACCAACCCGATTGAGCCGACCACAACCGGTTTTACAGCACAACCAACTACTATGACGTCGACGTCACATTCAACGGATGTTCACACTTGTCCACCGTTCACGGAATCGACCACAGGTGGGTACGGCACAACACCTGTACCACCAACAACCTCTACCACAAGTTACCTATCAACCAATACTCCATCCTATCCAACGGGATGGTCAACATTCACACCTACCCACACGACAACCACTAGTACCGAAAAACCTGAGACCACTCCTCTACCCACATATCCGACCGCACCGCCTGGGTATGGCACAACACACACAACAACAACAACTTCTACCACTAGTTACCTATCAACAAACACTCCATCTTATCCAACGGGATGGTCAACATCCGGACCTGACCACACCACAACCACTAGTACCGAACAATCTGAGTCTACTCCTATACCCACCTATCCGACCGCACCGTCTGAGTATGATACGACCGCTGATTATAGCACAATCAGTTACACAGCTCCGCCTCCGTTCACCTATTGGACTCCGCCAATCGGAACAACCATCACCTCATCTACGTCAAACTATGTCGATGAACCTGTAACAAAACGTTATCTTCCGGAAGAATTTGTCGCTCCCCCGGCACCTCCTTCAGCAGAGGCCCTGGCTCAGCTGATGAGTTCGGAATGGAGAAAAGTCATGAAGAGTGTGTTTTCTAACCTGTCACCGAGATTCGTTCTGGAAAGGGCCGAAACTACAACAATCAACTACGTTGACGAGATGGTAACTCCCTCACCAGATGAAGGAGGCTACAATCCCAATGTAGAACAGACTGCTGCTCCCGTTGATCAAGGCTACGACGGATATGCACCCGATGTGTACCCCTCCGGGTACAGGAAGAGACGCAGTGCGAACTAAGATCGGAATAAGCGGAATAAGTTTATCGTCGAATGATGAAATATACTGTTTTAATTACTCTGTTTTGTATCAATGAAAATGACTAATTGATAAATGGTGTTCAATATTCTGTTAGATGCAAAACTCAACGACAGTTTTGGTTTTGAAACGTTCATTATAGCGTTGAGCTACACGACTTGACACTTGTATAGGACGGAGGTGGTTGAGTTTTGAGAGAAAAGTCACCCAAATGTCTACCATATTAACAAAACTGATATGGCGACTTGCGTATTGAAAAAGTAAAAGACGGTTTTACGTCTTTCTGATCAAGCACAGGTCTAAAGGTATTGTGAACAACTGTTGCTGAACAATCGGAGAAAACAACTTAGTGACAGGTCAAAATTAACAGTCTTGTCAATTGTAATTTAGCAGTTTAGATGATAAGAATCGAACACAATCGGGTGTAAGTAAGTTTATAAATAAACACTAAACCGAGTTTATTATTTATGAATCCATCTCCCGCCATGGGTCGTGCCTGAACAAGCAGTGACAAGGGAAAATTCCCAGTTTAAGGGTTTCTACTGAATCGATTTCGTTGAAAATTGAGGAAAACATGTGATATCTACTCAAACCCTGGCGGACCAAAAAAAATTAGGAAAAAATAGTTTTTGTCAAAGTTATAGACGTTTTCGGAGTGTGTAATCGTGATAAGGGAAAATTCCCAGTTTAAGGATTTCTACTTAATCGATTTTGTTGAAAACTGTGGAAGACATGTGATACCTACTCAAACCCTGGCGGACCAAAAAAAAGTTGTTGCAAAAAAAATTGTTTTAATCAAAGTTATAGACATTTTTCGAAAAGTGTCTGCGTCTCTCCATTCAGCACGCTCTCTCACTCGCTCTGTCCGGTCGATAACTCAAACTGTACGTAGAGAAACAATTACCGATTTGCTTGAAAATTGAAATATGATACCAACGTGCAATTTGTTTGAATATGAAGTATTGTATTTCTGACGTCCTTCAGGATTCTGGAGACCAGATAACGTCATTTTTGAAAAGTGCAAAGTTGACGTCACATATATTTTGAAATGATGGTACTATCTTAGAAAGGGTCAACTAACGGTGAAACTCAATCTAAGAGTGATGTATTCTGGGATTCTGGAGACCAGATGACGTCATTTTTGAAAAGTGCAAAGTTGACGTTAGATATATTTTCAAATGGTGAAAATATCTTAAAAATGGTATATTAACGATGAAAATTTGTCTAAATATGACGTATTCTGGAATTCAGAAGGCCAGATGACGTCAACTTTTAAAAAAATTGACGATATATTTTCAAATGCTAAAAATATCTTAAAAATGGTATATTAACGATGAAACTTTGTCTAAATATGACGTATTCTAGAATTCAGAAGGCCAGATGACGTGAACTTTTAAAAAAATTGACGTCACATAAATTTTCAAATACTGGAAATATCTTAAAAATGGTATATTAACGATGAAACTTTGTCTAAATATGACGTATTCTGGGATTCGGAAGGGCAGACGAAGTAAGTTTTTAGAACTGTAGTGTTGACGTCATATTTTTTCGAATGATGGTAATTCTTGACAAGTGGTTCATTGAGAAAACCATTTTATCTCCACCGTACAGATCAAACTACATACCTACGGCATGTATACAAAAAGAGAAAAATTCATGAAAAAGTGGGGGCCCAACGACTGTGAGATTTGTCTTTTGCTGTGCGCCCCTTAGACAGCTACTCTCAAATGGAGCAGCTACTGCTACGAAAACCGAAAAATAATAATATACTCAAGTATAACTGTTCATCACAAACATACAAAAGTCGTAAAATATTTTTTCAAACCTGTAAACTAGAATCTACAAATCACAGATGTTAACTCAACGTAGTCAATTGTAAATTTTCTGGTGTTGCGGACAAAGGATTGCAGTTTTTTGTCGTTACTTCAACTCTAAGTGCTACGCTTGTCATATTATTCAACAGTTGTTCTCTCTTTCGCAGCTGTGATTTGTAGATTCTAGTTTACAGGTTTGAAAAAATATTTTACGACTTTTGTATGTTTGTGATGAACAGTTATACTTGAGTATATTATTATTTTTCGGTTTTCGTAGCAGTAGCTGCTCCATTTGAGAGTAGCTGTCTAAGGGGCGCACAGCAGGAGACAAATCTCAGTCGTTGGGCCCCCACTTTTTCATGAATTGCCTTTTGATCTAGCTGTCAGTGTTCTACTAAATATTCAGTAGCAGAGTCGAATTTCGCTGACAACTTTCTAAAATATTTCAACTTTTCGTTCTAAGGTAGTCGTTTAGTAGCAGTTCGACAATATCTTGCAAACTACGAGTAGCCAGTTTGTATGTAAACTTTAGTTTAATATAATGAAACAAATTTACGTTTGAAAGTTTGGTTGCGTTTTGTACGATTCACGCGACTATCTCGCGATGAACTAACTTTGATCAGAAGCCTTCACTCTCCACGAACAATGTGAACACTCTGGTAATTTTCCTACGATCTTCGGGATCTGTTCCATTATCATACTTCGCGATAGTTACTGCTGAAAAAATAGGGTAAACATTTAAATTAGATTTTTGATATTTTTCATACTTTTCATATTTATTCATTCAGTTCGCTTCGTTGCGAGGCCTTGCTCCATCATATATGTCACAGATATTTGTAGTAGCAGCTTTTTGGATGTCGGTCTTGGTCCCTTTTTTTCATAGAAGACATCATGGTGACATACAGAATTCAAAGAGTGGGTGACGATTAAGCTCAAAGGCATCAAGCTACAACCTATAACTCACGTTTAAACATCAACAGCGAGTTTAAAGTGTCACAATGGATATTTTGTATGAATAAACTATACTTGTGAAAGCTTGGAAAGAAACAACTCATACAGTTTTTAATAAGAGACATCCGCTCAATGTCTTTAAGCTTAATCGTCACCCACTCATTCAAACGGACTGTAGTAAACATAACAGTGGTTTTGAAAGAGACGATTTATTTTTGGAAATGAACTCAATCTAGAGAAAACAATAAATGGAGAGGGGAAATAAATTATCCAGTCTCGAAATCGTTCTGATCATTCGTACATCCTTGTCACGAGTTCGTACGTTTTGAAAACGCTCTGTTCACACCACCCCTCTATTTCAAATAAAATCTCATTATATTGTTATCAGTTTCAGTCTTTTTGAATCCATAAAGTAGCTCAAAACTGAGTGATCGGTCCACATTTTCATATCTAATTGAACTATGTTTTGAGCTCTCCAAACATAGTTATCCTGTATCTTATAGACACCACAGTGTACCATTGTGACGAATAAAACTTGAAACTTGAAAATAATGATTTTTTCAAATGTTCGGTTTTGAGCGGGTGAACTCAAAACTGTGATTTGTATGTTCATTCAGTGAACTGTTCTAACTTGAACCCCGTTTTTATTCGTCCCACTACTAACCTTGTTTTGTTTTGGAAAGGAATACTCCCTCCTTGACCTTTATTAGGCGTAGCCAATATAGGACATCGAGATATAAAAGACTGTATCTCAATCCCTCGAATGTGAGGTTTTTGGAGATGAAAAGTTCATCCATGTTGGCAAATGCCTTGCCAGCGGCTACTGCTTCTCCGGACGTTAGCTGAAAGCGATTGGTATAGTCCTCGGAGTTTCCAAGTTTAAATTGTCATGAGAAAGAGCCTAATAAACACAATGTCAAACACAAAGAATACCTTGTTTTATATTGGAAATTTCTATAACAAGTTTCTTTTTCTACTTCTATAACCCCCAGGATGACATGAGTCTCTTCAGCCGGAGCAAAGGGTCACTGGATCAGAGAGAGTGGCGAATCAACCCATCGTCACCGGTTAACTATACCCTAGGTCCGTTACCAGGGTGGGGCCGCAAGGAGGTAGAGACTCACCCCCCCCCCCCCTCCCTTTTCACTTCTTTTCAGTTGTTCACAAAGAAACTGTTCATTCCGGTGACACGTATATTTAAAACATAACTTTCTCTACTACAATGATCAAAATAGAGATTATTTTTCGACATAAAATCAGAACACAGAAACATCATGTTGTCTTGTTGGTTTCCCAGTGGAGCAGCTTCGTCATTACCAAAACGGAAAAACGGGAACACCTGGAAAACTATGTACGGAAAACTATGTGTACTACACCAATTCAAACTCAATATTAACATTCTCGTTAACCTTAAGTTCATCAGTTTAGCTGTAATCAAAACAAACAAAACCGCGTGTGAATCAGTTTATTATCACACAAAACTGAACGGACATTATCGTACAAAAATCACTCGCCTGGCGGCGTACCAACCACTTCAACCTTATGAGAAGTTCATATGAGTTTCTCATGAGATACTTCATGAGCTACGCGTGAACTCTCAATTTTGCATAGAAATTAATAAAATCTCATGAGAAGCTCGTGCTTATAGCTCATGAGGTATATCTTGAGATTTTTAAGAGCTTGCTACGCCGCCTGGAATAGGCTTTCACAACTCTTTTACTCAGTTACGAGTCGCCAGTGTCCATGTGAACTTGAAAAAAATCCATCCCGCTTTAATTTTGACGTTTGAGTTAACAATCTAACCCTATGTCAAATGAAAAACCATTATCGAAAATCAAAAATATATACTTGTATATCCCTATCTTGCTTCTTTTCATCAAAAAAGCGGCTTACGTAATGACAGCGATAAGGGAGTTGCGTACGGGGTATGCTCAAAATAGCCTATAGAGATGCAAAAATGATTTTAAAACACTCTATCACATACGAATACACAATCAGAGACTAAAAAATGAAAATAAATTTTTTTCTTTTTTCTCGTGGTCTATCGGAAGACATTAAGAATTTTTTTGAGCTTTTTAAATTTTTCGAGAAACTCAATTTATAGCGGAACGGTTTCTTTAGGCTTGATTTCAAGAACAGACATCCGTTTGAAACTTCTGAAGCACGTTTACGAAGTGTTTCACACTATTCACGTTGCTTCGCACTTGTCTTGAAATTTACTTACTTTGTTTGATCATAAGCCGACACTCGTCATGCATGCTGTCAACGTTTCGGTGTTTTTATTTAGCTTCTGCTGAGGATTTACCACTCTCGTACTTCGAGATAACTACTGCTGAAAAAAAATGTGGTAAAATTTTCAGAATTTTTCGGTGAAAATGTGAACCTTTCTTCAAAGTATCGTCAACATGTGAAATCGCTCGAAATCATATAACTCACGACAGATCGCCATCCAATATTTTATGTGTAATAAACGAAAGAGAAGATAGTGATAGAATAAATTACTATATAACATCGACTTAGCTAGAGAGTGTTCTGAACTACGGCGCCGTTAAGAGCTCCAACAGAACCTCATAACGTTCCTTGTTCAGCTTATTCTTCAAAAATATCATTTCTCGCAAGAATGACAATTACTTCGTGACTATAGAAAAAGATTCTCCATGTCCTATCGTCTTTGAACCTCGGCATTTGTGTAATGTATTGTTCAGGCTCTGAAGACGGCGAACCCGCCGAAACGTCAGCACTAAATAAAACATCATATCACCTCGTGTTCGGTCTAACAAGAAAACCCAACAATATAGAAAAAGAGTTCAATTAGTATAAAAACGAATGTGAAGAAAGTAAAGATTAGTTTTGAATGAAACGTGTACAAGAAATATGAAAGAAGTACAATAAAAATATTTTGAGGCAAAGGCTGAAGCACTAAATAAAACATCATATCACCTCGTGTTCGGTCTAACAAGAAAACCCAACAATATAGAAAAAGAGTTCAATTAGTATAAAAACGAATGTAAAGAAAGTAAAGATTAGTTTTGGATGAAACGTGTACAAGAAATATGAAAGAAGTACAATAAAAATATTTTGAGGCAAAGGCTGATCTCGCTTTCCTTGAAAAAAAAAACAGAGTATAAGCTCGATCATTGTAGGTCGCAGTCAGAAAATTTATTTCCGGTAACAAAAAACTCGGTATCCATTTTTTTTGAAATTTTGAACCGAGCGAGATTAGCCTTTTCCTCAAAATATTTTTATTGTACTTCTTTCATGTTTCCTGTACACGTTTCATCCGAAACTAATCTTTATTTTTTACATCCGTTTTTTTTACTAATACTGCTTGTAGTTGATCAACGATCATCAAACCATGGTAGATTTATCGACTAATTAGTTCATGTGAGAAAATAAAAAGAATCGAAGTGTTGAAACTATGACAATGCATAAAACAAAACGCTCAAACTACTTTAGAAATGATGTGGTCTTCAAAAGTTGTGCCAGTACTCTCCAACTGGGAGGATACACTGTTTGTGAAATAGAGAAAAAACAAGTAGCCGAAGGACAGATTCAATGGTTGCTCATATATGATGAGGTGGTTGTAGAGAAAACAAATACGATATCAAAAGAATATGTTTGTCACTGCCACTCCACCTTTTGTTGGTTGACCTTGTCAAAAACAGATCAACTCATCTCTAATCAACTGACACAAGGTATACAAACAGTACTAAATTCACCACCACATAGACCCCCAAATATAACTCTAGAACTATTAAAAAAACTGCGCGATTGACCACTACAATAGATTCAACTCCGATAACGTCTCCTTTTCTTCAATTTGGAATTTTAACAATAGAAAACCTAACAGTTCTTACAAGTTAAATTTATAATAATTTTGATGATATTAGTTCACTGCAACATTCAGATAATCATGCCTAATGCAAACCATAGACCGTAGATAGACTGTCCGTAGAGGGGGTTGAGATAGGCATGGATGAGCTCTGTTACTCACGCGTGATGCGCATAATGCACAGCTCATTCATGCCTATCTCAACGCCGTTTACGGACAGTCTATCTACGGTTCATGATTTGCAGGTGCATGATTTGCATTACGCTCAAATCTCTAAATGCTGAGGTTATTTTATTTTCATTGAGGTTATTATAAATTTCAATTGGAAGAATTGTTAGGTTTTTTCTTGTTCAAACTCCAAATAGCTTACTGCAGCACGAACTCTCGCTCGAAATGTCGTTCAACAACCACCTGGTGGCACTGAAAATTTCAACACTGCGTATTTCAATGAATTTCAAAAATGAAGGCTAAGCTTTTTATTCTGTTGAAGCTAGATATGTTTCCATTGAAAAAGTACAGCCGCTATGAACAACTGATGAAAGCAAGTATCTCCCAGTGCTACAATCTGTTAGTTCAGCTGACAATCAAAACAAACAGACAACTTCGCGAGTAAATAGTTTCATTATCATGAAAACGGACGAACATTATGGTACGTTGATGCATTCTATCGACTAGGCTCTGGCCAAACACTTTCTGAAATTTCACACAATTAATTTTGAACACATGGGCATGTTAATTTGCATGTTAATTTCTGTTAAAATTCTAGATTTCACACTGTTGTGCATTCAAATTCTCCAACACAAGTCGACAACCTAATATTTCATTTCGATTCGAAGAAGTAGTATATCTACTGTGAATGGAACACAAACAAACTGCAATACCCGAACTAACACGAACCATTCTGATATCAAGTTGATTTCAGGAAACAGGTGCACGTTCCGTCGGATTCAGGCACCCGTGAATATATTTCGCAATAAATTCACTAACCTCCGATTATTCACCGAGACTCATCATGTATTCTGCTACCACTACGGTCCTTTCAATACAATCACCGCGAGAACTATCACCGTCGTACATCGAGAGGACTACAGCTGGAATGTGCGAATTTCAAAACGAAAGGTAAAATTCGACCTCCACCATGACTAGAAGGTGCCTTTCCACGACACTTCAACAAAAATCTTCATTGAACATGAGTCATAATAACCAAACTGCATTGAGAACTCATTGCAGTGTGTTTTGCTCTTACATCTTTCCGCCGAAAGAGACTGGAATTTTTTGAAGTTTCTGTTAATCCGAGTTTTTTGTTAATTTTCACGCTGAACTATGTTTAATATGGAAAATACGTTATAAATGAAAGGTATCGCTCAAAATCGTTCCGACCCCGATTCAAGACAATACGAAGACGAAGACGAGAAGACATTAGTATAAAAAAACGGATGTAAAGAAAGTAAAGGTTAGTTTTGGATGAAACGTGTGCAAGAAATATGAGAGAAGTCCAATAAAAATATTTTGAGGAAAAAGTTGATCTCGCTCGGTTTAAAATTTCAACAAAATGGATACCGAGTTTTTTGTTTCCGAAAATAACCTTTTTGACTGTGACTTACAATGATCGAGCTTACACTCTGTTTTTTTTTCAAGAAATACGAGATTAGCCGTTTCCTCAAAATATTTTTATCGGACTTCTCTCATATTTCTTGTACACGTTTCATTCAAAACTAATCTTCACTTTCTTTACATCCGTTTTTTTAAACTAATTGAACTCTTTTTCTATTGTTACGAAGTAACGGTCATTTTTGAGAAAAAAACGTTATGAGGTTCTGTTGGAGCTCTTAACGGCGCCGTAGTTCAGAACGGTTGGCGTAGTTGTAACCTCGTTCAAGTGAGTGCAACTTTTGTGCTCCAGGCAGGATTCGGAGTCCCGGTCATAAGCGCAAATCCAAATTGCGAAAAGCACCGGCAAAGCATCGAACCTTCGTTCGCTGTGCGTGAATAGAGATTTCATTTAATCTGCCATTCAGACATGTGAATAGGTGAGAAAACCGAGCAGTAGCCGCCTGTCATGAGTTCTTCATTGGAAAACGTCTTCCTGCTACACGGTAAACTCTTCTTTCATTTTTATTTTCACGAAACCGGTCTATCCATGATTTTTTGCGAGACCATTTTCGGCTCTCTCACACGTAATATTCAAATTTCAGACATACCTGAAAAATACGTATACCTCAATTTTTTTATAGCTTGTCAACAACGTAAAAAAATTTTGGAATAAGTTAATTTTGAGCGAAACTATGCCGAGATTTGAGGAAACGGACACTTTTGTCGCCGCCGCCGCCCCGCCCGGAAGCCATTTTTGCGAGACGTTGGGCCCTCTAACTCCTCTCAACAATTTTCACTCGAAACGTAAACTAAATGTCCTGTAGACGTTTTGCCCTTTCAGTGATTCATGCAAAAATCTAATAAAATGGTCGACGTACTTTGAAGAAAAGTTCAGTACATTGTTTTGGAATGTCTGCAGACCTCTAAACAAAAACTAATCTGCGTAGCGCTCCGCGCTGCGCCCGATATTTTTCATAATAACATCCAAAAGACTTAATGACAACAAATACTTTTGTTTTGGAGAAGAGCGATTATGTGGTCCAATCGCGATGCTTCAGTCCTTTGAACTGCAATACATTTTCCGAATTGCAGTTAAAGGAGCGTTGACAGGGAATTGGTCCACATAATCGTCTAACTTTAAATAAATGTAACACCAAAATGTTTAATGTGCTCCGTTTTCTCATGAGGCGTGGGGTTTTTCAAAGACATGTGACAGAAGCGCATTTCGTGGTCCATCCAAGCGAGGAGCACGTTTAAAAATTTGATTTTACCACTCACCTCTCAATGTTTTGTGAAGGAAGAATCCTGTTCTACCTTTGACTCCTTGGAATAAATCGTCAGATATGAGTCTCATTATATATTTCTTTCCCTCGATCGTGAATCCAGCGCGAATAATTTCATCTTTGTTGTCAAATGCCTTACCAGCGGCTGCTGCATCTTCGGCTGTTAGCTGAAATTATTGGCAGTGTCGTTTGTAATTATTGCCAGTGTCGTTACGTTGAAAGTGAGGCGAAAGATATAGCTCACGAACAATGAATAACTCAATATTGTTAGTTTGTGAAAGGTAATAAAATAAGGAAAGTATCTTTAAAACTACAACATCCTCCGCATTAAAGGCATACCACCGCTCAAACATTGAATTTGAACTGGCCGTAAAAACAGCTACTTTCATGCTAGTCGCGAAACACTTAAAAATATCTGTCGCTTAGAAAAATGTATGACTACCTCAGTGAACTCCAAGTGCGCAAATGGCAGATGTTCAAATCGAATCGCTTTGCTATACTAGAACGAAATTGAATAGTCACGTAAACTCAGCATTCCAGTGAGGAATCATGCAAATTGTCATCGCACGTTTCTGAGTTCTGCTGTGTTCAACATGTTGCAGGTGACTGTGCAATTGACCAACAGTATACAGGCACCGTAGCAAAGTCTCCTAAAAAGGTCAGCTCCGAGCTGAACTTTCTGGTCACCACCTCGCCCAAGTTTGGGTCACCTGCACTGTGCTTATACATACGAAGTTGGCAACAATGTGGGCAGAGTGTGATCAGGTTCTGAATCAGAGTGAGCTCACCACTTTCACGACTTTGCTACGGTGCCTGCTCTCTGCCGCGCACGGTGTGGAGCCGAACCGTGTTTACCGTGTTAGAAAACTCGGAATTGCCCGATGGACCAGTGAATAGTTTGAGTCAAACCGCAAACCGAACCGTGAAACCAGATGAATTGTCTTAATTTTTTTCTTACAAACATTAGAGGAGTCAAAATCAATCAATACGAGCTAAATTTGAACTAGATTTTGAAAAACTTCCACACTGCCACCTCCCTGCTCCCAGCCTGACCCACTGGATGCATCTTACCGACAGCTGAACACATTTGATTTTCTTATTCTGTACCATATTCTTCCTCCATATGTTTTTGTATCGTTGCACATTTTGTGTAATAAATATTATTATAATAAAAAGATTTGGCGCCTCAATTTCAGAATACCTTCAGACATATTTCTCTCAAGAATCTAACGCTTTCCTAAGAGTACTGTAACGTTTGAAAAACTACTAGTATCAGACTCACATCAAAGCTGTCAGTTTTTCCCCAGATCCGGCCGTCAAACGCACATATGGCTGATTTTTTAACTCCAGTGCCAACCATGCTGTGATTTAACATCTCTGACCAGTTCTTCCAATATCCATCCTCTAAACAAAAAAAGATGTTGTAACAAAAGTATTGGGCAAACCGAAATAGGTATCCTTGCATTTTTGTGTTCTACAAAATGTGTGTTCTTTCCTCCTGCTATTGTGGCCACGTCTCGAGCCTCGTTGAATAATTTTTTTTCGGAGGGGAAATGACAAAAAGTTCAGACAGTAGATTACGTATGCGAGATGAAACATGGCTCTACCTCTATCCTATCATGGATATCTCGCATTGCGCACACCCGTATCGCCGCGAGGGGGGGGGGAGCAATGAGATAGAAAAGTGTTTATAAAACCGCAGGTCTAAATGAAAAATGTAAACGTTCCTGGATACTACCTCAAACTACTCTCGACACGAAAATAGTGAGAGAAATGCAACTGTAGAAAGTTAATCGAAAAACATCTTTTAAAACACCTCTCATAACAGTTGTACGTGTTTGTATAGCTTCTATAGTGATGCTTCTCCATTCAAAACGATTAAATTCTTGTTTCGGAAAGTGTCTACTTTCATTATAAAATAATGATATAGAAATAATTGGAGAGGTGAACAACGTTCAAAGGGCGATGAACTTTGTCAATATCACTTCTATTGTGGGACCAGCAGAAGAACTAATTTCGAAGAAGCTCACCCGATAGGGCCGTTGTGAAGACGACTAGAGCCAGCAAAATAAAGAATTTCATCGTGGAGTTGTACCACCGGACACTGCCTCTCTCTTTTATGCGGCGCCTTCTAGACTTCTTAGGCAGGGTTCATACTTCCTGTCGCTGAATTCGGCAACACGCGCGACAATACACAAATCATGATTATCGATTGCGTCGCCTGTTGCCGAATTGCGCTACAGCGACGTCGCGTCGCCAAATGGGTGTTCATACTTTTTTGTTGCCAAATCACGTCGCTGTCGCTCAATTCGGCGACAATTGCTGCCGAATTCAGCGACAAGTGTAGTTTACTAGCTAGTAAAATACATGACGCGTCGCTAATTGGTTTTTGCTTAATTTTTTCTTCATTCCTCCAATTTCTCAAATTCGAATGATTATTATGGTATTTACTAACTCAGTTAAAATATATATCACTTGTATCAATATTGTTCACCGGTAATTGGGGTGGGAAATAATCTGATTTTTGACTTTCCAAGAAAATCACCCTTTCGAACTTGGAGTGGGTTTTAAAACAAAATAAATCATTAATCGAGAGTAAAACATTGGATCTTATAAAAAAAACCACTCATTGTATCATGATAGAAATTTCCACCAAATAACCATACAATAAGGTTTTTCGAAAAATCTAGACCAAAATTATCAAGTAAAACTACCATTTTTGAAAAAGATTTATGGTTTTTGACCAAAATTTGACATTTAGTAGAAATCGAAGAAATAATTGTTCATACTTTTTGGTAGCTAGATCAAGCGACATTTCTGCTGCCAAAATGAGCGACAGCAGCATTTTGAAAATGCTACGCGGCGACTGCTGCTGTCGCCTAATTCAGCGACAGGAAGTATGAACCCTGCCTTACAAGGAGCTGAAACCCGATTATTTTTATTCACTCTTGAAAAGGGATTTTACCTGTCAATTCTGTTGACAGTGCCGAGTTTGAAACGTCTTCCCGACCTTTTTCAATGAGCGGGAACCGGATTATCAGTTCGTTTTTCAACTACTTTGTAACGATCGGTTATACGTACTGTCCTAATGTTCGTGACCGATCATCACACGATTCTCCATTTATCGAGTTGAGCACAATAAAAAAATAACGCGTCAACTATAAATGCATACAACAATGCAGGAAAGGACACAGTAACGTGCATTATTTCGAGAATGATGTGGTCTGTTACTGGAATTTGTTTTCATTGAAAATGATTCAAAACGCCAATCATGTATTGGACATATTGCAGCACTGGTTAATTTCCGAAGTTTTTGGTCCATGAACCATTCGAACAATGTCAATAAATGTGGACAGTGCAGAATCTGTGCAGAGTGGTAACATTGTAATATTATTGTTTCGAACCACTACCAAATGCTAGAAGTTCGGAAGTTAAATATGTTCGTGAAACGGGATTGAACGTTAACCGCAATACGTAATTCACAACCATTAAGAAAATAGCCACCCTTGCTCTCGCAATCAATTTTGCGACCATCCAAACCTCGCTCTCTCTAATATTGTTTTTTTGACTCGAACTAAGCTCTATTGATTTCAACTACGTTCAACTCAATTGATTCATTCAACTCAATGATTCAATTCAAATTCAACTCAATTGTTCTGCAAAAGGCGATCGTATCTCTGGACGGAGAGCGCCCGTATGAGAGTGGAGTGGGCGAGCTCACAGAAGAACTGAGTCCTTACCAAACCAAACCGCTAACCGGTGACTGTAGAACTGAACGGAACCGAACGAACCGATCGAACCGATAATCGGTTCAGGAAGGACCCGATTCTCCAGTGTTTGCACGTAAATGAATGTTAAAGATTAACACGAATGCCATACAATCCCAGTGATAAAAATACTGCTTTTAAGGTAACTACGACAATATGTACGATGTTTGTATTCCAGGGTAGAAAAATACGCATGCAAACTAGGATCAAAACGAATAATATAATTGAAGAGGGATGGTTCTTTTTTCTTTTTCAGGTGCAGAAGCGCAGTTGTAAAACACAACGCCATTCAAGTTTATGAACATTTATTATAACTTTCAGTTACACGACCTGAATGTTTACAATAAGATTAAGATTTTCAAGCGCGATATCCAGATTCTTTAGCAGCGGGAGTGGGAGCAGGGTTGCACCCGGCAGCTACTGGGTGTTCAACGGCGACAGGAGCCATAACAGGAGTGGTAGTCGTTTGAAACTTCTGAAGCACGCTCACGAGATGTTTCATACTATTCACGTTGCTCCGTCTTTGTCTTGCCATCTACTTACTTCGATCGGTCATAGGCCGAGACTCATCATGTGTTCTGTGAACCTTGAGGTCCAACTTCTAGCTTCTCCTGCGGATTTACCACGCTCGTACTTCACGATAACTACTGCTGAAACGAATGAGGTGAAAAGAATGGAAACGTGAAAATTCGACTTTTCTTCAAAGTAACATCTACTTTCGAAATTGACTTTGGTCAAAATCAGAACAGATGCTTTGAATGCCCATCTTATGGTTTCTTGATCCGTATAAGTTGCGCTCGCTTCGAGAGATTAGAGCTTTGCATTAACGCTTAATATTTGTATTTGATTGTGATTCTCCAATGACACGTGAATAGTTATCTCACATCCAATGCGCAACGACAAAATTGGCCACCAAAAACCTTTTTTTTTTTTACACAATTTAATTAGAAACTTTGAAAGTGTAGGTAGGCACCGCAGGCCACGCCTCTTTTGACCCAGCACTTTTTTGCCAAAAACTGAAATTAGTGCGCGCCGCGTGGGAACCATAGTTTAATAAAAGATATCTCAGCGGTTAATGAATATTTTTACACGAAACAAAAAGAGAAAGAAAGACGATAACGTCTTCTGTGATATTATATGAGCTTTCACATTTTTAGGAAAGTTAAATTGTACAGAAACATATGTAAACTTTGATACGGTCGTTTAACATGATTTTTGGTCCTCCCGTTATTCATATCTACTAACAGTAGTTAGTTCATGTTATTGGGAGTCAGTTAAAAAAATTCCAAAATCGGTATTCGCGATCCTATCTAACTTCTCTTCCAAACATGGTACCTATTTAGGCGAGCGATCACTGTGTGAAAACTCAAAATATTTGTTCTCAAATAACAATATTTATCGTTCATTTATTTCTAGTTATATTGATAACATCTTACAAAAGCATATTCGATCATAATTTCTGATAAACTTGATCTCATTTTGTCAGCATCTGTATATCTGCCAAGGATGAACTCACCTGATGAACAGACTGCTCCTCCAGTCGAGGCTACGATGAATGAACACCCCATATGTACCCCTCCGCGTACAGAAAGAGACGCAGTGCAAACTACGGTAGAAACAATTCCATTTCGGGATGATGAAAATTACTCTTCTGATTTTTTCTGTGTCAATAAAAAACGTATGATTTTAGAGTGGTGTTTCAATTGTATAAAAATACGAAAACAGTTTCAGTTCTGAGAAGTTTTGGTGACAGCTTTGTGCTAGACAACCTAGCACGTTTTGCTCAAATCGAAACAGGATATGATCGGGGTAGAATCGAATTTGAACAAAATACAGTAACAAACTCTACTAATAAATATAATTAGAAACCAAAGTGCAGACACGGCTCGAGCTTCAGTTTTTGTCCAATTGAAAGAGCACAGCTTCTGGTACTAAAAACATTCACATTCTCATTGAGCTATGATTTGTCTTGTTGTTATAGCGAATCCTACTTTTTCCCGAAATTATCGGAAAAGGAGGAAATTCGCTAAGATTGATTTGATAGAGGACAGATCCACATTTTCACCAGTATAGTGGGTGCCAGATTCATATGTTACTGTCTCTCGCCGCAATCGCACCTGTGAGCAAAAGATTCCTAGCAGGGCGCGAACCACTACGCAATTGGAGAGCTCAACCGCAAGCTTCGGAATCGAAGACATGCGTGCGTACACAGCGGAAAGTGAGATATACAGTACTATGCCGCCTTCCCATTGGCGACGACTCTACATGTGCTCGTTTCAGTCAAGATGCAGCAAAGATATTTCAAAACACAGGGGCTCGTCAACATTCATTTTTAAACTTCGTCGTCATCACTTTTTGTGGCACGAATTTCAACAAACAGAAAACAACTGAGACTAGAATCGATGAGAAAAAGTGAAAGAAAATGCTTTTTAGAAATCTGTGTACGCTGTACGGTAATCCTCTATGTTTTTTTTCAATATGCCGCAATACGCAAATATGCGCCAGAGGATATCGTAATGATCGCGAGCATTCCCGACGCGAAGGGAATAAGCACCCCCGTTCCCTGAATATAATATCTCATTTAGATGAGTTCGCATTTCTCTTCACGTTTGTCTATCATTCTCCCCATTCAAGGCATACTTGTTGTGTTTGCACCGGTAATATTCTCAGATTGTTAGTAGATTGTTAGTTTGGAAATTGAGGAATGGTATTTTGGACATATGAAAAGGTTCACAACTAATCTCACTTTAATGTTGGCGTGATATTTTAAGTTCTGCAGTCAATCAAACCGAAAAAAAATCGCGAGTTAACACTTTATTATCTAACTAAATTGAACGACACAATAATACATGGATCTTTACCGTAATGAATGACGGATGCATAAACACTCGGAGCCTGAAATATTCCACAAATAGCGACAACACATCAGACTTCGATTTTTCTCGATCAGTTTCTATTGTGGATATTTTGATCACGAAGATGCTTGAGTTTGTCGACACAGATTGAGAATGAAATAGTACTTCTCAATTTATGAATGCTATATATCACCAGTGAAAAGTCGACAAACACTCAGAAATTGAATAAACATCAACTTAGTAAAGTTTCAGGTCATTTCATTTTAAAAATCTGAGGCACGTTTAGCGGATGCGTTGTGCACGTTTCACGCAAATTTGTGTTTATCTATTTATATACTCACTTTGATGGGTCAAAAGTTGACCGACTGCATGAACTCGGCCAAAGTTGCGGTCGTTTCTCCACATTTCACCCAGTCATGTTCAATGTTACACATCGAGATAACTACAGCTGAAAAATTGTTAGTGGAAACTTCAAGAAATGGTTTGATCTCGTTTGCTTCTTCACCAGGCGGCGTAGCGATCCCTCCAATCTCACGAGACGTTCATATAAGTTTCTCATGAGATACCTCATGAGCTGTCAATGTTGTAGCATTGCAAATTGCAATCAATAGACTCTCATGAGAAACTCATTCGATCAGCTCATGATATATCTCATGAGATTTTTGAGGGATCACTACGCTGCCAGTTGAAAGTGTCTCAAACAGTTGGTTCCACGACTTACCTTGATTCGTTTTCTGAATTGAGATCTGTTGTGCTTGTTTCCTCAAACGCATAACGCCCTCAGATGCATATATAAGTTGATAGTTCTGTCCCTCCAACGTGAGTCCTTTAGTCTGAACTTCCACCTTGTGGTCAAATGCCTTGCCAGCGGCTACTGCTTCTTCGGCTGTTAGCTGAAGAAATATTTTAGGGCTAATTATTTATCAAATCTTTCATGGTAATTTACGAACAGGTAATCAGAAAATATACTAATTCCGGTTACAAAATGTTTTTTTTAGAAATTGGGTTAACAAAACAATTCACCCCAAGGTCACCTAGAGGAAAATGCCCAAACAGCAGTTAGTCACCTAGAGGAAAATGCCCAAACAGCAGGTCACCGGAAATCGGTTGAATAGAAATCTTTCCTTGGAGTGTTGGTAGACATCTATCTCTATGGTCAACTTTGGAGCAGTACTCATAAATAAACTTCATTCAAAAGATCAAAGACAAGAGTTCAGACAGAAATAATTTCTGACGGACAACTGAAGGAAAATGTTTATATATAGTCGCCATTTTCCCCATAAAGACAGCAGAGGGTTCAATTGATTGAGCGATGCGGGGCGAGCGGTCGTTGATTATCTGCCAGCAGTTGAGAGAGTGTGTAGATCAATGATACGCAGACGAACTGGCCGCTCGCCAAACCTCGTCCCATACAAAATCGATGGTACGGTGTCCACAACGGTTTGACAAACCCTATATAACACATTGGATCTATACGTTATGAATTATTTTCTCTACATGCTTTTAGAACAATGAATATTGTTCATTTTCATCGAAAAAACGAAACAGTTGAGGTAAATCCGCATTTCTATCCATTTCGCATTTTTTATTGTTGCAGAGCATGTGGTGGAAACCCCGCATTTTCTGTGCATTTTCAAAAAGAGTGTTCTCACTGCTTCATTAGTACTGTAGTATCAGACTCACGGCGAAGTTGTCGCTTTTCCCCCAGACCGATCCATCGAACCCACATATGGCTCCTTTGCTAACATATCCACCATTGAGCAGGTTACTGTTGACATAGGTTTTCCACTGACCTACCACGGAATATGTATATTTCGTTTCAAAATGAGTTGGAAAAAACCGTGATATGTAGTATACGTGTATTTAAACTTTGACATGAAGCTGGTTTCATGTGTTTTTTTTGTTTCTGCTGATACAGTATCGTCATATTTGTATGGTAGTAACCATGTACGAGAATTTAGTGACTGTTTGTTCCAGAAAAAGAAAGCGCTCTGACATTAGATAACCGCACGAAATGAGGATATTCAACGAAATGGGACCGTGAAACCGGGAAAAATGTACATCTTCAAAATAAAATATGAACATGATTCGATGAAACAATAGGTTCAATGATCACATCAAAAAACCAATGGAGAGAAACTGAGAAGTACCCAATGATGCGGGTTCTATTATATTGTAACAGCATCTGCGAGATGTCAACTTCAAAAGAAATACTTTATGTTGCTTTCATCTGTCACAATATATGATTCTCAACCCAATTTTACGTTTTTGCTGGCACATTCTGTTCTGAAGCTTAAACTAGTTATCCCTTTCGGCAAACACCTATCTACATGATATGAGTGATGATTGCGAACAGATGAGTGGGTGACGTGCCAAATGTGATGTGCTGCTTCTATCATGGCACCAAGATGAACATGAACACTCACCAGCTTGGGCAGATGTCAAGGCGACTAGTGCCAAGAGAATGAAGAATCTCATGGTTGAGTGGTGCCATTCCACGATTGTGCACGCCTTTTATAGGATGTATTTTGCCCCTTCCGACCAATAAACAGAAACCGGATTATTGGTTAGTTCAGCTGCTTTGTGTAATTGTAATGCTTGAAAAAGATATTTTGGTTCCACATACTGTTCAATTGCTCATCAAACCATGGTTGATTCAGCGAATAATCATTAGATGTGGGCGAAATAAAAGAATCCAAGTCTGGACACGCTTACAATCCATAAAATAAAACAGTAACTTAGAATACATTATGAGTGGTGTGGTCTTTGAAGATGTAAAAGGAGCGCTAGTTTAACCACCGCTCGAAAGACTACACTGTTAGTGAAATAGGTCGAAAGATGTGATTCAATGAACATGTGATGTATTCTCCAAGTCCTGCTTTCTTTGAACTTCGGCATTGTTGTGTATATGGTTTGATTTTGTAGTTGAACCGTACACGAGGTAGTATGATGGAATATTTATTGTGTCGACGTTTCGGCAAGTTCGCCGTTTTCAGAGCCTGAAAAAAGCATCAGTTCACAAAGTACAATAAACTCAATACAGTCGCGCAGGACAACGTGACCCAAATGTATTCCAAATAGCACGAATAATGAGCACTACAAACTCAGCTAAACAAATACATTAACACACCTTTTTCTACACGAGGTGGCTGATGAAAGAAGAGCCAACCGAGTTGTGTAAATGTCCGAGTATAAATTAGTAGTCACACTCAAAAATTGCACTTGCTCAGGAAAGGTACGAGGTGCGTGATAATGGAAATGCACTCGTCTTTCCTATTCATGTTAGGAGATTTGGCACGAATCCAACAGGCTTCTTGCAGTTTGCGCGCCGAAACATCGCTCTCAACTTCCAGAACCGTAACTACTATGTCAAAGTTGGACCCATTGTGTGACTGTACTCTATGCGTTCCCAATGCCGTTGCTTGTAAGCTTTTGTTGCGCCCCGCTATGTGCTCTTTTAGCCGAATGTAAAGTTTTCGACCCGTCTCCCCAATGTAAATTTCCCCACACTGCGCACATTCTATGCAATATACGCACCCTTCTAGCATACAATCCCCGGGTTTTCCATTTGGACAAATCAGACACGATGCAGTAGAGCAAATCCTATCGTCCATTCTATTTCGCACCAGCCGTTTTCGCAAGTTGTCAGGGGGTGATTCGACCAGGGTCACAATAAATATTCCATCATACTACCTCGTGTACGGTTCAACTACAAAATCAAACCATATGAACATGTGATGGTTGTCACGCTTGTATTTATTTCAGGCATAACTAATCCGGTCCTATTTTGCCTGCTCTATGTTTTCAGAATGAAGTGTGTTCCGTTTAAACTCCAATGAACATTTCCAGAAAATTGGCACTGGTGATTGGTCTACCTCCGCAAATTGTTCATATGAGCAAAGGTGATATTTTGATTGGTTCATTCCTCTAGGTGATTTCGAAGAATGTGCAGTCGCTCAACAGAAAACACATATGGTATTAGTAAGAAGTGGGGGACTAGGAAGTGTGCTGAAAACGGTGAAACCGAACAGAACTCACACACTTCCTGGTCCCCCACTTTTTACTAATTGTTCTCTTTTTGCTAGTTGTACTAGTACAATCACTCATTGATTAGAACAATCAGAATGAAATTCGAAAATTGGTGACTAATAAACATCCTGATTACTGGGCAAAGTTTCGAGTTCTCAAACGGTGTGATACTGGTTTTTCAAATTATTTTTGGCGCCAATTGACCTCTAAAATTGGTGTTGCCGGCTAAACTTGTAAAACTCACAAAGCCGTACTTTGTCGCCTACTTCATGAAAATCTGAGCTTTGTGAAAAATCTGAGTCATTTCAGTACAACGCAATGCTATACCTATTTGGCGCCAACGGGCGCCAGCGTTTGGCGCCCATAATCATACATGTTACTCCAATCGGTGAAAAAGACCTGGAACAAACGGTTTTAACCAATTGGCACAGTTTCCGACGAATTTTTGTTCGGAAACAATATTTTCAATTTTGGCGACACTCGGCGGATGAACGGGCTTTTCGGCGCCAAATGTCAAAAAAATGTGGATAAAATGTTCATCCGCTTGTCAACTAAATGTATAGTTCTGACCTCTGTGAACGAATCCGGTCGTTACCCTACTTCGCTAATGTCGTCCTCATTTGGCTCCAATAGGCGCCCGCGTTGGGCGCCATTTGATAATAATGGCACCATGTTTCGGAAATCAGATTGAACCTATTTTTATGACACCTGTGCAAAATTTCGAGTATTTTAACTTATGAGAACACATATTTTCCAACTTTTGGCGCCATCTGGCGCCAGCGCCAAGCACTAAACATAACGTGACATCACCAAACTTCCGGGGCCGCGCTTACTTTGGGGTTTACACATGTCTGCCAAGTTTCAGCCGAATCGGTCCAGTAGTTAAAAAAATAATTTTCTATCCGGACACCGGACGAGAGACGAGGGACAAGCGACGAGGGACGAGGGACAACGGAAATTTTCATAACGACATGACAGCATAACTTTTTTCAACCTTGACCGATTCTTCTAATTTTCTCACACAACATGTATTTAATAGATATGTAGCTCTCTCTCGTTTTAAATTTCGAAAAAATGTTTTATTTGAAGAATTTTGTGGTTTGAAAGCCAAACATATATCGAAACGATGCGTGAACTCCACACTATCAGCGACTTGCAATCAATAGAAATAACCGTCTCCGTTACAAATCGCCACTTATGACCGACGGTGCAAACCACTTGGCACCTCAGTCACTACAAACAAATTCATTGCCCGCTCACATCAAATATCCAATTTCCCATGGCTTTTTGCTAAACTGTTAAACTACAAGGAGCCAATTCAGCACTGAGACCGAGAAGTTGTTTGTCCATAGATGTATGTTAAAGACTAACGCGAATGTGATAGAATTCCAACGTTGAGAAAACTGCTTCCAAGGATACGACCCCAATGTTAACGATGTTCGTCTCCCAGGGTACAGAAACAGACGCGTGCAAACTAGGATTGAAAGGAATTGTTTCTATTTCAATGAAAATAGTTTAGTTGAAGAGCGGTGGTTTTTATTTTATTGTTTGGGTGCAATAGCAATGCAGGTGTGAATCACGACGACAATCAAGTTCATGAACATTTATTATAACTTTGAGCTACACCTGAGTGTTTACAATGGGATTGAGATTTTCAAGCACGATATCCAGATTCTTCAGCAGCGGGAGCGGGAGCGGGGTTGCACTCGGCAGCTACTGGCTGTTCAACGGCGACGGGAGCCTCTTCAACTGGGGCGGGGGCTTCAGCGACAGCCTCAGCCTCAGCGGCGGGAGCCTCGGGCACGACCTGCTCGTCTCCGTAAGCGTTGCGCTTGGCACGGTATCCAGATTCCTCAGCAGCGGGAGCGGGAACGGGGTTGCACTCGGCAGCTACTGGCTGTTCAACGGCAACGGGAGCCTCTTCAACTGGGGCGGGTGCTTCAGCGACAGCCTCAGCCTCAGCGGCGGGAGCCTCGGGCACGACCTGCTCGTCTCCGTAAGCGTTGCGCTTGGCACGGTATCCAGATTCCTCAGCAGCGGGAGCAAGAGCGGGGTTGCACTCGGCAGCTACTGGCTGTTCAACGGCAACGGGAGCCTCTTCAACTGGGGCGGGGGCTTCAGCGACAGCCTCAGCCTCAGCGGCGGAAGCCTCGGGCACGACCTGCTCGTCTCCGTAAGCGTTGCGCTTGGCACGGTATCCAGATTCCTCAGCAGCGGGAGCGGGAACGGGGTTGCACTCGGCAGCTACTGGCTGTTCAACGGCAACGGGAGCCTCTTCAACTGGGGCGGGTGCTTCAGCGACAGCCTCAGCCTCAGCGGCGGGAGCCTCGGGCACGACCTGCTCGTCTCCGTAAGCGTTGCGCTTGGCACGGTATCCAGATTCCTCAGCAGCGGGAGCGGGAGCGGGGTTGCACTCGGCAGCTACTGGCTGTTCAACGGCAACGGGAGCCTCTTCAACTGGGGCGGGGGCTTCAGCGACAGCCTCAGTTTCAGCGGCGGGAGCCTCAGGCATAACCTGCTCGTCTCCGTAAGCGTTGCGCTTGGCACGGTATCCGGATTCCTCAGCAGCGGGAGCGGGGTTGCAGTCGGCAGCTACTGGCTGTTCAACGGCAACGGGAGCCTCTTCAACTGGGGCGGGTGCTTCAGCGACAGCCTCAGCCTCAGCGGCGGGAGCCTCGGGCACGACCTGCTCGTCTCCGTAAGCGTTGCGCTTGGCACGGTATCCAGATTCCTCAGCAGCGGGAGCGGGAGCGGGGTTGCACTCGGCAGCTACTGGCTGTTCAACGGCAACGGGAGCCTCTTCAACTGGGGCGGGGGCTTCAGCGACAGCCTCAGTTTCAGCGGCGGGAGCCTCGGGCACGACCTGCTCGTCTCCGTAAGCGTTGCGCTTGGCACGGTATCCGGATTCCTCAGCAGCGGGAGCGGGGTTGCAGTCGGCAGCTACTGGCTGTTCAACGGCAACGGGAGCCTCTTCAACTGGGGCGGGTGCTTCAGCGACAGCCTCAGCCTCAGCGGCGGGAGCCTCGGGCACGACCTGCTCGTCTCCGTAAGCGTTGCGCTTGGCACGGTATCCAGATTCCTCAGCAGCGGGAGCGGGAGCGGGGTTGCACTCGGCAGCTACTGGCTGTTCAACGGCAACGGGAGCCTCTTCAACTGGGGCGGGGGCTTCAGCGACAGCCTCAGTTTCAGCGGCGGGAGCCTCGGGCACGACCTGCTCGTCTCCGTAAGCGTTGCGCTTGGCACGGTATCCAGATTCCTCAGCAGCGGGAGCGGGAGCGGGGTTGCACTCGGCAGCTACTGGCTGTTCAACGGCAACGGGAGCCTCTTCAACTGGGGCGGGTGCTTCAGCGACAGCCTCAGCCTCAGCGGCGGGAGCCTCGGGCACGACCTGCTCGTCTCCGTAAGCGTTGCGCTTGGCACGGTATCCAGATTCCTCAGCAGCGGGAGCGGGAGCGGGGCTGCACTCGGCAGCTACTGGCTGTTCAACGGCAACGGGAGCCTCTTCAACTGGGGCGGCGGTTTCAGCGACAGCCTCAGCTTCAGCGGCGGGAGCCTCGGGCACGACCTGCTCGTCTCCGTAAGCGTTGCGCTTGGCACGGTATCCGGATTCCTCAGCAGCGGGAGCGGGAGCGGGGTTGCAGTCGGCAGCTACTGGCTGTTCAACGGCAACGGGAGCCTCTTCAACTGGGGCGGGGGCTTCAGCGACAGTCTCAGCCTCAGCAGCGGGAGCCTCGGGCACGACCTGCTCGTCTCCGTAAGCGTTGCGCTTGTGGACTGAAATCATTCCAGTTTTTGAATTAGCGAAATATATTTGAACAGAAGAATAACAAAATGATGCACGTGTTCTCACCCGGAGTGTCTGGTGAAAGTGAACATTTGCGTTACAACAAGTGAGATTTCTCAATATCATGTCTTAAGAGGTACCTCAAACACAATTGACATATTTTAATGAAGAGTCGGTTGACTGAAACATTCAGGTGAATACTGAATAAAATATTGGTTGGAATATGGAAGTGAGTCGTGTTAACCAAACGCTGTACGTTGTTTTTTTAAAGCTAATGAACTCACTAGATCTGGCAGATGTGAAGGCGACTAGAGCCAGAAGAATGAAGAATCTCATTGTGGAGTGGTGCCATTCAAAGACGTTCACGCCTTTTATACGGCGTTTTCTCGACCTTCATCAGTAAGCAGAAACCGGAAAATCTAGGTACGTTTCGCTTTCCACTTACTTTGTAATGCATGAAAAACGATTTTGGTTCTACATGCTGTCGTATTGTCTATGACCGACTATCACACGACGTTTGATTTATTGAGAAACTGGAGCAGAAAGTGTGTTAAAGAAAATGAAAAATATGAGTTCTGAACATTTTATGATTCAGCACTGATAACAATGACTTAAGATATCTACGGACCGTTGATCTTCAATTTGAAGGTTCGATCTGATAAATAAATCCTGTAACCCCTCACCAACCACAAACCAATATGTAGGTTTTAACTTGTTGTCTAGTTCTGTTTTCTCAGAAATGCAAGTTGCCCTCGCCGACGTACATGATAATATATAGTCATTTACATTCCTACTGAGACTCCTACAGTAGGATTTCGAAACTTTAAAGCTGTTTTCCTCACTCACTTGTGATCGAAAAGGTTGAGGATTTTCGCACCTCATTCTAGTACTCAGGAACAGTAAATATACGAGAGGATTTTCGATGATCTGAAGTTTTAGCTTCACAACACCCTCCGGAATTTTTTTAAGGTTACTGTAGGAGTCTCAGTAGGAATGGTGTGAACTATATCAAAGCGCACTAAACTGTCAAAATTTTGCTTAAAGAATCCGTCCCGCTTTATTTTGACTTTCGAGTTAACAATCTGACTCTATGGAAAATGAAAAACCATTATCAAAAATTTATACTTTTATATTCCTATCTTGCTTCGTTTTCTCAGAAAAGCGGCTTACGTAATGACACCGATAGGGGGGTTGCGTACGGGGTATGCTCAAAATAGTCTGTAGAAGTGCACAAATAATTTTAAAACACTCGATCACATACGAATACACAATCAGAGAATACAAAATGAAAATAAATCTGGATGTAAATGAAGCAAGTCAAGTTGCGTCACAGTGAAAATGTTCATGTCCTCTTATTTATTGCTTGATGTTATGCACATTTCACCAATTTTCAATCAGAAAATACCTCATGGTCTATGGGAAGACATTAGGAAACTTGTTTGAGCTTTTTAATTTCTCGTGAAACTCAAATTATAGCGGAACGGTTTCTTTAAAACACAACAGAGCAGTGGGAGATGCTCTGATCGCACCCGATTCGGAACATTGCCAGATTTACCACAATTAAACTGTGAACTAAGAGTTGTAAATTCTATGAACGCCACAGAGCAGCGGGGGAACTCCTGAATGCGATAAATATTACAGTATTTCAAATCTTGTTGGCTTTATTTTTGCTTAGTTATCATCCACTTTCCTGAACTTTTCTTTTGTATCATGGAGAAATCTTGATACAATTCAAGACTTTTATCATTCGGCAAAAAAGTAGTGAGTATGGTTTTCGATTGTTTCAACTCGTATACAAAAAACTGAAAACTGTTTGTGGTAACTTTCCATCACAGAATGATCACATAATGTGGGAAAATTCAAGTGTACAGAACGTCTGTTAGACAGCATAAATATTGTAACTGCAACACATATTTTACACATATTTCAATTTCGCTCTTTTTCTCATAATCTTTTATTCATACAACCATTATATATCATGTGCATTTTTGTATTGCGTGTAATCAGGATGACCTTGATAAGGAGCCCTACTCAATCATGACTGAAGAGGTTGATCAAAATTCCAAAAACAAACAAATTCTGACGATGTGGTGTTGTCAGACGATTTCGCATTGGTTCCGAGCCGTTGTATACATGTCTTCAAACGCACAAACATCCAAACGAAGGTAATAGGTTCATGAACGAATAGGGGCAACAGAGCTAGTGTCATGTCACCTACCACAAGTATGAGGTTCACCTTCGCCAAATAGTGGTATGTAAAACATTCCAATAATGAAAATATGAAGGCACATCAATCGTTGATATGCGGTTGGAGCGATGTAGAATACATGTTACCATGAATATGCGTTTATTGTACGCATCAGCCGAAACAGAAAGCTAATAAACTTTGTAGAACCCTGGGTCAGCATTATTAAATACTTGATTAACGACAAATGAAATAAATCAGTACATTACTAGACATAGCTTTCAGAATTTTCAACCGCTGGAAACCATTATATTATGTTGTTTTCCACGTGTTGTATTTCGTTATCTAATGATGGTTTAATGATGGTTGTAAACACTAATTAGCTTGCCATGTATGCTTATCCGTCAGTTCCGTGATGTGAACAACCTTTCTGGAGTAGGATAACGTTTTCGGGAAGATGCTAAGAGAGGAAGGTTGCGGTCATGGGATACTTGTGAAAAAATGCGTCGGAAAGATAGTAGAGCAGTAAGATCCTTTCGTGATGAATTCACATTCACATGATTCTATAAATTTTACGATTTTCTGAGACGCAGTCGACCGAGACCCTTAATACAAATCTTTAAAACATTTGTGTTTTTCTATTTTTTCTTCCGAAGAAAGACACGCACACACGACACTCTATCAGACAAATGTCTTGTTTTGCACATAATCAATGTTATCATATATTTGCAACGAATTGGAAACAAAATTCACCTCTATCGAACGTGGTAGAATGGTCATTTCGGTCACTTGTTTATGTACAACCGTTTTTACGGTAACCTAGACCACTCTTATGATTCCTTTTCTTTCAGGTTACCTGAGTAGTTTTGTTTTCATTCCGGGAAATCAATCCGTTTTTTTTTTCAATCTAATGCAAAACTTGTCGTTTGAACGGTTAACGAATGTGTTTTAGGTTACACTTTCAGGTTACTTACTCATGTCACCAGACAAAAAACCCACCAAAAACCGAGCACCTTTTAGATGGAGAAATGTTTCAAAATTTATTCAACTCCATTACTATATCAATGCAAAGTACTATCGAACCTAATAAGCGTAGGCATGTTGGCACCGAATTGGTGATAGCTAAATTTTTTCATCGCCCGCGGCATCCTTCACCACTTATCGAACTGGTGAAAACCAATTCTCACTTACTGATTTATACCTAAATTGAAAATTATCAATGTTTCGATGGTTTGACCGGTTATTTGTTATCCCTTGGAGAATGTTATTCACTCGACAATGCTACCAACAGTCTCTCTAAACTGCAACAAATGAATATCCATAAAAAAACTGAACAATTTTCATTGAATGTGACGCGGCGAATCAGCATAGTCGACGCGGAATCCACTGTTACTGTCGCTCATTGAGGTTTACAAAAGAGATGAAATTTTCAATAATGGTATCAGGAACATATCGCCTTCAAACCAATTGGCGAAGAAACGCACTTTAACCAATCAGCCCATCTGATGAATCAGCTAAACCGATTGAGTAAGTTCGGACTTTGTTAAATGTTTTGCAAATAGATACATCAATTCTACTGCAAACTATTTCAAATACATGTAGTTGAGTACGGGTTCAACTTAACAGCTCTTTTGTATCATATGTTTTGTTGTTTATGGCTTCCGAACTGTCTTCACAGATACGGAAGAAATATCTGTCACACATGTTACTATACATCCGTGAGATCAACGCGTCAGCAAAACTCTTAACAATAACACTAAGCCTTTGTTTATTTCATTCATTTATGAATACTCTGTCTCAGTTGGTTGATAGTACACCCAGAAAAACTGAATACTGATCAATTTTTTCTGTGTGTGTTAATCAGTACATTTGAATTTGAGAAGTTTATTACAGCTTTGAGCTAAACGAGACCTGATTTGTTACAATGAGATTGAGAGAAAATTTTCAAACACGATATCCAGATTCCTCAGCAGCGGGAGCGGGGTTGCAGTCGGCAGCTACTGGCTGTTCAACGGCAACGGGAGCCTCTTCAACTGGGGCGGGGGCTTCAGCGACAGTCTCAGCCTCAGCGGCGGGAGCCTCGGGCATGACCTGTTCGTCTCCGTAAGCGTTGCGCTTGGCACGGTATCCGGATTCCTCAGCAGCGGGAGCGTGGTTGCAGTCGGCAGCTACTGGCTGTTCAACGGCGACAGGAGCTTCTTCAACTGGGGCAGGGGCTTCAGCGACAACCTCAGCCTCAGCGGTGGGAGCTTCAGGCATGACCTGCTCGTCTCCGTAAGCGTTGCGCTTGGCACGGTATCCGGATTCCTCAGCAGCGGGAGCGGGAGCGGGGTTGCATTCGGCAGCTACTGGCTGTTCAACGGCGACGGGGGCCTCTTCAACTGGGGCGGGGGCTTCAGCGACAACCTCAGCCTCAGCGGCGGGAGCCTCGGGCATGACCTGCTCGTCTCCGTAAGCGTTGCGCTTGGCACGGTATCCGGATTCCTCAGCAGCGGGAGCGGGGTTGCAGTCGGCAGCTACTGGCTGTTCAACGGCAACGGGAGCCTCTTCAACTGGGGCGGGGGCTTCAGCGACAACCTCAGCCTCAGCGGCGGGAGCTTCAGGCATGACCTGCTCGTCTCCGTAAGCGTTGCGCTTGGCACGGTATCCAGATTCCTCAGCAGCGGGAGCGGGAGCGGGGTTGCAGTCGGCAGCTACTGGTTGTTCAACGGCGACGGGAGCCTCTTCAACTGGGGCGGGGGCTTCAGCGACAACCTCAGCCTCAGCGGCGGGAGCCTCAGGCATAACCTGCTCGTCTCCGTAAGCGTTGCGCTTGGCACGGTATCCGGATTCCTCAGCAGCGGGAGCGGGAGCGGGGTTGCAGTCGGCAGATACTGGTTGTTCAACGGCGACGGGAGCCTCTTCAACTGGGGCGGGGGCTTCAGCGACAACCTCAGCCTCAGCGGCGGGAGCCTCAGGCATAACCTGCTCGTCTCCGTAAGCGTTGCGCTTGGCACGGTATCCGGATTCCTCAGCAGCGGGAGCGGGAGCGGCGTTGCAGTCGGCAGCTACTGGCTGTTCAACGGCAACGGGAGCCTCTTCAACTGGGGCGGGGGCTTCAGCAACAACCTCAGCCTCAGCGGCGGGAGCCTCGGGCATGACCTGCTCGTCTCCGTAAGCGTTGCGCTTGGCACGGTATCCGGATTCCTCAGCAGCGGGAGCGGGAGCGGAGTTGCAATCGGCAGCTACTGGCTGTTCAACAGCGACGGGAGCCTCTTCAACTGGGGCGGGGGTTTCAGCGACAGCCTCAGCCTCAGCGGCGGGAGCTTCAGGCATGACCTGCTCGTCTCCGTAAGCGTTGCGCTTGGCACGGTATCCGGATTCCTCAGCAGCGGGAGCGGGAGCAGGGTTGCAGTCGGCAGCTACTGGCTGTTCAACGGCGACGGGAGCCTCTTCAACTGGGGCGGGGGCTTCAGCGACAGCCTCAGCCTCAGCGGCGGGAGCCTCAGGCATGACCTGCTCGTCTCCGTAAGCGTTGCGCTTGGCACGGTATCCGGATTCCTCAGCAGCGGGAGCGGGAACGGGGTTGCAGTCGGCAGCTACTGGCTGTTCAACGGCGACGGGAGCCTCTTCAACTGGGGCGGGGGCTTCAGCGACAGCCTCAGCCTCAGCGGCGGGAGCCTCAGGCATGACCTGCTCGTCTCCGTAAGCGTTGCGCTTGGCACGGTATCCGGATTCCTCAGCAGCGGGAGCGGGATTGCAGTCGGCAGCTACTGGCTGTTCAACGGCGACGGGAGCCTCTTCAACTGGGGCGGGGGCTTCAGCGACAGCCTCAGCCTCGGCAGCAGGGGCCTCAGGCATAACCTGTTCGTCTCCGTAAGCATTGCGCTTGTGGACTGAAAAATATGAAATTAACTGAGAAAACTGTTGTAAGTTCTGTCGTAAACGTGATCTGAAATCTAGTTCTTATTGAATGAACTTCAATATGTGACGGATCACACAGTTTTTCATCTACTTGTTCGTTTGGCGCCATTTTAATAGTTTTCAGCCGTCGACTGAGAGAGAATTGTCATCATCCAGTGTCCTGAGAGCGCAGTTTCACTATCAAATCGCCGCGCGACAAGGTCATTTGATAGGTTGAAGCGAACCTTTTCTTGTCAAGGAAAAGCAATAAGACTGCCAAGAAACAACATTATGAGAAACAACGCTGACGGCGTTCTTCACTACAGCTCAAACGAATAAGGAACTTGCGTCCTCGCTTTAAAACGCTCCGCGTACGATTCGCGTAATAATAGGCGCGACACGCAGCAAAATAGTGCTGTGATCAGAACAAATTGCAGTGGGATACAGAGTCCCGCCACGGAAACTTTTTGAACGGAGCTAAATACAAGTATAATCGGGCGAGAGCGCTGTGAGCTATGTCTGGAATCAGATTTTGTGAAGTTAGCGAGTATACAAAAACATTTGTAATATTGAAATTTCGTAAACAACTATTAAACAAATTAAATCGAGCGCTCAATGAAAATGCGGAATAAAAAGAATTAAATCTAGTGGGTGTTCAATTTCAATAAGTTATATCAGGAAGCTGGCGGGCGACGGTTTTTGAAGTGTTCAATGTTGGCATCTGACGGCTGCGCACAAATAGGGAAAACCGTACTAGATACGGCGCAACGAGAGAGGTCTGGCGACGCATTTCGCTTGATTCGTGTCAACTAGACAATGCCTCAAAATGGTGAACGTACAGTTTGAAAACGTATTCGATTCATAATATGTGTACTATACTGACGTATTACATACTGTAGTTAATGCTAAATGCGCATCGATCGTTTGGTTATAACAGTCGGAACATTTCATGAAGGAGATCTAGTTCGTTTATGAAGTAACTTTGAGACCATAGGCAAAATTTGTGCTATCATTACCTAATTTGTGTATGAATGTCAGTCACTGAGAGAGAGAGGTATGTTTTGTAAATACTATGCAAGTACAATCGAAATTTATGATTTTGTGTTTCCCAAATAAAAACATTGGTTTTCTAGGCAAGTTGCTCAATTTTATGATAATGAATGTCATGCAAAAGTTGTGTTCAATCTGAAATTCTCTCCAAAGCTTAAAATGTATTTCCGACTTCCTACTGTAAGTGTAGACGAGCCCGTGGAAAGGAGTATAAACTCACTAGATCTGGCAGATGTGAAGGCGACTAGGGCCAGAAGAATGAAGAATCTCATGGTTGAGTGGTGCCATTGGACGGCTGCCCACGCCTTTTATACGGCGCCTTCTCGACCTTTCTCAATAAGCAGAAACCGGAATATCTAGGTACAGTTCGCTTTCCACTTACTTTGTAATGCATGAAAAACGATTTTTCGGTTCTACGTAGCGTCAGAACGGCTCATTGTCTATTTTGGACACACAAACGAATGTCCGAACAAATTCTCAACAATAAAATAGTCTTCGAAACAATTGAATGATACTAATACATTGAGGGAACGGTCAGTTTTGCAATTTAATAATTTGTTTTTGTTGACTGAGCCAGAAAAAACAAAACACTCGAGTTTAAGATAATCCGGTAATGCAAAGTTGAAACAAATTTTCTTTTACGTCGTCATAGCATATTGATGGGACTACTTGTTATTGTTTGTCTTTTTTTGTGATAAAAGACCTGATCATAAGACACCAGACAAGAAACATCACTGTTATTTTTATTAAAACATCTTGTTTGTCTTCTCTTTTTGACACCTTCAAGTTTTGCACGATTTCAACTGATGTATGGTTCTCATCATTCCCACTTTAAAGTTGGCAGGGTGCCAATTCACATTCCAGGCATGTTTCTCAACATGTAAGAGTTTTCTCCGAAGAACTGAACTCGTTTGTGACAAGAAGTGGGCAAATACGTTTTTTGAAATTCATTGATTGAGTCCAACGTGGTAGATGGGTACAAAGCGTTCTCCCAGTATCAAGTAATCTCTGGCAAAGTGCCAATGTCCAATGAGTATTTTCAGAATGAAATAAACTTTTCCAGTTTTCATTTCCACAGGTGTTTTATTTTATCGGGAAGAACTTTTCTTTATAGAAACACAGCCATGAACTATCTTATTCACGCTGCCAACACAAACTCGGGAACTTTATAGTTCACAAAAAGTGAATGTGTACTTGTTTGACGAGTTTGGTACATGTGCACGCATGATTTGCGAGAGAATTCAGCCATACACATAATTCGACAAAAGAATAGTGCACCGGAAAATATCGTGTATTGAAAACTAGTTCTGTATGCCACACTATACTTTACTTTACAAGAGAGATCTCTGGTTCAGTAGGTAAGCCAGTAAGACAAACAGCGCCAATTAGAAATGTGATAGAAATAGGGTGCTAGTGCGGTGCTCCGTTCCGTTCCCCAGCTATTATTTGTCGTTTCTCGTTTTCTTCCAAACTTTGTATTCAGGTTGAAGACGCTAGATAAATAAAGAAAAGTTTCAAGTATTGAAAAACAGTTGTGTGAAAATTTGTTGATAGTTATTGCTTACTTACTGATTGAAAACTACACACTGAAAGTGCAAAAAAGTACGTTGCCTAATGCCATGACAAAGCGCATTTTGCGAATTTTCACTGGTTTTGAAACAACGGAACATGAAATATGGGTTTATTAGGCCAATAAAAGATGAATCTACAATTTTTGCAGAGGTCTCTGACAGATGAATCGGAGACTGCTGGTTGGCTTGTCGGTGCCCCAGTAGCCGAAGTAGGCGACTTTCTTGTCGTCGTTCAATCCGGTGAAGATGACGGAAGCCGAATAGTCGTTGGGGTTGTTGACGACGGTGGCCACTCCTGAACATTGATTCAATGTTTCAACCAAAACAGGGTCAATGAAGGCACAAATGAGGCAACCTTAGGCACTCGAAAAGTAAAATTTAACCCGTACGTAATGAGTACTTCTTACTTTTATATTAAACAGCAGTTTTCCTATACAAGTGAATAATAGGCTGTGCACGTTTGAGTTATACCTTTTTTTTACAAACAAATTGTTAACTGCAAAGTGGCATGTGACACGATGCTCATGAAAAACGTGACAAAACAGTCTGCATTCGCGGGATTCTTTTTACTTTCTTCTTCGACCGGTGTATCGTTTTTTTTTTCGCCCGATCAACACTGATGTTAGCCGATTTTCACCTTGAACTAGCATGATACGCCAGGAAATGTATCTGTTTTGACACTGCTGTACTTTTGTTGAAGTTTTGTACTTTTATGCTCGTTGTGATTCATTTTAGGCCACGCCCTAAGTTCCAGGAACCAACATCAAATTTCAAACACTGCGTATCCTACTTTCAACTGAACGCGTTGCGTGTCGCGCGCGGCGTTGGCGTGTGAATATCACGTGAAGAAAACATGTTAACAATACGAATGAAACTCTCCGCCCAAGTTGGTATCCGATCTTTTCCGAGTCTTCAACTCCCACCGTAGGCAACGTACCCTTGTCGTAGCTCCAGAATCTCATGTAGGTGACCTTGCGATCCACATCCGCTCTGTGTTTCCACTCTCCATTTTCATAGCTCAGAGAGCCCCAGATAGGGTTCTGGCCAATAGAATCGCTGAAGATTTTCTTGCGAGCCAACACTGAAATCAAGCCATTAGTTGTGAGAAACAGGATTGTTGGAGCTAAACTCGAACCTCTAAAATTTTGCAGACTTGTACTTCAAACCTAATGGAAATGGTCCCAAATATCAGTTGTTTCCAGTTGTGTAAAGTGACAGTAATAACTGCAGTTCCGCCACGCAATTTTACTTTTTCAGCGAACGGCAATCGAAGTTTTTCGAACTGAACAACGAACCGTGAAACCTACATGGCGTACCAGAAAAAAGCAATGCGGTTTTCGAATTAAAACTGTTTTCCCACCAGATTGACATAATATTCATCCAGATAGGCAATCACCAGAAGGTGAGACAGTGAAAGTTTAGGCTAGCTTTTACACAACACATGGTTTTTGTAAACTTTCTGAGTTTTGTAATGTTGCTGTGTGCCATATTCACTACGAACAGTCAAAATCATCATTTAAGTCAATCTGAGAATTTGATAAATTAGTGTAGTCGGTTGGACATGCGTGGAAAGTAGTGGTCGCTTCAGATAAGGCGGACCAAGAAGGTACAAGTGACTCTTCCGTGCTGTGTTTGTAGTTTGGTCTCATTGTTTTTTTCTCAAATTTCGAATAAAGCTGGTGCGCAGTACAAACTACAACTCTGACATTTTTCGCCCCCAAAATCGCCGAAAACGTACTGGCGACGAATTTGTTCTGTTCATCATCGTTGATGATGGGAAGGGTTCCCTCCTTGTCCTTGCAGATGGCGGCGGCGGTTCGGAAGGGAACCGGCATCGGGATCGGCAGGTAGCAGCTGGCACCGTATCTCTCCCAGCCGGACTCGCAACCGAACGGGTCCTCTGAAATGAACCAGTTGGGCTATTACACTATTTATTTATATTTTTCTCACTTTTTCTATATAAGGTTTTACCGATGATTGTTCCTTAATTTTTTATGAGGCAGTTACCATTACTTTACTTACCTCAGTAAGTTTTTAGTAATTTTTCTTAGCTTTGTCATGTATTATGTCTATATTTTGTGTTGGTTATTTTCTTTTCTTTTTTCTCCTTTTCCGTGAGTTCATATAATTAGATAGTTTTTTGATTGAAGTCTGTTCTGAAACATATGAACGAATGAATTATTATTATTATTATTATTTCCTCCTTCCCTTTCTCTACTCTCCTGTTTCTCTCCCCCCCCCCCCCCCCCCTCTATTTTATCCCGTTTCTCTCCCAACCGGATTCGCAACCAAACGGGTCCTCTGGAGTAGAATATTGATATCGTGTTCATTTGTCTCAATTTTCTCTCTCTATTCTCTTTCTCTATTTTGCTTTCACTCTCTCTCTCTACTTCTCTCTACCTCTTCCCCCTCCCCCCTCTCTCTCCCTCCCTCTCCCTCTCTTTTCTCTCTGTTTCTTCACCCGCCTTCTTTATCTCTCCTAAAAGAGATAATCGATTTGCTTTTACAGTGTCAATGTACCCACTGTGTACTAAGCTTATTCGTCTACCACGCGGTGTTGTTTTTATGAAAGCATTGAAGGCTGGACTGAAAATGATGAGCGAAAGTGTTCGGAACACCGAAAGGAAGACCAAAGAAACTCTCAATCTACGAAAAACAGCGCAGGTCAACTGTAATAACTCAAATTCAATTATAAAGTTATGCACCTTTCCACCGTATAAAACTAAGTTTGCTACTGGTTTTGTTTTCACAGTCGCGTGGTTAGCCAGTTCTATACTTCTGACATTTTGCAAGTTGACAATACAACTTCCGCGTTGTTTGTTATCATTGAAAAAGTAGAAATTGGGGGGGGGGGGGGAGGCTTAAGTTTCATTTCATTTTCCCAATAGAAGTCTCTTACTGAAAGCGCATAGGTATCCCTGGGGACGTCCGTAGTTGTCTCCACCGGTTGGCACGATCTTGTCTCCTCTGTCTCCGTAGTAGAAGCCGGATTGCTGGAAACAACTTGTTCAACTCCATCTTTCTCTCTGTAAGTGGTCTCTCTTTCTTTCTCTCTCTCTGACTTTCTCTTTGTTTTCTTATGTTTTTCTTCTCCCTGTATGATCTGCTCTCCCTCTCCCCTCCCTCTCCCCCTTCTCTCTCTGTCCATCTCTCTCTGTCTCTTTTCTTTGCTTTCACTGTCTCTCGCCTCTCGCTCTCTCTCTCTCTCACTTCTCGAGTGACCTCTATCAACCGATTTCTCTCTCAACCACGACCATAGAGTAATGCCGTTGAAAAATAAAGGGACCCGCAGATAGAGTACACAAACACGAACGAAACCAAGTTTCGGCGAATTCGAGATCAAAAGAGGGAACCTGATTAATTAAGTAAACCCTCCGTCTATTATCCTACTGCTCTCTCTCTCTCTCTCTTTCCCTCTCTCTCTCTCCCTCCCTTTCCCCTCTGTCTAAATCTTTTCTCTCTCTCACCCCTCTCTCTCTTCCTCTCTTCCTCTCTCTCCCTCCCTCTACCTTGAGCACGAGGAATGATTCGATCTCCTCCAGTTGCTCCTTGTTTGCCAGTCTAAATGGGTGTCCCTCCACTTTCGACATCTTTCCGAGAGCGGTACATTGTTGTTCCACTTGGCTTCCGGTGGCACGGTCATCCTAGAGATGAATAATGAAAAAAAAAAATAAAAGTTAATAATAAAATTAGTACAAATGGAATAAAGCTACATTATCTGTAACAGTTGATCAGTTGAAGTCCATCCGTTTCGGGCTTTGCGAATCATAAAGTTTGTCTCTTTTCGAAAAAAAGGACAAATAAAAACACTTTCTAATCTGGTCAAAAACTGAAAGACTGAAAAAAGTGCAGATATAGTTCTCACTGTCTAGTGTACTATGGCATTGTATCAATGAAACTTTCTGTAGTCCTGTAGTGCAACGTTTTGGTCTTTTTCGGAAACACGTTTCCATGCACTCGTTCCTTCTTAATGATAACATTCGTTTTCTCCTATCCTAAACTTTATTGGAACCTGCCAAGGTCCACTTCACACTGGTTTGGACTTGATATGTCGCACATATGATCCCATAACCTTGAATTTCGGGTCCCCGCAGACCTAAATTCAACCCAAAACTATGGGAAACCCGGGTCAACTGACGCAATATGGCCAATTTTCTCGGTGACACAAATATCTTTTTCTTTTCATGGTTCCGCTGTCGTCGCCCGCCGTGATGAATTGCATTGGGAAGTACACCGCCGAGCGATTGCCAATATCAATTGGACAAGTAATTGAAAACAGGCAACTACGGCTAATTTTTCAGGCGCTGTAGCAATGTTTCATCTCATTAGAGATTCATCTAATCTTTCTCATGGGATTCTCCTAAACATTGACTTTGTCAATGTCACTATCTCTGAAATAGTTTGATCTAATAGCATGGCACCGTTCTGGAACTACGACTGGAATGTGAATCACTAACTACAAATGCTGTGTCTCAGATTCAGAAGTACAGTATTGACCCGCGCTCCCTGAGCGAACCCTGAATATTCGTACCTCAACAGCTACAATGCATTCTCCGTCAACATAGGCGGTGGGGTAGGGCAGGGCCAGACAACGATCCTCGAAGGTGGAGCCTGAAAGGAAATATTCATTGAAATTGAAGAATATGAAGTTTAGTAGAAACCAGACATTTTCGAGAAGGAGCCCGTATACACCGCATGACAGAAAAGTTTTATCTCTAACTAACTTTATTTAGAATTTCGTTATCTTCGAACTTCTGATCCTCTTGATCTCTACCCCACTATCTCTCTCTCACTCTCTCTCTCTCTCTCTCTCTCTCTCGCTCTCTCTCTCTTCACTCACTCTCTCGCTAAATCTCTCGCTTGATTTTCTTTTCGTTTATAGCATGATCGGACACTCGATAACTCGATCGAATGCTCCTTCTCTCGGCTAATATGTCTTCCTACTCTGTTTCTATGACACCAGTTGTAACAGTAATGATTGATGGCAGGTTGACTCTGTTTTTTCACTGCAAGAGAAATAACAAAGGAAATTCCTCCCAAGTTGAGAGAGATAGGCTCTGTCACGATAAGACCTTTTTGCTATCATCAAACAGAACTACTAGATGTTTCGAAAGGGAGCGCCAGTGAAAAGTAGAAACATTGCTGTCCTGATTTACCTGACACGCAATATTTCACACTTTTTATTCATTCAGAAGTATGACTGAATTTCCAATATGACACTTTGCAGGTTTCATATTGTCAACTTTACACATTCTGTAAACAGTGAACTTTCCTTTTTCAAACTACTTTTACAAGTATTTTGTAGTTTCCGAGACCTTCTCTCACTTCTAAAGTAAATGTATCTGCCTTTCCGAAAAATTGATAAATAAATAAAAATTACCTGACACGCAGTACTTTCGCTCTCCGTGGGCGAGGGCGAGGGGGATCAAAGCTAGTACCAGCGGTATACTGTACATGATGAGCTATACGAATTTAGCCGCGCGCCGCTCGTTTTAAACACGCGCAAAATTTTATGACCGATTTCGTTTCTGTTTTATCGTTTTTTTACATAAAAATGCCTAAATCGTGTGAAAAGGGGAAATAAAAAGTGAAGAACGGATAAATTTGTCGCATTTTGCATGGGAAAGTGTTATCGAGCGACGGATACATCGTACATATTGGGTTTCCGATATAGTTGCGACACGTGTCATAAGAAGTACATGGCAACAGAATAGAGGTTCCTCTGAGGGGAGAGAGGGGCGATATACTTCGTTTTACCAATCTATAACTTTCTACAGTAGCCATTCAAGTATTCCAGAGCATTTATCTTACCAACAAACAGACTTTAGATTCACTGTTTTCTTATGATTGTAGTGAACAATGTGAAAAACAAAATCACCAGATTTAAACTATTTACAATACCTACAATATATACAAAATTTACTTGCAATACTTACAATATATACAACATTTACTTACAAGATCTACAAGCTTCTTGTAGAGAGCTATTGTTGCGTGAAACAGACTATACTCTACATGCTGGTCAGAACACAGTTTTTGTAGTTTGGTCCCGTCATTGTTAGTCGTCACTCGGAAACTGTGCGTGCATGTTGATCAAAAAATAACTCAGTTATGTCTGGCCGATATACTAGTAAAAAACAGTCACGTGAAACTCCCTAACCCTAATACGTAAAACCCAATAAGTGATAACTTTTTAGGTGCACCTAGTCGGATACTCATGTGCTACACTTTCCAAGTGGATTGGATAGAGGGAGCGGGAAGCAGTGTACAATTAATTTTACAGGAAAACATAACACTTGAATACATGCCCACTTGAAACACAACTAGATCCGCACGAGACGAAATTTGAATTATCGCTCAACTGCAAACATAGCAGAAATAGTTGTCTTCAACATACAAGGATCAAACTATAAACACAGCGAAACGGAGCAAAACGACGGTGTCTTTTGTTCTAACCCCGACCAGTATGTAACACCACCCCCGTGACTCTATCAATCACTTTTTCGAGGAGAAAGTACCAAAGGGCGCCCATCCGCTTCCAGATTATCATCTTATTTCATTCAGTACATGAAGCAAATTATGATTGTACTGGTTTTATAAAACGTGTATACTGCTAACCAATTGCACAGTCACGTAAAACTCGTTGAACACAGCAGAAACGTGCAATAACAAAGTGCACGATTCGTCATTAGAATACTAGCTTTATGTGACTTTTTTCATGTACATAACTCATCTGTTATTTTGTGCTGTTATCCAACACATTTGAAGATTACTTAGCTTGCTACAAGCTCAGAATTTTAGCATTTTTCCAATACGAATTTCCCATGTTAAACGAGTTCAAAATCGTTCTATTTTCGATGTGACTCGTTTTATAGTCTTCGTCTTTCCTACGGAGACTCTTGCAGTACAATTACCAAACTCGCAGAATACTTAAACACGAAAAACTATTGCAATTCATACTGATTGTCTACTACACGCGGTCAAAACTAACTGTAGAAAATGTGTACTGTAGAATCTCATTTTGAATTGTGTTGACAATACTACCTTTTTGCCCAATTTTTCATTGAAAAGTGATGTTAGATGATCTTTCTGTGAACTCGTTTTAACGGAACGAAGAATGGTCAGTCGTGTCCAACTGTTTGCATAGGGAACTGCCCAAAATACCCGCCCCTCCCGTCTAACAACAACAGTTCAAACATACTTCTCATGAGAGGAGGAATGAACTCCTTCCTCACCACCTCCCTCCTCCTTCTTGCTCTTTCCTCAACTGCTGCTGCTCATGGAATCAAGTCAGAGAAACGTGAGCAACGGGAACTTCTATTGTTTATTGAATGATTAATGTAAAATCTCATTGTTGTTTCGGACACTATATTGCATCTTTTTGGTTAGCCAGGCTGTTCGAGTGAGCCAAATTCTGAGGGCCGAGCCAACCCATCTCCAATCGGCTAGTTTACTGCCGATTCTTGTACTTTCTGGTATTGGTTGTGTATTTGTATGTTACAGTACTCCGGAGCCGTCTTTCGATCGGTCCTTGTATCTTGAGCAAATGCCCCAACGGATATTTCTGTGAAGTGGGCGAATGTGTGCCCGATATGACGAAAAGTTGGTTTTGTTTTACGTGTGTTTTCTTGGGTTTTTACAGTCGAATTCGGTTCAAATACTTGAGATGATTGGAATCGGTCGAGTTATTAGTTGTGTTCATTAGCGTTTTTAACGATGTCGAGGGCTTACTTCATCAAAAAAATCCAAGTAAATAACTATTTTACAAAACACAGCCAGAAACTAAAAGATACAGTACCTCACTCCTTCCAAAAGGCCACAACTATGAGAGTATTTTCAGTGGAAGAGATCGGTCCCTGTGTGAACACCCTATGTCCCGATACCTACAAATGTCATTCCGATGTCTGTCTGCGTCTCATTCGTGAGTTATCTTTCGTCGATTCCATAAGTAACCGTTAACCGAATTTCCGTTCTACCAGTGCCTGACAAAACGGTTACCAAAAACGTGAAACACTGTTACTGGTGAATCGGTGTGGTTAACCAAGCCCCGTTGAATAAAGAATTCGCCAACTTTCGCTACGATCTATAAATTCAATCATGGGATCGAATCGATAATGACGAACTATTATTTTATGAAACGTCGACGAAGATATGATAATTAGCTACAGCGTTTTATTGTCCGTATCGGAATAGAATTTATCATATAGTGCGATGAGCAAAGAGAAAATGAACAACACGAGAAAAATAATTCGTAGTTTTGCAGTTTATCAGTTTTCGTCGCAATTTTTATGCGTTTTCCAGTTATCCTATAAAAATACATCGAGCGAAAGTGAAAAAACGCGTATAGGGGTGCCAAACTTAAAAGCGTTTGCATCTCGCCGGAATCGAACCTGCGAGCAAAAGTTTGGTAGCTGCACGCTCACTACTGCGCTACGAGAGCTCACATCCGCTAAGGTTTCGAATCAACGTCGTGCACAGCAAAAACTGAGTTATACAGTACCCTGTCGCCTTTCCGTTGGCGACGACTGTAAATCTTGCACATTTTGCACTAGATTCTGCTTTCGGCTAGTAGTTTGATGTCTCAATTTTGATTTCTCAAAGTTTGAACAATTCACAAAGTTTGACTGGAAGCACATTCAAACTACAAACACAGCGGGATGGACGGGGCACCATACAACTTATAGGATAAACCTGTTTTCAAAAACGCGAACTCTAAATCCCCGTTTAGAAACGGTTACCACATCTTTCAATACATACCAATAATGTATCACTAAGACAGGAAGTAGATTTCAGCTGTATCCATTTCCCTTCTCGTCACTAGTTGTTTGTTTTCTGCGCGAAAATGTTATTGAGCGATGAAAAGACAACACAGACAGACCACTGGCAATGTTTTCACCACACGGTAGCCGAAGGAATGGGTGTTTTGGGAAATGAACAATAGAGAATGCAAAACACCCACACCGTCGACAAATATGGGTAACTTAGCCCTTCAACGTCCAACTTACTATTACCATTGAGACCTTAAAGATATTCAACCTTTCAAGATTTCAAGATTTCAAGATTTATTCATTCACTTCATATTGTTACAATATGGTGTTCCTTTATGGCCATCCAAGTATCTTTAACCTTTAAGACTTTCAAAACCTTTAACTCAGGTAATTTTCGATTGACCGACTGATTGAAATCAAGAATCAAGATTCAAACATTGTAGAGTAGCATTTGTCATTGAGAACATGAACATAGTTTATTGCTAACTCTGTTCGTCTCTAGTCTTTAGAAAAAACTGAGTTTTTGGTTCTAAACCATAGGTGCTGGAGTCATATCCAACTCCAAACACCAACAACTCGATTAACGAACTTGTTCCAAACAAAAATAACATTAATACTGTTTGATAAGTGTACTTATTATTGTATTTGTAGCCAAACGACGAGCCGGCTCGGAAGCCATTGGGCCCTGTGTGAACGAGAAATGCCCCGAGAAACACATGTGTCAGAAGTCCGACTACCAATGTTATCCCCAGGAACTCAACCCATGATTATCGATCGACGTAGATCAAAGTGTATTGATTGATTTCGAGTGTATTTATTCATGAATGTTGATCAGTTTTGATAACAAATGTAACTTGTTGACTTGATGTACATACTATTCATTTATTTATTCAAGTATTTATTGTTCCGGAATAAAGTTTTGGTTCGGATGCTGTCCGTTTGATCTAAACTCTTCGAAAACGTATCGATTTAGTTGCGTAATTTCGATTATATGTTTGAAACAGATCATGAAAAATGTCTGAAGCTTCGAAAACACAACTCGCGCTCTGTGTGACAGGTTGGTGAAAATTGTGAATTTTAGCAAGAAATACTGAAAGCTTCACAGTTTTGTCTACAACACACAATATATCAAAAGGTAATTGAAAGAATAGTTTCTCTGTACAATTTCGAGCATGATGAAAAAGACCATGCACTTTTTTGATTTTCATGGAATGAAACTCAGAGATACGTGCAACTGTACTACTAACATGTGAACAGGGACGTATACTTTGTCAAATCAGTGCTGAAATCGTTCATTCCGTTCATTGTTCTACTCTACATCGGTTGGTTGCTCTTTCTACTTTACTGGATTTCCCGAAATAATGTTTTTCTCCATTCTTCAAGTTCTCTCGATTGATTTTCAATACCTATATAGTATTTTCCATTCCTAATGAGACTCCTACAATAGGATTTCAAAACTTCCAAGCCGTTTTGCTCACTTACTTTTGATCGGAGAAGTTGAGGATTTTTGTACCTCAGTCTCCTTCTCAGGTAGAGTAAATATACGAGAGCATTTTCCATGAACTTCATTTTCAGCATCACTACAGCCTTCGAAAAGTTTGTAAGGTTACTGTAGGAGTCTCGGTAGGAATGGTGTGAAATATAATACATTGACCGTTAACCTAAACATATAGAAAAATCATAGCGATTCGGTGTGAAACTGGATCGAATCAATGAAATTTGATAGTCTTCCCTTTTTGAATTAAATCTACGATTGAATGAATGAAATTGACTTTCGAGTGGTTTGTTGTTCGAAAAATGGTCATTCAATCGAGCGTTCGTTCACAGAATAACTAGCAGAAAAGTAGATTAAATTAAACAAACATACAATTTCAGATAAAAATGGGTGATTACGAGGAATTGGGTCCGAATACTGGAGAGGAACCAGCTCCCCCCGCTCCTCCACCGGAGGCTATCGATGTCAGACCACTTGGGTGAGGCTAATGACGATTGTACTTTGTACTCTGTAGTTTGAACTTTGTGTATTTAGTAGTTCACTGTAGTTTGGTCTTGAAACTCCTACCGAAGCTATCGATGGCAGACCACTCGAGAACCGATTATTATTTGATTGATTGTTTGATGTGTTAAAGAATCCGTCCCGCTTTAATTTCGACTTCTGAGTTAACGAGCTGACCCTATGGCAAATGAAAAACCATTATCGAAAATATATATTTTTATATTCCTATCTTGCTTCGTTTTCTCAAAAAAAGGCGGCTTACGTAATGACACCGATAGGGGAGTTGCGTACGGGGTATGCTCAAAATAGCCTATAGAAGTGCAAAAATGATTTTAAAACACTCTATCACACACGGATACACAATTGGAAACTGAAAAATGAGAATAAATCTGGATGTAAATGAACCAAGCCAAGTTGCGTCACAGTGAAAATGTGCACGTCCCCTTTTTTATGGCTTGATGTTATGCAAATTTTACAAATTTTTAGTCAGAAAGTTTTTTCATGGTCTATTGGAAGACATTAAGAAACTTTTTGAGCTTTTTAAATTTTTCGTGGAACTCGAATTATATCGGAACGGTTTCTTTAACCTGCAGACGTGTGAAATGCCGATAGGGACAAAATCACAAAAATTAACGGAATTTGAGGTGAAATGTGATGAACAAGAAACCGAGACATTGAAACGCTATTGATCAAGTTCATAGTCAATCAGAACCTTTTTCAAGATGTATTTACCGCGAAGTAAATGTTTCAAATGACAGAAGCGCTTTTTCGGAAAGTGTGACAAACATGTCATTGATTTGTTGAATTGTTTGGTGTTCGTGCTGTAACATATATCTAACTTTTCAGTGCCGAGGACAAGGTCAACTTGAATAGCGGAAAGGGGAAGTCAAAGGAGAAAATCAAGCCTAACACTGTAAAAGGTACAGTTTGAATAAGAAGAATTTCGTGGTAACTGTGTCGAATTGCTGTATCCCCCACTCGCGGTGTAACGTTATTTGAGAATATGTTGCTAACCGTTTTAACAAAAAAACTCATCTGCGCAGCGCTACGCGCTGCGCGCGATGAGTGCTCTTCTTGTCAATTTCTAGAATGAATGCAAAATGCAATTCCAAAGTTCTTCAAAGTTCTCAACTACGAAAACTGGCTAAAACATGCCTAATGTATTTTTTATAGATTTGAGTGATGCACCTTCGCCCATACACTTTTTTGAAACTCAACAATACCTCCACTTCAAAAGCACCACTTTCACAAAATAGACCTGTGCTAGTGAATTTCACTACAACGGTGCACATTGCGTAAGTTTTATAACTTTCAAATGAAACCATGTAATCATTTCAGAAGAAGTCAAATCATCAGCGAAGCAGACTGATAAAAGTGAGATTCCCACCTCGCGAACTCCGACCGTTCAAAAAGCATCAAGTGACAGCAAAAACAAAGGAACCAAAAAGAAGAAAAGACCGAACAAGGTTGGTTCGCTGAGACGGGAGAAATTACCAGTTCAATACTTTTGCAGTATTTGAACTTGTATTTTTCTCCTCACGCTTGACGCTGTTACACTTTCTCTGAAGTTCCTCACTCGGAAATCATCACTTCATCCAAGCTAATTTTGTACATATTCATACATCTCGGTTCAAATCGGGCAATTATACATAAACATGTCGCCAGTTGTTTTGCTGGTTTTTCACACCTGACCATGTAAAAAGGCAGGCCTACCATATACCTTGCTGTACAGTTTTCCCGGTAAGAACTTTTTAGCATTCTCATACATTGTAACTTTCCTACAGAAAATTACCAGACTAGTGCCAGTAATTCCACGTTGGCAACACATTCGCCATGTGAAAGGCACACTCATCACAAAGCTTGTTATACACAATTTCTAAGTTCTCAAGATCAAGTGTCCAGTACCAAGTCAAGTCAAGTCTTCTAAAGATCTAATTTCAGAATTGGATTTCGTTGGTGGGGGTGTGTATGGCGGTGTTTCTTCTGTCTACCGCTGCCGATGTAGTGGTCATTCTACATTTGGCCGGATCCGCCAATTTCCTTTCCTTTCTCGCGTAGAAAGTGGGTTTCAACTTGTATGGATGACCGATTTTACGTTGTAGTTCTTCCTTCTGAATGGAGAGTTTTTCACTCTTCAATCTGACTACTCATTAGATTTGAGTGTTAATCTGGTTCGAACAATACTAACTGTAGTTTAATCTGTACGTACACAACAAACGGCGAAGTACTACTTAAAGGGACCGTTCCTTTTTAATTTGGACGTTTGAGCTGATTAGTCAATATGGTTCACAATAAAAAACTAACACCATTCATATAAGTGTCAACTTCCTGTCTTGCTCCGTGTTCTCGAAAATGCGGCGCGACCACGCGCACGTACATACACCGCCGAGTTCACCTACGTACAAAATTTTCAAAATGTCCATAAAATTACAAAACCATATTCAAAACATGGCCAAAATTACCAATATGAAATATGTGAAAAAAAGATTTGTAAATATCATGTAAACTACAAAGCAGTGATAGATTAAGGATTGCAGCATTACAGTAACCCAAATCCTGTTGGCTTCTGTTTTGCTCGGTAATAATGTGGTTTTCTGAACTCTCTGTACGTAATGTATGAACTTTCATCTCAAAACAGAATAAATGACTCTTCTCATTTTTCAAAAATTGCCTTTATTACACATTATAGAGGTACGGTCCCTTTAAACTCACTGGGAACAGTCTAAAAACACCGCATGATGGAAAACAATCATCGATCCAATCCATTTATCGAAATCTGTTTCTGTTCCAGGCTCGTCTGCCCCCGGCTTTCTCAATTCTTCGACAACAAGAGTGATACTTCGTGTTTATTGTACATTTCGAACAAAATAATGCATGAAACAAACAAATTACCCGTTTTTTTTGAAGTACAACTTATTCGAAAATGGTGTGTGAAAGTATGTTCTCAGACTATGCTAATTTGGGTCCGAACGCTACTTCACATTCATAGGTTACGACGCATTATAGACAACTCTATTTACCAATTATAACACGGAAACAGACAGCTATTATCCAAACCATAACTGTATAGTGAGTGTCAAATTTATAAGTTTCTGTCTCTGGCCGGGATCGAACCTGCGAGCAAAAGTTTCGTAGCAGGGCGCTAACCACTGCGCTATTAGACCACATAACGGGCAAGCTATGAAATCGAAGACATGTGTGCGTACACAGCGAAAATTGAGATATACAGTACGCTCCTGCCTTTCCGTGGGCGACGACTATAGATGAGTATAAACAGTCGACGCCCTTGGTTACCGGATGTTGGTTCTGGCCAGCATACTGGATACTTGGTTGGTGGTGCCGGTACCAGATTGCATATTCACCACCTGGAAAAAACCGAAAATAATCGATAATTTTCTTCAATAATTTCTAATAAGTGTAGTTATTCATTTTCATAAGTGTAGTTTTATCACGTTTTCTTCCGTTTCAAAACAAATAAAATTCATTCATTAATAATAACTATTAATTTATAGAAAGAACGAGTGAGATATGCCTGAAATTGTTTCAAAACCCTGAATATAGTCGTCGCCCACGGAAAGGCAGGAGCGTACTGTATATCTCAATTTTCGCTGTGTACGCACACATGTCTTCGATTTCATAGCTTGCCCGTTATGTGGTCTAATAGCGCAGTGGTTAGCGCCCTGCTACGAAACTTTTGCTCGCAGGTTCGATCCCGGCCAGAGACAGAAACTTATAAATTTGACACTCACTATACCTGATCTCTGCTCAGTTTACATCGAATAATTTGCAATATGGTTTTCTTTAGTTCGGTATTGATTATAATACAAATCCACGGGTTCAAATAAGACATGAATCCGCTGATCAATACGAAGTAGTTACGCGTAGCGCGTAGAGATTCTCTCTGAAAAGATGTTCATTTTGGATTATAGAGTATCGATGAACTATTGCATGTCATGAAAACTACGAAGCAGTGATAGATTAAGTATTGCTGCATTACAGTAACCCAAATCCTGTTGGCTTCTATTTTGCACCGTGATAATGCGGGTTTTTGAACTTTTTGTACGTAAGGTATGAACTTTCATCTCAAAACAGAATGAATGACTTATTCAATTTTTCAATAATTACCTACATGGCAAATTATAGAGGTACGGTCCCTTTAACTAGTTCTAATTTTTCGATCGGCTTAACTACATCATGTAATCGACTCTTTCTTCGTACGTTTCAATCCTGCCATAACTGTTTGAAAAATAATTTGCGAGATCGGACATTTAGAAACCGAGAGTAAAGAAATGTCAATTCTGCGTTCACTTCAATATAGAGAACCAAAAAGAGACATTTGCAAAGAAATGTGGCATTCTCAGCTTTCAAAAACTATTTAGTCCCCCAAACCTTGAATAAACCTCTGAATAGGAAAAATTATTTCTCAGTGGGTAGATGTGCGAACCACTCACATAGTTGTATAAACTGAACATGTACTGTAACCCCATATACGAAGACATCAAGACAAAAGAGATGGCGAGACCAGATATTTGCACCGAAAGTACCAGCTCACGGCGGGATGAACTGAAAAGAATGAACTGAAAAAGTAAGTACAAGAAACTACGAAGTTCAAAGTACAAAGTACCATTTTCATTTTTTGTCATTAATCATTCATAGTAAAAAGCCAACGCCCTGTGCTCCTGTACAAGAACTGAGCTCGGCCTACAATTTTTTACACTGTGTCTAATTCAAAATGTATGGCTTAGGAATATTCGCAGATAAAATTATTTATTGTATGGTTTCTGGAAAATTAGTTTTTAGTTTTCTGAGAAAAGAGGAGAAGAACAATTAGTTTTCTGGAGAATTCGAATTCTGGAGAAAGCTATATAGTTTCTAGATAATTCCTTGATACCTCAACTATAAATACGGCTGAAAACCTACGATGCCAGTTCATTGCTATGAAATAAGACCAAACGAAAAATAGCGATATAACAAAAAGCACAAATAGGAAACGTTAAGAGCAGACTCAGATTGGCCATAAGGCCTGCTCGCTGAAAGTGGTTTTCTAACAACATTGTGAAAACTAATTCTATATTTCAAACTGAATGTATGACTATTTAGAAGAATCCAAAACTGCCCACAAAAAGCCTGAAGCAAAACTTGCACAAAACTTCCAGTTCGCACTCATCCAAGTATCCAATGACCAGTATATTAATCGTTGTATTGTAGTCATTTATATGCTCGTGCACTGTTCACTTTTCTGTTTATCATGGTCTCGATTATTGTTTTCATAAAGCTCAAATTCAGTTGGTTTTCATTTACTTTCTGTTTTTCTATGTATATCACATGCTTGCAGGTAAATGAATAAACAAATCAGTAGTGCTCGATACTACACAATCGACCACGTATGTCTTTGTTGAGGAAATAAAGACCAGTCATGTCAACCGACCGGTATGATATCATTGGGTAGTACAATGAGATAATGGACCGTTTCATTGACATAGCTATCGGTGTCGAGGGTTATGGGAAGACTATACACACTGGGCGGAATCCAGTGGAGCAACGGAACCACCCATAAAGGCAGGCTTTCTATCAGCTGAAACTTCTTCGAGTCAAAGTCCTCCCTTCTTTCATTCGTCTCTAGTAAAGCAGGACCACTGTGTGAATCAATTCCGTGTCAACGGTCCTTTAAACTGCAATTGAAAAATGTATTGCAGTTCAAAGGACTGAAGCGTTGTGCTTAGACCAAATAATCGTTTTTCTTCAACAGCACTGGAAAATGTTAATTTCTCCATTTCGCCGTTTCCCTAGACTCTGTTAGTGTTTCACGTTTCCCTAATGTCTCGATGAAAACTAAATGTTCATGTTTCAGTAGCGCTGATTGAATATCATGTGTGAAAACTCTTTACTGGCTATTTTCATTTCTATCTTGCACTTTAAAAATGAATAACACCATTAGTTCCTTGTTGCAGTCATCAGGGCATATGCTTCCGTTCTCTAATTAATTCATAAAATATATATTCTCCTGAGAAATATCACTCCCACTGTATGATAGATACTATTCTATAAATATACGCAGCTCGCAACCGAAAACAGTATCGTTCATAGGATTTTCACGTGACCGGATATATCCGGGATGGATACGATTTATCCCTACTGTATAAATTCGGGATAGGTTTGGGTCATATCTGGGATATATCTCGGATATAGCCTGGACGAATACAATTAGTAGAATGATTCCAGGATGAAACAAAAATAAAGAGTTCATAATTGATTTACCATTTTGAAATTTTGAGCCTGGCGAGTTTTCTGAGCTCTAAAATTGCGGTTATTAATTTTGTAAAATCATTTTTCTGTAAAATTTTATACCGTAATTTTCAGTTTTTGTCATGATTCATCCCGGATAGATCCCCAAATTTATGCCGAATAAATCCGAAAGTCATCAGGGATGAGATCCCGATCTTATCTCCGATGACTTTGTGATAACTTGAGGATGGATCTCCGATATATCAGGTGTAGAAATTGTCCCGTGTTTGTTCCACCCACTTATAACCCTCTACAGTAATAAGCTCAAATTTTCGGATCAAAGTTTGATATGTTGACGTTTTTGGATTTTCTCCAAGTTTTGGGGAGGCCTTCTGCACTTTTACTGCTACAAACTCTGAAAGCTTGAAACCAAATTAATAGATTGTTCAGTAGAAAAACCTCTCTTGAATATTTGACGGATTACTGTAGAAGGACATCGATTGGTGAAACAGAGTATATACTGTCTCATACCCCCCCCCCCTCCCCCTCAAATTTACAGGAACCCGGCAGACTAAAAAGCGGGTTCAAATACCTTGGTGAAAGTTGAATCTCTGCGACAGATGATGAAATATCGATGTAGAGAAATGAGAAGAATCCCGAACAATCTGACAAAAAGACAGTAATACACACTGTGATACGACCAGTCGACTATCCAGTAGGAGTTCCGGTTGTTCCACAGAAATTCACCCAGAACACCGGCTTTCCGGAATATGGAAAATATTGCGTTCATCATAGCGAAACTATCAGAGATGCCCTGGAATGATGACTAGAAGAAGTTGGAGAAGCTGAGTTCGATCGAGATACACAAAAAATGTTCTTATTTTATGCGTCGTCGAGGTATCACCTTTCACCTTCCACGCCCATCGATTTTCTACAACAACGTTTTTGAATTCAGTTATAGTGAGTGCCAAATTTATAAATTTTGGTCTCTCGCCGGAATCGAACCTGTGCGCAAAAGATTCGTGGAAGGGTAACCACTGCGCTGTCAGAGTACATAACTGGCATGCCTTCAAATCGGAGACATATGTGCGTACACAGCGGAAAGTAAGATATACAATACCATCCTGTCTTTCCGTTGGCAACGACTATATAGCAATGTGTTTCGAGAAACTTGTGTATATCCATAATCTCTGTTGTAAACTTATAATCGTCTGCCAAACTATAACTTTCTACGTATTCTAGGATTCTGGAGCAACCCGAAGGCAGCGTTGTTACGTACAACTTTAAAGTGATGATTCGGAATTATGTTCTCTACAAAGTAGGATACCCCCCAAATACTTATAATAAACGAACATTCTTCGGGTCATTCAGATAATCTGAAAAGCGCGCATGCTGTTAAGGATAATCATTCAGACCTGTGAGAGGAGGAGACAGTAGAAAATGGTTCGAAACTGGGGCAGTTTCCATGCTCCAACGACAATTGTGATCAGTACAATTAGGTAGAGAGGGAGCGAGACACAACTCCATATCAGATAGACACTGCTCGGCCAGGATAGATTTTGAGTCCACGACATTCTGTGCAGAAAAGATAAAATTGTGGTTCATCGCGTTTCATCGGAAATCCGAATTGAATCTTTTTCGCTCCAAACTGTTTCCTACATTCCGATTTTTTTGACTGAAACCGTTAGCGAAATTCGATGTTCAACTAATCTTTTGAGTTTTATGTAATAGTAGCGTGTCAATTCAAAATCAAATTTGCCGATTTGCTTGCGAATATGATCGTTGATTCATGTTGTGTACAACAGGTATAACCAGTTTTAGTTACAGCTGCTTTTTTGGGTTCGATTGGGAATAGTTTGCAGGCCAATTCTGCAACTAACCGGGTTTTTAGGTAACCTAACCCTTTTTTGGTAACCTCTTTTTCAGGTTACCTTGGTAGGTAACCTGGAAATAACCTAAAACTAAAATCCGGGTACCGTTCAAACTTACAGTAAAAACCACATTTTGCGTTAGAAAAACAGGTAACCGGTTTTTCATTTTAGGTTACCAACCGGTTACCTACTGAGGTAACCTGAAAAATAGGTTACCAAAAAAGGGTTAGGTTACCTAAAAACCCGGTTAGATATAGAATTCACCTAGTTTGCACCATGATTTTCATACAAAACTGACGTATGAGGATGGTGAAATAGTAAAAGTGAATACAGTGAATGGTATCAGAGTAGTGCCTCATGAAATTTCATTTCAACTCTCAAATTCCAACTTGCCAGACCAATTAGTTGCCGAAACGAATGCGACTCACGCCTCATTTATTTCGCACTGAAGCGCATAATTAACATACTGTGCGCATACTTCAGCCTGATTGGTTCACGCTACGTTATATCCGGGGTACGTAGTCGGATTCTTAAAACTGAACTCGAAACTTGACTCGACTCGACAACTCGAAAATTTTCGAGTCGAGTGGAACAGGAAGTATGGAATCTCGATATTTCAAATTCGAATAACAACCTATCGCATGCTTTCTGCCGTTAACATTACAACTCTCCCTGAACAATTACAATATAACACGCTGACTAATAATGACCACTTCAAGACGTTTACTGAGCAATTGAACTACACCACGTTGATGACTGTTATTGGTTATATAGAGGTGTTAAAAGTGAAAAGTTGGTTGAGGTGAAAAGTTTCTTGAATGTTGAATTAACAATATGACAAACACGCAATGAAACCTTCATTTTTCTAGATTCAGCTGTCTGTGATTGAATTGTGCATAAAGTATGAATAACTAAAGTCCCATTTGAGCATGACAATTAAAATCTGTTACTCATGTTCAGTATCTCAATAGATGTTGACATTCAGCTAATTTCACCAATCACAGACCATTTGGATTGTATTAATGAGGGCAACGAGCATACAAGTGTATCACGAATCGATAATTCTTAAATTACTTTGTAATGTCTGATAGTTTTCTCTCTCACATTAGTGATATTAGTGAAAACTCACTGGTTAGAGATTTCAAGTTTCAATATTGTTGACACTTTCACTCGGTTCTATCGTTTTATTTGAGAAACTTGCCTCAAAATGTTACTAATGATTTGGAATATTTATTTTATGAAATAGGAACTTGCACTGTAGCATGGCGTAGTGTTTCGAACGTAGGTTGACCAATTCTAGCACACTCATCGATAACCTGAAATCTCGTTGTGATTTTTTTCCGAGGAACCGAGATAATATTCACAAACGAAGCATTGATGTCAATAACAATTTTATCCAATAAAAAGAATAAGAAACAGAGAAAACGTGTAATTTATGGCAGTATCAGAGAGAAGTATCGATTTCCGAGACGAAGAATAGAAACTTAGTATCAGATTTACACTTTGCTTCACAGATATTGATTGATGTGTTCTCTAGCAGTGTTCTCTAGCGATAGTACCGGTATCATCCGACGTTACTTGCACAATGAAAAAAAGGGTTCTGCTATATTTGGCAAATAGATAAGATAAATCATACCATATTAGAGTTTGCTCCAAACGAGATATCGTGCCGGTTAGGGTAGTTGAAGTCGAACTCGAAACTCGACTCGACTAGATTTGTTCAAAACTCGAAAAACTCGAAATCTCGAAATTCTGAACTCGATTATCGATCCTAATGCCGATCGATGAGGCCGCAGACAGTGCGTTTCTCTGACCTGAGTACGTATGCTAGAAGATCCCGGCATCTTAATCCCATCCTGCGTCTCCTCAAACACACGCTATTTCTCTGCTCTTACATCCCGCCGGGATGTAAGAGACGAGAAATAGTGAGGCAAAGCGAGAGACGCAGGATGGGATGTAAGTGCCGGGATCTTCTAGCATACGTACTTTGTACACTCTCTCATCGGGCTACGAAAGTGGCGGCGAATCGGGTGAGAATGGCCGGAGGTACTTCTAGTATCGCCTGAAACTTTGCAGTGATTTCTGTCGATGTAGCCTTTTATAAGTTGCTAGTTGTTCTCAGTCAGATTGTTTTGTAAGGTTATGGCGGAATATTACCCAGTCAGAATCCATTGCAAAACCAACATCACGAAAAATTGTGAACTTATGAACTCAATGTAAAAATATGCACTTAGCGTACTGTGAAAATGTGTCAGACAAGATTGAACTATAGATTAAAGGTTGCGCACTCGGCTTTTTCAGTTTCCGTTCAGAACAAAGTGTTATTCTGACTACGTTTTTTTCGTGTTAGGAAATGCCTTTGCAGATTAAAGTAGGACGATTATGTGGACCAATCTCGTGTCAATTGTCCTTTAAACTGCAATTGAAAAATGTATTGCAGTTTAAAGGACTGAAGCGTTGCGATTGGCCCACATAATCGTCCTTCTTTAAGTCTTCAATCGGAAACAGTGTATAAATGAAACTTCAAAGATTTTTCCAAATGCCCCGCTTCTAGCTCATTCATCACTTAAAGAGACCGTTCCTCTTTAATTTGGAGGTTTGAGCTGATTAGTCGATATTGTTCACATTAAAAAACCGAAATCATTCATATAGTTGTCAACTTTGTGTCTTGCTCCGTGTTCTCAAAAATGCAGCGCGACCACGCGCACGTACATACACCGCCGAGTTCACCTACGTACAAATTTTTCAAAATGCCAACAAAATTACAAAACCATATTCGAAACATGGCCAAAATTGATGAAATCTGTGAAGAAATGTTTGTAAATATCTTGAAAACTACAAAGCAGTGATAGATGAAGGATTGCTGCATTACAGTAACTCAAATCATGTTGGCTTCTATTTCGCTCCGTGATAGTGTGGTTTTTTGAACTCTCTGTACGTTACGTAAGGTATGAATTTTAATCTCAAAACAGAATTAATGACTTTTTCATTTTTCAAAAATTACCTACATTGAACATTATAGTACGTATTATCATATTCATTCAATTAACAATTATTATATCAACAATCAACAATCAACAAATAACAATCATTCAATCATTATAGTATATTCAACATATTATAGTACGGTCCCTTTGAAGTTTCAACCTGCCCAGCTTCGTTTGTCCTTGTTTCTGTGGACTTTTTTAACGAGATTGAACTATAGATTAATGAACTAAGGAATAATGCGCACTCCGGTTTTGGGGCCATCTGATCAGTTCTACACTTCCAATTGTCGATTTCCATGAGTGAAAATCAAACAAGGACCTTGTATGAAGGAACAACACCCCTTCTGAATTCATTTAACAAACTTGAAGATCACTAAAAAATTGTGAACTTCTGAACTCCATGTTGAAATTTAGCGTAGTGCGAACATGTGTCAGACAAGATTGTACTAAAGATAAAAGGTTGCGCACTCCGCATTTTTAGTTTTCGTTCGAGAACAAAACCTCTTCAGCTGTTTCGAAATGTTTCCAATTTTACCCACTGGTAGAAGTGAGTTCTGAGGTGTTGATCTGAAGTTTTATTTTTATTTCTCGTGTTGGAAATTGCCTTTGCCCACAAATTAGTTTTCTAGACCAGCAAAGAAATTACAAATCTACAATCATTCCCAATGCCCAAGTTTGAAAGCATAAATAAAATGTTTCAACGTAACCAACTTTCTTCTTTATGTGGATTTTTGAACGAGATTCAACTATAGATTGAAGAACAAAGCCATATTGCAAACCCCGGCGCCATCTCACTTGGCGCCATCTCACTTGGCGCCATCTCACTTGGCGCCATCTCACTTGGCGCCATCTCACTTGGCGCCATCCCACTTCTACGCTTCCAATTGTCGGTTTCCATGAGTACAAATCGAGCAAGCGCACTCTATTGCGGAACGACAGTCCTTCAAAATCCATGAATGAAACATGAACAATACGAGCAAACTGTATACATGAAACACTACGTGAAACATAAATGTAACAGAGGGATCTTATTGGAAAATACTCGTCTGACATATAGAAATATTTAGTACTTTGCTCAGGCGGCGTAGCAATACCTCGAAAATCTCATGAGATACCTCATGAGCTATTCGTATGAGCTTCTCACGAGATTCTATTGATTTCTATGCTAAAACATTAAGAGTTCCCGAGGAGCTCATGAGGTATCTCATGAGAAACTCATATGAACTTCTCATGAGATTGGAGGGATTGCTACGCCGCCAGACTAGACAAAGCTCGCCTCTTCTAGGTAGTTTCATAACATTTCTGGGTTGGATTGGTTTCTGAAGTTAAAGCAGAGGATTACCCCTCCAGAATCCATTGCAAAAACTTGAACATCACTTGAAAATTGTGAACTTCTGAACTATGTAAAAATATGAACTTGGCGTACTACGAAAATGTGTCAGACATAATTGAACTATAGATTAAAGGTTGCGCACTCCGCATTTTCAGTTTTCACTCTAGAACAAAGGTTAATACTTTTTTTGTGTGTTGGAGATTGCTTTCAAAAATGGCAATTCAATAACTTTTTCAAATGCCCAAGTTTGCAATCATAAACTGAATGTTTCAACGTAACCGACTTCGGTTATCCATCTTTCTTTGGACTTATTGTACTATAGATTAAAGAACAAAGCCTTATTGCTAACTCCGCATTCTCAGTTTTCGTTCCAGAACAAAATGTTTATCTGAAGTTTTCATTTTCTGTTTTGGTAGTTTTCGTAAGTAAGTAACTAATTTTTCGTAGGTAATTTTCGGGTTGGAAGTTGCCTTTGCCCAATAAGTCTTAATATCGGGAACAACAAAGAAATGGCAAATCTACAAACATTTCCAATGCCCAAGTTTGAAATCATTAACTGAATGTTCCAACGTAGCCGGTTTCGGTTCACTTTCTGGCTTTGGACTTCTGAACGAGATTTAACCATTGATTAAAGAACAAGGCCTTATTGTGCACTCCGGTTACGATCTCACTAATATCTTGCGATCTCACAGATAAACTTCCAATTGTCGGTTTCCGAGAACACAATTCAGACAAGGACATTCTGTGTGATCCTCAGAAGATGTTAGATATTTTTTGTCAAAGAAGGACGATAATGTGGTCCAATTCCAACGATTCAGTCCTTTAAACTGCAATACATTTTTCAGTTGCAGTTTAAAGAACCGATGCGCCGGGATTGGTCCACAAAATCGTCCTGTTTCAAAAGTGTGAACTTTTAACGAATTCTCTGATACGTCATACTTTTTTTTCAGTTCTGAAATTGAGTCGAGTTTCGGTAATCATTTTGATAAATATAGTAGGCATCTCATTGAAATTAACCGTCATGATCCTTCTCTTTGGTCTTATGGAGCAGAGCTTGTGACATTTCGCTATTATCATTTCACCTCACATTCGCAATCAATTTCTTATCAGCGAATATGATTAAACTTCGCGGACAAGTTCAAGCTGATAGTGCAACTTTCATCCACGAGCAAATCTGCCACAACTAAATTTCTAATTTTGCACCTCTGGGCTCAATGGTTATTCATAAAATAAAAACCACAACGACATTCATAATTTTTGCGTGTATTCAGACCGGATCAGATTTGAATCACATTCCGGTCCCTTTTGGATTCTCCTCCATAATGCATCTGTAACACTCTGTTTGACAAGAGTTGATGTGTATAGAAACATATTTTACAGGAATATTCTTTCTACGAAACATTGTTGCATCTATCAATTCGTCACTCCATTACTTTACTCCACAACATGCGCTTCAGACATCATCTGTACATTCCCGTGATGGTGTTTTTGTCTGTGTGTATATTCGGCTTTTTTCGTTCAAAAAAGGAGGTAGGTGAAGAAGATGATGAAGAAACGAAAGAGAAAAATAGAGAGAGAGAAAAGAGAGAAAGAGAAAATAAAGAGAAAAAGATAGAAACTTAAATACATTTTTTCAAGTTTCAGCCAGTTGACTCGTTCGATTTGCTGAAATGGACCACTTCTGGATATTGCTCGAATTTGGAATTGCTGGTTGGGGTTTTCACTAGAGCTTCTGATTTCGTTGTTCGAAACCATTGGAGAAAGAAGTACGGATCGTTCAAGCAGAAGGTTTCCATCTAAAAATAAGTTTGCATATTGTGTTTAAAGTTTCTGTTTTTTTATTGTAATACAAGCCATAGTCGTTGCCAACGGAAAGGCGGGAGGGTACTACATATCTCACTTCCCGCTGTGTACGCACACATATCTCCGGTTTTGAAGCTTGCTCGTTATGTGCTTGGACAGCGTAGTGATTAGCGGCCTGCTACGAATCTTTTGCTCGCACGTTCGATTCCGGCGAGAGACATAAATTTTTAAATTTGGCATTGACTATAGTATCCGCATTCGTTGGTTCTCATTTCTTTTCTGTATGTTTGTGTGTTTTAATCTTTCTATTTTACCTCGGTTTCCGTATTACGAGTAGGCTCCCCTTAATTTGTAGGTAGGGTTTTGTCGCCTCACCCCTTCCGGGTTCTAGATATTCTTTCAGTGTTGTTTTGTTGTTTGTACATTCACACCCCCGTGGTAGTTTGCTTCCCCACCCGCACTAACTTCAACAGAAAACAATCGGTAACACAGGACTATTTTCAGCTAAAAACGAAAACATTGGGCAAAGGGTGTAAGGGAAAAGTTCCTCTACAAGAGGGATTAACAAAATCACCCATGAGTTCTCAAACAGTAAACGAAATATAAACGTCTATGGGAAGGGACCGAATCACTTTGATCTCGGTCAACGCCATAACTCATCACTCATCGAACAACATGGGATCAAACTACAAAACGCGGAATGGAGCAGAAAACACCGTGAAGGTCACGCGTTTTCCAAACAGCGAGACGCATAATTTGATTTCAGTACCGATTCGAGATGATATTTCCGCTCGGGGTTCCGTCGGTTACGAATATCAGAATATCCGAGAAACTCATTGAAGAACAGGCCCAATTTGGTGATTTACTAAGAGACACCTACACCGATTCTTACAGAAACCTTCCGCAAAAGGCTAGTTTGTTTTGTTTACGGTCAAATGGAAATTTCCAGCACAATCTGTCTCAATAAAGTGAAAACCTCGATAAAACTTCATCTCATTCGCACTGATACGTTGGCTGCGTGTCAATGAAATTTTGGATGAAGCCTTTCCTGAAAGGTATGTACTTGCTCACATTGTGTGACAAAGTTGAGAAAAGCCAAAAGTTCTCTATTTTCAGAGTTTGTCTTTTCTGCGATTCATTCAACGCAACTGCTCGAATGTTCCCTTCATTCTCAAAATAGACGAAGATGCTGCTTTTCACGTCGACGCACTTTTCGAGAAATTGGCGTTTCTATCGAGAAACGGAACACAACTGTCTTTATCTCAGAAAAGTGTCGATTATCCGACTATATGGTGCCTTACATTCCCAAATGCACATGTCGAGCGGGCAGGAAAATGGTAAGTCACTGATTTTGGGTGTTGTGTGCAATCTTTGACAATCCTGGCCGTCCAGGATTAAATATCGCGCGCAGCGCGGAGCGATGCGCAGATTAGTTTTTGATCACAACATTGCAGACTTTCAAAAGTGGTTTTTTGATCACGAGATTAGATTTTCCATTCCCCTCTTGAGTTATTGACCTCCTTTCTATATTACATGCAGTTCAATGTCAAAAGCTAATCGTTTCTCACGTGTTTTATCCGATACTCCGGAGTTCCAAACAGGTAAAATACGTTTAAAACTGCGGTATGTTAGGTGCTTGACGATTATGTGGTTCAATCCCAACGCTTCTGTCCTTTAAACTGCAATACATTTTTCAATTGCAGTTTAAAGGCCCGTTGACACGGGATTGGTCCACATAATCGTCCTACTTTAAGCCCATTTTCGCTACAAAAAGCAGTGTGGGGCATAGAGAAATGTGTTTCATTTTATCAACATTCAACACTCAGCCATATTGTGAAACTGCTCCTTACGGCGGCGTAACAATTTCTTCACAGTTACTATCATTGTTTGTTAATTTGTTGAACCGAATACAATGATGATATTGATTTTATACGAAAATCAATCAAATACAACTCACAGTTACACTATGGACTGGGAGTTTATAGTGAGCAATATGACACTACCATCTATTCGTTCTTTAGGGCGATGTCCCTAACTGAAGAACCCGAAGACTTCTACCCTCCTTACTGCTTAGGAGTTGCGTACATCATGACGAATTCTGTCGTAGAAAGACTGCTTTCCGCAGTTTCCCGCACCAAAGATATATGGGTGAGAGCTCAGAGAAAATCCTGCCCACGACATGCCATACATTTTTGTCCTGAAAGTACGCATGCCGTGGGCACAATTCTTTCTGTGAGGAAGCACAGAACCCGGGTATACGCGTGCATATTTAAACATTTGAACTATACTCTACATTTTATTTTTATCTTCCATGTCTCCATTCTCTCGTAATTGGAGTGCCACATATACCAATGTGGAAAGACACGTGTTCAATTGCGAATAAACATTCTATTCTAATCTATCCTATTCTATTCCCTTGAAAACGGCCTAAATGTTGTCGTCCGCATAACGGTGAAAACCAGTTGACCCACGTAAACGTGTATAAAATATTATAAAACTAGTGAGAAAGTTAAGATTGAGGTACTAAATGTACGAAAAATATAAAATTTAGTTTCCTATTGTCCCTATTGTGTTCCTTTATTTATGGGAAGGAAGTAGAGGTTTCCAGATAGATGACGTGTACGTGACTGGCTATTTGGTGCGGACCGGTCGAGTGAATTTGGTCGACATCACAGAGCACTTCGCTCTGCGACCGCGCGACCGCGAGCCTGCTCCGAAGAAAAGGATAATCTTCCCAGAACCCCGAAAACTGGAAGGAGATGTATAGGTCGAACTAGAGAACAAACTAGTGTCAGATATAACATTGCGTTCAAATTTTACCTCCTGCGTTTCACGCAAACGTGGGCTATTTCTCTGCTTTCACCACTTAAAATTGTAACCAATCAGTTCTGATAGCTTACAAAGAGTGTTCCGAATTAATATAGACAGTTGGAGTTTGTATCAAAAAGTACTCTTTGGAAGTATATGCAGTGGAGAAATCTCATTAAAAAGGTTGACTCAGCGGTTTTAACTGAATAATTTATTTTCTGTCTGGCATAAAATACTTAAAAACGAGTTGCGATCAGCTATAGTTCGTTTCAACCATCGATAGCAGCCAGTTACAGTAGATTTTAGTGCTCAGACAATTCCCAGCCAATTGGCCAGTCACTTTTTTATTGGCTGAACGAGAGAGTGTGCAGGTCAGAGAGACCCAGACTGTCTTAGCCCGTCTGCGCATCATTGGCCTGCATGTTCTCTCGTTTTTGTAGCTGGCCAATTGCAGAAAATTGGCGCTAATCGTTCTGAGTGGGCGGAGTCAATTGTGTTGGAAAGTTTCCAACAGCGATTAGCCTAATCAAAATTGTGCACCAGCTGGGTATTGAACTCAGCGGCGATAGGTGGCGCGGCGCCCACAAGCAGACGGCCATCGGAACATGATGGGCAAAAATAAAAACAGTGATATCCAATCACCTTTTTAGGCCGTTTTTCAATGCTTGTTTTATCGCACAAAAAGTTCTTCAAATTACTCCCCGATTTGGTGGTAACCTTTTGAAAACAAAAAATTGGCGAAAATCTCAAAATAACCACTTTTTGAATTTTTATTTGCAATGAAAAGACTGGCAAGCTGCCAGATCAGTCGCCTGCAATGCTCAGACAATTCCCAGCCAATTGGCCAGCCATTTTTTTATTGGCTGAACGAGAGAGTGTGCAGGTCAGAGAGACGCAGACTGTCTTAGCCTGTCTGCGCGTCATTGACCTGCATGCTCTCTCGTTTTTGTAGCTGGCCAATTGCAGAAAATTGGCGCTAATCGTTCTGAGTGTAGGGTGCGCTCGGCCAGCATGGCTGACTGCTATCGATGGGTGAAACGAACTATATTCAACGATGTATGAACCTAAAATGATTCGCTCTTTCCAAGTTAATCCAATACTATGTATGCTTAATTTACTCGCTGTTATTGTAGTTTGAACTCTTTTCTTCGAGGTCGAAGTTTGTGAATTATATATAACATGTATTTAGATCAAACTACAACAGATATTCCGTCACTCCCTATATAAACTCGACCTCAATAAATTTACCAACGATTTTACATGACAACACGCACGATTGTAGTAATTGTCTCTCGGTTTCAGACTACAAGAGTGTTAATAAAAAGTGTTTCACTTTAAATCGAAGCAGAGACTCTTCACACTCTGAATGAAGAAACCAGGTATGCAGAAGAATACAGAACTCACGCACTACGTCTACCATTCTAATCGCCAGAACTAGTTTGAAAACTAGTCCCGCACTAGTTTCAACGGAACATGTGCGGGGAGTGCTGTGAGTACATAATAAAGTTATCACACCAATTAGAACATCTTGTACTTTTTGCCTTATTTTCGGCTAGTTTTCACCACGTTCTGTGTAAGAACTAATAGATTTCGCTCTCTCACGATAATAAAAACTCAGTATCAGTCTCTGTTGACACTTGTGGTTTGTTCCACTGTTTTATCCCAGTAATGATGATTTCGAATATTTATTTGATGCAATAATTGCAACGCAGCCAGCCGTACCTCTCCAATGTAGGTTGAACATCTGTGGCACAATTGTCGATTACCTGAAAGCTCATTGTGCAAAATTTCTCAAGGTATCAAGAGAATATTCATAGTAAAACTTGTGAACCAAGTGAATGAGGTAGAAAATGGGCTTTCGAAAAAATGCCGTTTCTTTGTGGTTTTAGAAAGAAGTATTCACATCCAAACAAAAGGCTGAATACCAAAAATGAAAATCTTACGTAACTATGTCAACCTATTAGGAAGTTATGGGTTTAGTGAAAAATGCTACTCAAAATCTGTTGGACGATTTTAAATGGTACCTTTCAGCACATTATTTCCCAATGCCCTCTAAAAGTCTCGATGAAAACAAGTATTTGTTGTTCCAGTTAAATAAAACGCTATTTCAACCTAATTATATTATTGCCTGAGAGTTTGTAAATTTCTGTCCATCCAGCCCTTTTCCATGTATGATCTCGTAAAAAATAGGAAAATATAACTAAACATCACGTGAAAACTGTTAACATCTGAACTCCACGTGAACTCCACGTGATAAATTGTACTGAACGTAGTGCGAAAATGTGTCGGACAAGATTGTATCGCATTTTCCGTTTCCTTATCTCTAAGTTAGGTTTCTAATCTTTGGCTTTTATGACCGAAAACAAAGCAAGAACAAACAAAAAAAACTGAAAAGGACATTTAGTATAGTGAGTGCCAAATTTATTCATTTCTGTCTCTCACCGGAATCAAACCTGCGAGCAAAAGTTTCGTAGCAAGGCGCTAACCACTGCGCTATCAGTGCACATAACTACCAAGATTTGCGATCGAAGACATGTGTGCGTATACAGCGGAAAGTGAGATATACAGTACCCTCCCGCTTTTTCTTTGGCGACGACTATATGTTTTTTCGAAACAGGTCAGAGTGTTTGGAATCTCAAGTTCCGCTGAAGAGTCGAGCTTCGAAACACTTTGATGAATCTAATAGGGAGATTTCCTTGAAAGTATTCGTCCTCTTCACAGAACTAGGTTGTACTTCGGTCAAATGTGACAGGACTTGGAATGTTGGTAGTTTAGGTACAATCTGATCTTCCCAGTACTTTTCTCACTAGGAGCGTCCAAGTTGTTGATAGAAATAGGTTAATGGCTTCGCAGAAACTTTTAGATTGGCTGCAAAACTGTATACTTAGCGGCTACGCGCTAGTTTTCATCTTGAGACGAAGGCAATGTTCATCAACCAGAGAACTCGCCAAAATTAAATTTCTGGATTCTGCAATTCTGTGGTTTTACAAATCGTTAAGGGCTGTCTTCCAAGAGATCAAAACGACTATGGCGTGTTCCAAATACTTTTTCGGAGTTGCACTTCAGCTTTGCTATCATATTTTAAAATTTTCCATTCTGAATCCATCACAATCAATTTGATTAAAACAAGTCTTACAGGAATATATTTAAATATATCGTTCTATCTATCGCTCACTCCATACTTCACTTCACAAAATGCGCTTAACAATTGTGTTCATTTGGCTAGTACTCTGCTCTTTCGTTTTGTCGGTTTTTATCTTTATCGTTAATCATTCTAGTCCAAGAAAAGAGGTAAGTGAAAGAGAGAGAGAACAGGAGAGAGCAAAAAGAAACAAGAGAAAGGTAGATTAAGAGTTGAAACTATTTTTTGAATTTCAGCCAGTTTTCTCCTCCAATTTGCTGAAAAGAACAACTCCTTTTCAATGCTCGAATTTGGAACTTCTGGTAGTGGTCTTCACTAGAACTTCTGATTTTGATGTTAGAAACCAATGGCGAAAGAAATATGGATCGTTCAGGCAAAAGGTAACTGTTTTAACATGGGTTTCTGAGCTGAAAATTGAACGCACTATAATGTTTGCGATCTTTATCACAACACATTGACACTAGGGTTGTTGAAGCCAAACTCTGAATGACTCGAAATTTCGAGTTACGAGTTAGAAACTCGAAGCCCGTTCAACTCGAGATACTCGAAAAACTTTCAACTCGATTAAAAACTCCAGTTGATAAGTAATTTGGCATTCTCTCAATTTTTGCTTCATGTACTATTAACTATTACACTTAGAAAGGAACCTCTCGAGGATAGTTGAGGACTCGAAAACTACGTAGGAGCCAATCGAATATTAATTGTAGTTTGAGCTTGTTGCCATACTACACAAATTTTCGAAAAACAGCGACGGGATCAAACTGAAACCACCACTTGATAGAGCACTAGTGAAGGTTCGCTAGAGTATGAGCAATTTCAAAATTGATAATTTCATTTTAGTATCGATTCGACATGATATTCCCAGTTGGGTTTTCGTCGGATCCATATGCCAATCTCTCTGAGAAACTTATTGAAGAACAAGCCCGATTCGGTGATCTACTCCAAGGCAACTACATAGATTTTTACCGAAACCTACCGCAAAAGGTTAGTTTTTTTTTTGATTTTTTTATACGCTACTGAAATTACGTTCTTCCCGGAGTTCTTTCAAGGTCAGCACGAAGTAAAATTCATGTTATTCGCACGAAAAATTTGGGTGCGTGCCAATGAAATGTCTAATGATTTAATTCCTAAAAACTATGTATTTTTGTTTCTGCTTCCATTATGTAACAAAACGAAGGCTGTTCACCCGGCAAATTTGGCTAACGAAACACCCCTAGTTCTGTGTGTAGAAAATAGTTCTGTGTGATTCAACTTTTTCATTTCCAGAGTATGTCTTTTCTGCGATTCATTCAACGCAACTGCTCAAGTGTTCCCTTCATTCTCAAAATAGACGAAGATTCTGCCTTTGACGTCGAAGCACTCTTTGAGAAGTTGGCGTTTCTATCGAAAAATGCAACACGTTCGTCTTCTGTGACTCAAAAAACTGTCGCTGACCCAACTATTTTCTATTTGGTGTCTCACTTACACAAACGCTCCTGTGGGGCGGGATGGAAAATGGTAAGTTGTTTCATATGAATTATGATAATCTCATAAACAGAAATGATCTGCCGACTTTCTAAGTTGTATCAGATCAATCACTACAATCTCATGAGAAGTTGATGATATTCCGTAATGAAGTGATCTCATAAGGTTAACGAGGAGTGGCTACCGTACCAATCCCTCAAAAAACTCATGAAATACCTCATGAACCATATCTCACGAGCTTCTGATCAGATTCCATTGATTGCTGTGCTACAACCTTGGAAGCTCATGAGCAGCTCATGGGGCATCTCATGAGAAACTATGAACTTCACATGAGGTTGGAGGGATTGCGGACAACAATTTCACAAACTGTCCGTTCATGTTGTTAAACCAAAACGCTAGCCGACATTGATTTTTCCTTCATTGGGGTCTTCAGAACCTAGAATATCAGCAAGCAAGTGACAGTAGACACGATACAGTCACATATACTTGAAACACCATAGACAGAAGTTAGGGTCTCTTCAGTCCTTTTTTGTCCGCGGATATTGTTAGTGGGAATACATTGCACACAACCAATGATTATACTCTACTCTATGTATCTGCCGCAGACAAAAAGCATGCGCAGACCCTTAGGCATGTAAAACTACCATCCAAGTCATGTATTTAGGGCAGTCACCGTTACTGAAGAGCCCGAGGAGTTTTACCCTTCCTACTGTCTAGGAGTCGCATACATCATGACGAGCTCTGTGGTAGACAGACTGCTTTCCGCAGTTCCACGTACGAAATTCATATGGGTGAGAGGAAATATAGAAAGCACGCGAGCCGGTTTTTCATAACCTGCGTATCCTAAAACAAACGCTATTTCTTTGCTCTAATATACTGACCAGAAACAGTGCGCAAATCGAGAGACCCTGGTTGGTATAGGGCTGCCGGGATATTTTAGCATAAGTATTTCGAGAGCTAGACATATCGTTTAATTACCTTTTACCACACGATTGTCTTTTTCGGGATTTTCGGAACCCTATCGTATTTATATTAGAAGTTCAAAAGATGTAACAATGAAATAATTTCGACCAAAGTTGAGCGAGCATTAACTGTGCTAATTTATCTTTTTTTGGTGTCAACCCATTTTGGTAGCCCTTTTTCAGCTTACCCGACAGGTAACCACAAAGTTATCATACATCAAAACCCGATAACAGATCAATTCAACGGGTAACCCATTTGGCCCAAGTAAAAGTTTTTTTTTCATTCTCAGATAGGAAGTGTATATCAATGGCATCTGAATCCCAAACCCAGTTACCCTTCAAACACAAGCTGAAACTAATTTGAAAAGTAAAAATGTGAACCCAGTTACAGTTCAATCACAAGATAGAAACTTATTTACGAAAGTAAAACTGTATTTGATTCGTTTCCAGATAGATGATGTGTATGTGACTGGCTACTTGGTCCGAACCAGTGAAGTTAAATTGGTGGACATCACAGAGCACTTCGCTTTTCAACCGCCGGACCGAACACCTGCTCCCAAGAAAACTATAATCTTCACAGAACCACGGCAATCAGGATTGTTTGTTCGCCTCTGGAAACTACTTTTTTCTAATCTGATACAGTTCTATAGTATGTTCTTCTCCCACTGAGACTGCTACAGTGGGAATACAAAACTCCCGGTGTGTTTAGAGCATGTAATGTCGGGAACGTCAATCTTCCAAATCAAGTTTTATTTCATATAGAGAGTATCAAATTAGTTTAGACAAAGTTGAAGTTTGAAGATTTCCGTGGAAAATGTTGAACATGTATGTTGTCTGTAAAAGTCCCAGCAAGAAAGGTGCGGCTCATAGGGAATCAACTGATGATCATTCTTCTCTGTCGTATTACGTTGAAAACGTGTACCTTCGAGAATGGGACTCAAAACGAGTTATGGATCGAGTTATATTTACCCCATCGATACATTCAGTAACGCAGTTCTTTTTTCGGAAAGAATTGCACGATATTGTAAGCTACACGCTTTACGACAGTTATTCAAATTGTATGAAACTAAAAATGGTGCCTCTTTCCAAATTCATTCTATACAGTGTATGTATCACTTACCTGCTGTGTTTGTAGTTTGAACTTGTTGTTTCTCGTATATAGAGATCGAACTACAGTTTGCTACAGAAATAAATTTGTCATATCCTTATATAAACTCGAATATAAGGATTGTATCAACTATTTTGCCAGCACGCACGATTTTAGTGATTTTCTCTGATTATCGGACTATAATAATGTAAATAAAGTGTTTTTCATAAGGAGTCGAAGCAGAAATGCATACTCTGAATGAAGAAACCAGAAGAAGTCTATCATTATAATTACCAAATCACTGCTCTAAGAGATTCGGTGTTTCGCTCTAACCAAACTGTGATTTTAGTTGGTTTTAGTCAGGTCGAATAAGTTCTAACTATGTTTAAAATACCAACTTAAACTACCACGGAAATGCTTATGGAAATCAAGCAGGATTATTCCTGCACAGTTTGCCATTGAAGCATTCAGATATTTTGTTACTCTACAGTACACGTTTCGGAAAGTTTGTCTTTTCATTAGAAGCAGACATATCATTCAGACATAGTTCTTTGGAACTACAACTAATCCAAGATTTGGATTTTGCATAGTTACTGCTACCTAAACTAGAAGGAATTGTGACTTGAGGCGTAGTCACATTCCAACTACTCTGAAGTATAAAACCGAGTTGTTTACCAAGGTTAGCCGAAAACCCAAGTTGCAAATCAAAGATCAGACTTTTCACCGCAAACTTGGTGCACAATTGTGCACCAATCTTTGATTTAACAACTTGATATCAACTAGTGACCAGTTTGGTGGGGTGAACCTTGGTAAACAACTCGGTTTTAAACTTCAGAGTGGTGGTAGTTTCTGATAGGAAAAGCCTAAACTTTGCAACAATTAGTCTACAGTACGATAACAGAAGTTCTTTGGAAATACAGGATGAAAACTATTAAAACTCGAATCTTAAAAGGATAGAAGATGTTTTCGGCATCCCTAATTTCGTTTTATAAGTTGGCAAATGAGTCTGTTGTGGCTTTTTTGGCAATCAATAACGGGGCAGAATCAGCTTTTGGACGGTCCAGCTACAGGTTTTTGTAGTCTGATCTGTAGTCTGATCTGGATGGCTCAACAGAAGAAAGGTGAGGTCAGAAAAAGCAGAAATAAATAGAACAGTAAAAAAAGAGAAAGAGAGAAAGGGAAGAGAGACAGTAAAAGAAAAAGAGAGAATAGCGAGAGGGAGAGAGATAGAGATAAGCGTGAGAGAGAGAGAGAGAGAGAGAGAGAGAGAGAGAGAGAGAGAGAGAGAGAGAGAGAGAGAGAGAGAGAGAGAGAGAGAGAGAGAGAGAGAGAGAGAGAGAGAGAGAGAGAGAAGTTCTTTCGAAATACAGGACAAAAACGATTAAAACTTGGAAATTCAGAAGATGTTTTCGGCACCCCTAATTTCTTTTTCCATTTGTTCAATCCCTTTGCTACACCAGTACTTCCGACAATTGATCCTGAACTTATTCAGATTCTCAGTGAAGAACGATCGCCACTCCTAGATTTTGGGAAAATTTCATGCTGCTGTCCGAATTCTGTCCTTTCTTTTTAGCTGCTGGCAGACCTGTTTTAACGGAACTCCAGAAATCTTTCCAGTTTTCGGTTTTCACTTGACACGTGAAGCCATTTTCTTGGTTTTCGAAAAATGCTTCCCTGTTTTTCCTAACTTGTTCTCACGTGTGCTGATCTTTTCGTTTTCCCTGCTAACAGACCGGTTTTTTTATTTCAGGATTACCAGGAATATTATCTCTCTGTTTATCCCAACCGGTTTTCACGTGCTATCACGTGACTAGGTTTCCCAAAAAACCTCCCCGTTTCTCCTAACTTGTTCTCACGTGTGGTGATCTTTTCGTTATCTCCCGCTAACCAACCAGTTTTTCCGGCTTTCCAGGAATACCTCCCTGTTTATCCCAACCGGTTTTCACGTGTTCTCACGTGCGCCGAGCGTGTGCATAAGAGCCGTCTCCGCCCATTTCTATTCATTCTCAGCATCGACGATCAACTGGAAATGAACAACAGCCGATTCGCCCCCAGCTTCTACTATCCGACGGCTGACCAGACTGCCGTCCCCGAGATGAGTTCCGCCGCCGCAGAGGTGCCGGTAGCCTACCGCGAGAACGTTCAGGTAAATCTCTCTCTCTCGCTCTCTCTCTCTCTCTCTCTCTCTCTCTCTCTATTACTCTCACTCTTTATTTTCCTTTTATTCTGTCTCTCGATGCTTATCTCCTCTCTCTCTTCCTATCCCCCTTTTCTCTCTCTCTCTGTTTTTTTTCTTCCGCTCGCTTGTAGAGGTTCCTAACAAATAACGATAGTCAGAAGATCTTCGATACTTTTCATTATTGTTCCCTCTTGTGTTTCAGTGCTGAATATTATGGAATTTACGAACGATTGCCTATTCCAAATCTTGCATAGTCGTTTACTGAGCGTAAATTATCGTCTATGTAAAAATAGTTGATGCTTGCAATGAACGGCAGTGACCAGGCGAAACTGTCGGTTACAGCTTATGAACAGTATACCACCTAGTTGAGGTAGGGACGGACTACGGAGAAATACCGAATCGCCAAAAAACTGTCTCTCTTCAAGTGAATATCAGGACGTTTATTTATTGTTGATGTAGAATCATCGTAAATTGATTCCAAAACGCAGTTCTATCTAGTCACAACCCTCTGTTCTGAACATGCTATTCTACTATCTCACCTCCTATCTCCCCCTCTTTCAGCAGTTCGATGAGCAGTTCACCTACTCCCAGCAGAAGGCGTTCTTGGACTCCCGCCAGCCGGTTGGTCTCCCGGTCGCAGCTGGTACGGAACAGAAAATCGAGCCGATTCAGGAAGAGTACAGAGGTAGATAGATATCATTCTATTTATGACTACAATTATCCTCTTTTTGCGTCTTGCTCGTTTTTGTAGCGGCGACAATATCTGAAGATTGACTGGAATCTCTTCGTTTTTAATAAAGTGTGTAATATTAGTACAATTGGAAATGTTGTTTGTGGCCAACGTGTTTTTCCAGAGCCCGTGATGTCTTCTTATTTCTGTGGCGCCAGCGACATTCCACTGTGTTACAGAAAGGAGTTCATCAATGCTCAGGCACCGGCTAAAATCCAGGTAAATGATATTCTTTGTATAAATTACATAGGTCATATTGAATTGATGACTATTCAGTTACTGCTTACTAGTCGCATGATTGTCTCAAATTAATAGTGATAGTTGCAATTTCATTCTACTGTCAACAAAACGTTGCTCTCTTTACAGAAGCCCACTGCTCCAGCACCTGCCACTATACAAGCTCCTCCTATCGCTCAGCCCACTCAGGTAAGATCTATTAGCATCAGATCATGTGTACGTTTTTGTCAATTAGTCTGTATTGTCAGGGACAAGAGTTCACCTCATTAACTCTTCCCGATTATGTACAGAACAGTGTTTCATATAATGGTTTTATTGTGAGAGCCGCCAGTTGGGCTGCGGACTCTAGTAAGAGTGCCAAATCAATACATAGGCGGGTTGGTTGTAATACGCCCGCACACATAGATGGTATCTAATATATATGATCCACACATAATAACTAGGAACTAGGATGGGAACACTACATCCCCCCTCTTTCACAAGCGAGAGTCCCGCGAGCAAAAGAAGACGAATGGGTTTTGATATTGGTGTTCACATTCTAGTTCGATACAATAAAAAATCTTATCACATCATACGGACTCATGCTTAATGAAACACTGAACTGTGACTGTTCTCTCAAATACGACAATGTTGTTCTACAGATTTACACTATTAACCCTAACTAAAAGGTATCCGTAGCTCCACTGTTTTCACTATAACTGAATGAGCTAAAACACATGTTACGACCTCACATGTTAAACTATTTCTCACACAGAACAATGGGGATTTTACATCAACAATGCTTGACCAGAATAATCATCCAACAAAACTAAAGTGACCTTTCGATTTGCAAAAAAATGGTTTCCATATATTACTCAACGTCTATTTCACATGTGCGTTATAGCCATAATACTATTATCAAACTAAAATAATCATAAATGACACATACATCATTAACATTGCCGGCATATTTAAAATATTAAAATTATATCAGTAATATCAATTACTGGCCGCCCCTTTTGGGGTCCAACCATCCACTCACACGGACCAGTAGAATGAGCTCCCGCAGGCTCATAGCTCCAAGCACGGCTTTAGCATTTTGAATATAGTTTTGATGTAATATAGCATAGTTTAGAATATAGGTAAACCGGACAGAGAAAATATGGTCGTTCTGTCGATGAATATAAGACGAGGTCAGATGAATATGGATGAGTACTGGCGAAATGAGACGAACAGTAGGTTTAGATGGTGTAGCGGTAGTTTGACGGGCGTCCCGAGAGTTGGAATCTCGGTTTTCAGAGTCTTTTCTTGAAGATGGAATAGGAGGTGAGAAAAGACAGATCTCGTAACCCGGAAGACCTCCATGTCAGGGACAAGAGTTCACCTCATTAACTCTTCCCGATTATGTACAGAACAGTGTTTCATATAATGGTTTTATTGTGAGAGCCGCCAGTTGGGCTGCGGACTCTAGCAAGAGTGCCAAATCAATACATAGGCGGGTTGGTTGTAATACGCCCGCACACATAGATGGTATCTAATATATATGATCCACACATAATAACTAGGAACTAGGATGGGAACACTACAGTATAACGAGATAACTACCCAGTTTTGAAAGGACGAAAAATGCCAGAGAAACAGGGGGTTAGTGAACAAATTGAGCCTTTATTACAGATGCATACTATTCTTAGGCTCAACCTACACTTTGGATGCTACGTGATTAATTTCACATCTTGCACATTAAAGGAGACCGGAGAGCAACGTGGTTTCTCGTAAATCTGCTGTATCCTACTTTTGATTGGACGCGTTGCGTGTCGCGTGGCATTGTTATGTGAATGTCACGTGGACTGATCAAACTAATATACATGTTATTTGTGCTCTCTGATCTCAATACAGTTGAAATCAGCCCGAAACAAAACCTCTGCTCAAGTTGTGTTCCGGTCTCCATTTTGCTAGCCTTCTTTCCAACCTCTCCCATTCCAGTATCCTGCTCATCAGTTCACTGCTCCTCCTCAGTACTTCTCCTCGCCCTACGCTACTGCTGCTTCTCATGCTCCAGCTCCCCAGTCTCCGTACCACCAGCAGGCTCCGGCCAATTACCTTTCGGTTCCGGCGGCGGTGTCACCGGATCACTTCCTCAAGAACTCCCTTCCACCCCGTACTGCCCAGGCCACCACACCGGCTAAACCGGCCAACTCGTATGCGAAGATGTACTCGGCGGTTAGTTTCCAGTACTTCTACAGTTTACGTGACCTAAATTGGATGTTCGATTTACTCATTTCACATCTACAGTTCTATATCAAGGAAATCTAATACTTCAAAGAATCTCCAAACCTTTATATATATTTTCACTACGGTTCTCACCATGAGTATATCAAAAATTACTGTATATTCAAATATTTCAGAACCCCAACGAAGTCATTTCTGACTACGCTTTTGACATGCAGGAAGAAACCAAAGGTAGAGAAGAAGAGGCGTTCAAACCTACTGGTATGTTAGTCTCTTTCTCTTCTCATTTTCTGTCTCGCCCTCTCACTCTTTCTGAAAAACAGGTTTAAGTGGAACGGAAAAAGGGACGTGAAAACATGTTAGTGTTCATTTTTATTCGTTGATTGCTATGTCTATGAAGTATCCAATAATCGTCAAATTTCTTATATTCTCTTGCATATATTATAATGCACGACCTTCTACGTAAACAAGTTTCCAATGTTTCGTTCCTTTCAGAGACCGCCATCGTCGAGGAAACCGAGCCTTCAGCCCCTGAACCGGCCGCTGTCCAGTACAAGACCCCCGCCTCCTACCCCGAGACAAACTTCAATCAGAATGTACAGCATGGAACCTACAACCTCGAGGTAGATCAATGTGTCTCACCTACTACATTAACGCTTTGATAGGGGTCACTCTACACAACCCAATCATATGCGACGATTTGGTACGACGTTATCAGATCTACAACTTCACAAAGTGTAGTATGTAGTTAGTCGTAATACCACGTACTTTTCAAATCACTTGCTTGTACAGTTACATGTTTTGTTTATCAGTTCAATTGAACAAACATTATTTTGTGTTCAGGTCTCGGACTACATTGACTTCAAGAACGACGTGCATCCCGCCTATGGTGTCAACAAGGTGTTGGCCTTCTATTCGAGCCAGACCAATCAGCCTAAATATGAGGCACCCGCCACTCCTATCCATCAACATAAAGGTACACATGTTTCACCATTTACTTACTTTGTCAGCTTCTAACGCTTCTTCTAACGCTAACTTCTAACTTCTTCTAGCTTCTAAGAGTGATTCTTCCATACCTGATCAAAACGTTCCTAAAGCCTTCACTAGGTAGTACACTAATGGAGCGTTAGTTCAGTTTACCTACACAGAAATAGTTCCGATTTATAGTGAAACACGGTGACATCTAACTACGAACGCAGTAGAATCTCGTTTTGATCTGAACTTTTCTGAACGGTTCCGATATAGAGGAATTGTCCATCACAAAGACAATAGAGACATCCAGTGCATTACAGTCGGGTAGAGCTTTGAACGTATGCGATGCACAAAGAAAATGTAGGCGTTTACTACCCGAAAAGTAATTTTCAACCATGTTTTCTGTACCTATTTCAAAAGTTCGTGATATTTCAATCAACATTTTTCGCAGAAGGGGAACCGGTGAAGTCTGAGAATCAGTTCTCGTCTCGTTTCCAGCGGACCATCCAGCCAGCCGAGCCATTGGCCCCGCCCCCTCTGGCCAACTCTGCCTACGAGCTGAGCGAGGCTAAGGATGAGGTACTTTCTGTGAATTTCCTCTTCGTTCAACAACTTTGTTTATAGATCAAACAATAGTTAAATCACCACTAAGTAAGTGATAAAAACACTACCTAGCACATCATAATGTATACACGGCAGAAGAAACCTTGATAGGAAAAAGTAGGTAAAAATGGCTCAGGATTTTGATAGTTTTTAGCCTGGATTGTTTTTCCCTTTTGTACTCTGATGTTTGTAGGTTGCTCCCCTGGGTGCCTTCCGACCAGTGGCACTGGCCCCCTCCATGTACCAGCATGACAACCTGAATGATCTCGTCTCCTGTATTGATATCAACCATTAGATGCACTTGCATATTATCTTATTTTATTGTTTATTTGTAAATGGCCACATGTGTTTATATAATAAACAGTCAATTTATAGCGTATTAGTTTTGTCAGTCTGATAATCAATGATAATACTGTCTGCCTTTATTGTATGAAGACCTGGGCAATATATTGAAAAGGAGAAAAAGTCATCTCACATAGAGAAAAAACCAATAATCCTCAAGTCAACTTACACGTCAATTCTCAAGTCAACTCACTATCCTTTCCCATGCGCCCATGCCCCAATTTCTGGACTAGTTTATTGTGTTGTAAACTATAAATAGCGATTAGTCACACCTATACACCGTATCTCTAACTGTCTAATATGACCAAAGTACACAATTTTCTTTTATCAAACTACAAAAACACGTCGTTTTCAGGAGAAAACATTCATTAAACTTCATGCGTGAAGAGAACAAGTAGTGGTAGGCATCGCTCAGTCCCTCTTGACGAATTCGACACATTTCGAGGGGTCCGTGGGGAAATACTCCTGCATTCTGGTCATGAGTCTCTTGATTCCTTGGATGTACTTTCGTTGCGTCTCGTCGTTCAACACGTGGGCGATATTGGACACGTACGACTTGGCCGAACCGGGACGCTGATGCAAACCTGAAGCGATCGATAAATGGAAATAGAACAGAAAATCGATCAATAAATAGACCAGACTAGCAAATTAGACTAATAAAACCAACTAGAGCGCATCGATCCTAGAATCAATAGCATGTGTGATATAATGTACAAGAATACTTCAAATCATTGTTATGCTTAGAAAATTGAAAGAACTCTAACAGAAATCAGTTTTTGTGGTGGAAAAACTGGTCTTCAATGAAACCTTTTGCAGGTTTCATTGAAGACCAGTTTCATGTTGTTTTGGATTTGGTTCATAGGTTGGCGTCATACGCGTTACGCTCGCGTTTTCAGTGAAGATTAGTGATAGACAGTTTTCACTCAGCAGTCAGTCAGTTAGTGGCAGTCAGCAGTCAGAGAGACAGTAAAGATTAGTGATAGACATGATTGTCGATTCATGACGACGTAATACACCAACTAGATCGAAACGCATAACATTAGTTGCGTTACACCGACGCAAAACGCCAAAAAGCATGACCGTGGCATGAGACTGCGCGAATTGAAGTAGGAATAGTACTTACTAGGGTTGTTAATCGAGTTGAAAAATTCGAGTTTTTCGAGTTTCAGAAAAAAAAATTCAAAAAAGAGCTGAACTCGAAAAACTTTTTTTAACAACCCTAGTACTTACTCTTAAAATAATGACAAATATCCAACCTGATCGCGTGACTCCCACGGGCCAGGGGGCGTTTCCAATCGCCATTTCCATGTAGGCGTTGTTGGCGAGAACGTAGTTTCGGTCCAATATCAACAGTCTGCAAAAATATATCGTTTATCAAGAGGATAATAAATAGTACCCTTTGAATACACGTTTGAAAAGTTTTTTTGCAAATGTGTTTTCATTAACATGAAACAAAATATATGTTATACCTCAAAAAAACAAATTGTCCCTCCTTTGTAATCAAAATAGGAACATCACGCCTTCTCGAAGAGTGTACATTGTGTGTACAGAGAAACAACACAAAGTTCTGCTCGCTCGTCAAAACGAAACAAATCAGCTCGATTTTATTACAAAACAAGGTTAAGGCAAACAATCTCATACTGCATTCAAAGAATGAGTGTGGAGCACTCTCTTCTTTTTACTTTTTCCACTCTACTAATCGTGAGCAGAACATTTTCAAAAACGGATTCAGCATTCCCTCCGCTCAGTATGTGTATTTGACATGAATTTGGCTTTCCCACCTAACCACATTACGGAAATAATAGAAGTATTCCAGCTCTGGCAAACTTGGATAACACGTTGTATGAAAAATCGTGAAACCATGTGTATTCTATTGGGTTTAAAAATGAAAGATGTAACCTCGACCACTCACCGACAAAGCTTGGCCAGATGATGTCTGATGTCATTGTTGCACTTGTGGCCATCCAGGGTAGCCATCAACGGTTTCATATTTGTCGCCGTCTGCTTGTGAATCGACGCATCATATCTACCTGTAAAAGAAAAATGGATTACCAAACATACGAAAACCACTCTCAAAATTACAATAGGCTGATTTTCGGGAAGAAACTACTAGTAAAGAACCACCACAGACGCATGACTTAGTCTTAGGCATAGCCATACCCCACTGGAGTTGTCCGAATAGCCAAAAAAACAAATTGAGAACCGGCCCCCTTTCACGCCGTAAGCAAGACAATTGGTCTAATTTTGATGCAAAACGTCAATTTCCACATGTTTCAATATGAAAATGAACTACTTTCCGTACAATACTGTTTTATGACTATAGAAAAGCTCATATGCGGAAGGGAAACCACTCTAAAAATGACAAAAGGGTGATTTTGGAGACGAAACTGCGAGAAATCTCAAAAACGAGAAATCTCGTCAATTTTTAGGCGAAATCATTGAGTGTGGCTTAGCTTGAGCAAGAGTGAGCGAGTAAAGTTTAGAATTAAAATGAAAGCGGCCCGGTTATTATGTTATCGAGTCACACGCGAAACACGCCAAAGTTAATGACTTGGCACCAAAAACATGCAAATTTATACGATTTTGGCATAAACTGAAAGTCCGTTTTCGATTTTCGAATACTTCGAACATAACAACTTTGCTAGAGTATGAGTACAAGTACCTTTGGCGAACTTTTTGACCACGTCATTCCTCATCACCCTCTCGTTGAACTTTAGGTTCAAACACGTCAAATTTGATGACTTTGCATCAAGAGCATGCAAATATACCCGATTTTGGCGCAAACTGAAAGTCCGTTTCCGAATATTTCGAATACAAGCGAACAACTTTACTAGACTATGAAGGTGACATTTGAACAAAAGTGGGAAACAAAGTGAGCCTCCGTACCTTTGGCGGACTTCTTGACCTCATCGTCCCTCTCGTTCAACGCCCTTCCCCATCTGGCCAGCATGTATTTGAAGAAGGCCGACACTATGTCACAGTCACGGGCTGCATCGTCGTCTGAAAACAGAATCATCCAGTACATGACTATTGATTACAGTCTAAATGGCCAGATTCAAACGGTTACGTGTGGATGTGACCTTTGTTGCCAATCTTTCGCAAAACTTTGAAAACTTGGATTGTACGTACTTGTAACGTAAAATAAACCTTGGAATTTTCAAAGTTCATTCATTTTATTATCGAAACTACTAGGTCATCACAGAATCTCACTCCGAAAACACCGTAGTAAACAGAAGTTTGGCGATTCTTCAACGAACGAGTGCTTTTTGGTATTTATACATTTATACAACGTATTTATAGATGAGCAGTAATACTGATTGCGAAAAACTTCTCGAGCAATAAAGTTAAAGTTAGTGTTTTTGAAAAATAGCAGAACACTAACTAAAATCATAACATGAACCAAAAACAAAAATGTTAGTTACCTTGTCCTAGCAACTGTGCATCGCTTTCTATCTTCTCCCAACTAGTGTTGAATGATTCCGGCAGAGCCACATCGTGTTTACCAGCATCTCCCGAAGAACCCTCTATCACTTCCTATAGAGAAACTATCAAGTATCGATCATTGAGTTTTTATAGGGTCCTGCGTAAAGTACCCTCATATTCTGATATTGGCTGATGCTCACTTTTGCCCGATTCCGATTGTGCCATGTGCCATGATCACTTTTTGGGGTAAATGTTGAAGATTGTACGCAATATTACTATTATTTTGTATTTTCGGGGCTGCTCATGATCACTTTTGGGAAAACCGGAACTGGAACGATCAAAAGTAGATAGTAGAAGTTTCAAATGCCAGTGTACATCGTAGGACTGTCACGGGTAGTATGAAATGTGACTTGTTTTAATTCCGATTTAACACTTGACATTTTTTAGAGTTTTACGATGACGTGAATATATCCCAAAACGGTCGCACTTGTTGAACGGATAATATTTTCAATTAGCCAAGATAACCCTGCATCCGGACTGGAGCCCTACTGTCCTACTTTTCATTATGTTTCCCTATAAATCGAGGCGCGACTGATAGGATCCTAGGAAATAACCCCATAACATCGCTGAACCGGATGATACTAGCAAAGCAACAGAAATATTTCTCCACTGATTTCACTGTGATTCTCATTTCATTCGAAAATTTGTGAAACAACAAAAATATTCGTTGTATAAACCGAAAAAAGCCCTAACCTTGACAATTTCATCATCGACATCCCTCATTGCTGCCACCATTTCATTCTTCCAGCCCTCGTTCAACTCGGGCTGCTCCAGCTCATTCTTCAAGAGACGAGCACGAACATCTTCCTCTGATTCACCTGTCAAATATCATGGTGAAAAGGGTGATTTTCCAGATAAGAAAAAGAAAATTAACATATGTTCTGTTTGAAGTTGAGACTTGACGATATTTAGCACGCACAGAATAAACGAAGTTTCGATTTTTCGCTCAAGCTACTGAAAATTCCATCCGTCCTGTTCCTGTTCAAAATACCCAAACTTCTCAAAATTCCGCGAAAGGGAACCACATGGTTTGTGAAATGTTCTGACTTAGCTGTGGTTGGCAATTGGCGAAACATGAATGTTAAATTCAAAACATATGTGGGATAATCCTGGTTAGGGGTCTCAAGAGTTAATTATCTCTTCCGCGAAAAACTACGAAAAGGTTTGGGTCCCTCCTCAATTCAGTGGCGCCACAATGACAAAACTGGATAATTTGTTAAACAGTTATAGGTCCCTCTCGCCCAGTGTGGTAAAAAGTTAAGGGTCCCCCGGTCAGCGGACCATAGCATCCCACCTATGATTTAAAAGCCCCACATTAGTGGTCGTATTCACGGAACTGGCGAACGCTTCCCGTCACTCATTTTCTATTCTTTTTTATTCTCTTGAATGAGATTAAGAAATAAATACAAAGGATAAGGAACCATACCGAACAGCAGAATAGGTTGTCCTCTCTCCCTTAGTCGTTTCCGTACATCTGCTATTGGCACAGTCTGGTCCGTCTTGGGAAGATCGCCACTCGACTGAACATCTTCTTTCACGTCCTGCTCCTCACTTCCACTCGGAACCACGCTCTGAAAGCATAACTCGTAAAGTTGTCTCAATACGGGCTCCTTTCAGACCAAAATCGGAAGAATTGCTCTATATTTGATTTGAAATAAAGAACTTTCACTATCACCAATATTCAATGAAAAACGCGGTATTTTTTTTGTAGCATTCACAGATTACTTCTGTGTGTATGTAAACAATATTGTTACGAAATGATTTACATGAAAACTGGAAACTCGATATCACGATTAGAAGCCAAACACCAAACGTACACGCTTACACCACACTCCAGTAAATTATCCGGAAGAACAGAACCGAAAAAACTGTCTCTTCTTTCTCCGGTATCAAAACAGAAACCTAACTATTGATTTGTTAACGAGACTAGTACATTCTGAATTGTAATGAAAATCGATAGATCTGAACATACAAACAAAATAAAGTTGCTGTTTGCTAATCGAAAACAACTCACATGACTATTAGCTTCCTGTTTGATTCTCAATTTCTCCAGGTATTCTTGTTCGTGTTTAGCAGCCAAATCGCTTCTCTTTACGAATTTCTTCCCTTCTACCTGTAAGTAACTGGATAAGCACACCTATTTATATTGGTGATTTTGAAAAAAACGTGACTGGGCGAACATTGCCAGTTGTAGACTTCAATTTAAACTACGGAAGTGATTGAATGTCAGTGGTTCAGTGGAGACAATATACATACATGTGTATTTTCCAAAACGAGTAAGGGTTCTGAAATGCTTCGGGCACTATAACAAATGCGCAAGACATAGATGAACTTCAACAAAGTGTGAAAAATCATGCGTAAACGGTAATCGCCAAACGGAATCCGGAATGTAGTTTAGTTACTAAGCCAGATAATAGAAAAATACGTAGGAACATATTTGAACTACGGAAAATTTTCATAATAAATTACGAAGACTCTTCCAAACTATTAAAAACTTCGTGTCTCAAATGAAACGCGTCAAACTTCTTTTTAATAGGTTAAATTTGCTCCGATGTTGGCGCATTCAAGTCTACCAAAGTGGAGGTAGCATTAAGGCATTAATTTAGTTTGTATTTTAACAAACAAAACAATAATATAGTAAACAGAACTATCGCAAACTGCAATAACACCGGAGTCTGGAGCCCACCTCAACTTCAACCTCCTTTATCTGTTTCCGCTTTCGGTTCATTTCTGCTTTCATTGTGCTGAGGAAATCCATGTTTATTCGAAAGGATGATACAGGACACTAGAAAGATTATTGATAACATAATAAATATATGGAATAAATAAAAGAACTACAATAAGATTTCGAAAACGTCGTTTTCTTTTATTTATAAGAACATAGAAACTACTTTCGGATGACATATAGTATCAGAACTGCAAAGATAGAACTCAAACAGAACGTTAAACGGGAACATTGACTTTTTACCCCCCACCTTTCTGAATTGGTATTGCGTTTGGGGAATTGTAGTTTGACCCCCCCCAACCGGGGGGTGATAATTCAATTTATCACTTGCAATACAAAAGTTTGAGGGTGGGGGGTAAAAAGTAAACATTTCCGGTATTGAAGTTCAGCCCCCCACTCGTTGAAGTTTGACCCCCCACCATTGAAGTTCTACCCCCCGCCGACCCAGGTGGGGGGTAAATAGTAAATGTCGAAGTTGATTTTTGACCCCCCCCCCTCTCCTAGATTTTCAGGTTTCAGCTTGGGTGGGGGGTTGAAGTGCTACGGGGGGGACCCAACTAAAGTGGGGGGCGATACTTCAATTTTCCCCGTTAAACAAATAATACTTACATGAGAACAGCAAAAGAAAGAGAACGAAGTGCAGTGATGAACTATATATTGGAATTCGAAACTTTTAAAAGTTCGAATAAAAAAAAAAGTCGTGTCTCAATTTAAGCCTACGCCGAATGTACAGCACGGCGTAAACGTCCCTTAGTGCACTCGTAATATTGTCTGCTCGTCGGAAAGAATAAAGATCATCACAAATTTTTCTAGAAGATCGCAGACAAATTCACAATTTCGAAAGTCTGATAAACAGGATTCTTTCAAAAAATAACAAAAAAAGTGTCAATATTTCTGTGAACTGAAATCACAACTAACGTTGGAAAATTTTTACTATAGGAACGGGGTAACCTAACACGAAATGCGACGACGGGTTACTGTACTAGTCTCTTGCTCTGTGGGGTTACTGTAATATGACTTATGCGTATCATGTTAGCTCAATACACAAAAGAGAAAGGGAAGAATAAGATCAGAGAAAACGTGTTTTCAACCCAGAAAAAAAAACATGGAGAGAAAAACTGTCTCCATTTGGTCTATCTCGCACCTAGATAGCAGGTCTGTTCGTATTTATAGGAGGTTGATTGCATTCTATGAGTTTACTCCTACTTTTGACCCTGCCATTATTTCCGTTTCCGTTTTATCTTTAATTTACAGATGTTTTGCAATAATTTACCCCACTTGGGTGAGCACCTTTTTCTGAATCAACAAACTAAATGGATCATATCAATCAATGATCACGGAAATTTTTACTATTTGTATTATCTCATGGGTAGACCAAATCAACTTCCCATGAGATCGCATCTTACCAGGGTTGAAGAATGGTGTCTCTTCGCCGTATGCTGATGTATTCTCGTCGATTTGCCACCGTACCGCCCGTTTTTCCCAAGTCTCCTCCTCTCAAGATAACCGAGGTTATTTCACTTATTTTCAACACCTTTTCAACATGATTTCTACTACGTTTCGGTATGCGATCTAGCGCAATACAATTTGTATTATTCTTATTAATATTGTTATAGTCTTTTCCACTCCTACTGAGACTCCTACAGTAGGATTTAGAAAATTCCTAGCCGTTTTGCTCACTTACTTTTGATCGGAGAAGTTCAGGATTTTCGTACCTACTTCTGGTTCTCAGGTAGAGTAAATTGACGAGAGCTTTTTCTATGAACTTTATTCTTAGCTCCACAACAGCCTTCGGAAAGTTTGTAAGGTTACTGTAGGAGTCTCAGTAGGAGTGGTGTGGACTATATTATTATTCAACATTCACCTAATTCGGCATAGGTTCGTGCTTCCAGGTAGTTTTTCAGTTATTACGAGTTCTTCTAGTTGTTTCAGTTTTGAGTTCATAATGAGGCCGAACCATTCCCTCTTCAATAATATTACACATGTCTTCACACTTTCAAGTTTCTACAAGTTTGACATAGTTTTGGTTTTACAATGAGGTACAGTTACCTACTCGGTACAAACTCATGTAGCGCGTCTCGTACGTATTAAATAAGTGAATAGAATAGTATTTTTTTCAGCGTTATCTGATTGCGAATATTTTTGTTTCACAATTGTTGACACTCTAATTTTACAGATGAACAAAGGTTCTTCAAAAACCGAGAATGGAATTATAAGACCAGGAGCTTCTGCGTCTCTAACCAGAGAAGAACAGAGGTAGCTATATATATTATGTTTTCGTTAGAACATGGGCCACATCACGTATTCGTGAAGCAGCGTGCCAAAATCACAAAAGCACCGCTTCATGTGAGACTCGAACCGGGCCCAGAAGCTAGGGAGGCGCGGACGCTAACCACTACACCAATTAGTATTACAGTAAAGCTGTGTTGTAGTTTGTTCACGAAAACACGTATTTCTATCAGAAATACCCTCGAGTCAAACTACGCAGAAGTTGATCATCTACCAAACGGCAACCAAACTGCTAGTAGCCGTTCGATCGAACCCTGCTAGTGGTTTGATTGCGGTTACTGACCGCCAATGATAGGAGCGCTAACGTTAGGTTCTCACCATTCTTGGTCGGTCACAATTGTTTGTTGCCAATGGGACTCAGATCAGAGCTCGACATTGACAACCTAGTTTTCAACTAAAAAAATGAGCGATGTTTGAAAAATGAGCGATGTTTGACAACATTCTAGATTCGTTGACGGAGATTCCAAGAAAACGAAGAAGTCGGAAGAACACGAATATGAGGTGAGCACAGGCCACCCATATGGAATGCTAATTACATAAGCAAAAAGTACTTGAATAAAAGCTTTGTATTACGAAGTTTTCTCAAAGAGTAGTGATAGTACAAAGGACCTGAGTACGTATGATTGACTGGATACTTTCATCCCGTCCTGCGTCTCTCGCTTAGCGCACTTTTCTCCGAAATGAGGGTCTCGGACTGGGCGGCGTGGTAGAGCAAAGATTTAGGACTTAGCTTGAATTTGAGAATACGCAGGTTCGGATTAAAAGCTCGGAATGCTTACAAGTACGGCCTCTGTTGTATTTGTCCATGTTTTGTCTCGATTTCGTTTTATGATAGTTTTTGCCCCATGAAAACTGCCACCAGCTAAGCCTGCCCCCCCCCCCCCCTTCTTTCAAAGGTATACAAGAGGAAACGTAGTAATCAGGACTTCAAGACGCACTTTCCGCTGCGATTTTCTTGTCAAATTACAGATTATGATGAGTGTTATTGATTGAGCTGCGGTTCCACGCCGCTGGCGCCGGCCGCTAGCCAGATGGAAAACCTATGCTTCAGTTCAGCGCACCTTTAACCTATCTTCCAGATTGTCGTAACAGATAACAGTAACCTCTGGGATCAAGCAACCGAAATGATTAAATCGGCAGGATATGTCTCCTTTGATGTAGCATCAGTGGCTCTCCTTGGAGAAATGAACAATGTGATTTCTCTCTTTCTCGTGAGAAAATCCGGTATGTTCAGTTCCGTTCATCCAAACACTATTACGTGCGCTGACCACTTGACGTGACCTGTGCTCTGGATTTACAAACGACGTTTTCGTGTTGCGATAGAAAACTACGACTAGAGCCCCGACGGAAAAAGTCAATGCGAGATTAGATTTCAATTTTGCTGTGCCCATTTGGTGTGCTGTGCGCACCGCACTGCGACTTAAGTTGCAGGATTCGAATCCTTTCGCAGACATTAATTTTTCGGCCGATTAGGATTTTTATGTAACCAGAACCTCTACAGCTTAACACAAATGCTTTTCCAATATGTACACAACTTCTTCAAGCCGCCAAAAAGCGAAACAGCAGCCCACTGCGTACAGTTCAAGCAACGACAAGTAGTTTTTCAAAGCGGCACCGAGCAATGTTGGGGGGGGGGGGACAGCAGCCGAGGCCATACCATGGCTCAATTTTGACCGATCAGTCGAAAACTGGATTTACAATCACATTGACTGCTTCTGACAATATTACGAATTTCTGACAAAGTGGTTGGATTTGTCGGTTCGCGGCCGCCGTGCCACGGCCGCTGTCGGAAGCCATTTTTGCAAAACGATATATCTTTGTACAGCGATAGAGTTTTTACCTCTTTATTTCTCTCTATCAACTCTATCGAAATCTCAATAACCCATTCACGAGTTTTTGAGAAAATGGAATAAACCACTTTTGGAAGTCTACAATGTTGTGATCGAAAACTTACGCAACCAATAAGAAAATTTGTATTCGCTGGTAGTTGACACCAAATTTATCTTTCTTTTCAGACAACCTTCTTGCTGGAATCCATATCATAATCGAAGCAGAAACTTTTATCTATGGCAGCATTTACATGATGAGAGAAGGCCATCGCGATTCGGGTTGGGGCATGAAGATGACGAAAATTTGTACTGAAGATATTCTAGGAGAAACTATCAAACGGAAATCGTTACTTTTCATCGCAGGTAGGCGGAAAACTACTGCTTCAAGTTCAATATCAAATTGGAATGAGAGCTCTAGTTGAAAATGTTACAGTTGGAGAGAATAGCTAGGAGAAAGACAAATACAAATTAAAAAGGGCATTAATCTCATCTTTCCGTGAAACCTGAAAAAGAAACCGTCTACATCTACTTCGCCAAACCGGAAAGGAACAGTACACTAATACAATAATTTGTTACGGAATCAGAACCAGTACAATTCGCCACAACATGTCATCTCTCCAAGTAGTTCGCTCTTCTCTGGCAGTTCTCATCCAATTTGTTCTCCAATGAACAGTATGTGTAGATTACTCCGGAAAAACGCAAACCTCTTGCAGTGGATAGTATGATGGAAAAGTATGCTGGACCTCCGTGGTTCGCTGTCCCTCTCTATGAGATGTTCACGTTTCAAGTGAACAGCCGAGAAGAGCTCATGAGATTGTTCCCGGCTCCCACCACTCATGAGTACTCCATTGTGCCTGTTCGGGTAGGTATTTAAAGAAAAAAAGAGAAGAGGTGTGCGTAAGCGGTTAATTCAGAAGATTATAGACTTTTCACTTCGGATTCTAATTGGAAACGAACTTGAAAAATACACGACATTTCGAGTTTGAGTTTGAGTTCGAAACTCAATCAGTCTAGAAGACTCAAGTTTTCAATTTCTTCTCGAGTTCTTTACCATTCAGAACATATGGACAAATTATGTTATGTTCAGAGCAAATTGGTCTGAAAATCCAACAATCTGAATGATAGACTCGGAAATCGGGAAGAATTTGAAACTCAAAAAAGAAACTATTTTGAAACTCGACGTGAGCTTCACTAGATTACAAACTTTCAAAAGTTCCAAATAATGTGTTCTTCGCTACAGGCAAATCGTTTCGAGTCATTGTCTGAAAGTAAGCGGTCTTACACTAATTTTAGTGTACCTACAGGAAATACTTTAATGGATTTATGTTCAGGACCTGACGCCTCGCCAGTTCCAACAGCTGATCGACTACGATAAAATGGTGACTGGGCTGGACAGAACCACATTTCTGCAGAACTACTACTCACTGGATTTTGTGGAAGGTTAGTTCCCACTCTCATTATAGTTGTCGCTTGAACAACAGCGGGGGTATACTGTATATCTCGTTTGGTGCGGTATAAGAACTCATATATACGATTCATCCGGAATGAAGGAAAAAGCTTACTCGGTACAGTGGTTAGCATCCGCGCATCTCAAACTTTAGGGCCCGGTTCGAGTCTCAGATGAGGCGCATTTTATATGAATTTGGCACGCACTATATTCCCAATGACACTTTTTGAACATGCCAACAAAACCCAGGCTGTTTTCCCGACTCAAAGTGATTCGAAGATGGGCTCAATTTGGTAGGCAGTTGTTCAGTTTTGTAACGGTAATCACATATAAACAAAAAAACGAGTAGTCGAGTAAACGGAGTAAAGTTAGTTTTCATCCTAGTTTTCTAATTGAGTTCCAAAGCGCAGTTTTGTGTTTTTTCAACTAGCCTTCTCAGACCTTAATTTTAGTAATTTTAGTAATTTTTTGTTCAGGGGTGGTTCTGTACAACACCAAGGGAAAGATCAAGGGAATGGCTGGCCTGGTGCCAACTTTCGAGAAGAACCTCTACAAAATGAACCCCATTTTCGCTGAAAACAAACAAGATGCTGGTTAGTTTTTGTCACTTTTCTCAAGTGTCCGTTCAAAAATTATAACTTTTTTCCACTACTCTCCGAACTGCAGAGATAAGTGGACTAATGAAAATTTTTGCAAGTTTTTTTTCAGTTGTCTCGGCGAGCTAATTATCCAGCTGAAATGTCTGCCAAACTTGAATACCAAAATTGTCTCTGTTAGTGAAAGGTACCGACGAGCACAGTTCACAATGAAACATCGAACGAATTAGAAACACTAACTCTACCTCTAAGCAACTCTAGACACTCTAAGCAGTTTGACTCTTTCGTTTACTGCTAGTGAGCTCATTTTGCTGTATTGGCTGTATCGTACCTCATGTAATGTGCAATTAAACCACTTTTTGAAGAATGAAAAGTCACAGAAAGTTCAAAAAACCACATTACGGAGCAAAATAGAAGCCAACAGGATTTCGGTTGCCGTAATGCTGCTCTGTTGTTTTTATGATATCTACAAATCTTCCTTCACAACTTCGATTGTGGTATTTCTGGCCATATTTGCGATGGTACATCAGGCGCAGCGCGGAGCGCTGAGCAGATTAGTTTCTGTTCAAAGGTCTGCAGACAATACAAAACAGTTTATTACAATTTTCTTCAAAGTACGTCGACCATTTCCCTAGATATTTGCATGAATTACTGAAGGGCAACACGTCTACAAGAAATTAAGTTCATGTTCCAAGAAAAAATTTGTTGAGAGGAGTTAGAGGACCCAACGTCTCGCAGAAATGGCTTCCGTGCGAGGCGGCGGCGGCGGCGGCGACAAAAGTGTCAGCCTCCTCAAATCTGGGCATAGTTTTGCTCAAAATCAACTTATTCCGAAATTTCTTACACTGTTATGTTAAAACCCATAAAAAAGTTTGAGGTATACGTATTTTTCAGGTGTGTCGTAAATTTGAATATTACGTGTGAGACGACCGAAAATGGTCTCGCAAAAATTATGGATAGACCGGTTTTGTGAAAATAAAAATGAAAGAAGAGTTAAACGTGTAGTAGGAATCATTTTTCCAATGGAGATCTCATGACAGGCGGGTACAGCTTGGTTTTCATTCCTATTCACATGTCTGAATGGCGGATTGGATAAAAGCTCTATTTACGCACGGCGAACGGAGGTTCGACTCCTGCCTGGAGCACGAAATTTGCTATCACTTGAACGAGCTTACAACTACACAAACGTTCTGAACTACGGCGCGGTTTTAAACTCCAATAGAAAAACATAAAGTTCCTTGTTTAGATTATTGTTCAAAAATATCATTTTTTATCAAAAATGACCGTTACTTCGTAACCATAGAAAAAGAGTTCAATTAGTATAAAAAACGAGTGTAAAGAAAATAAAGATTAGTTTTGGATAAACATGTACAAGAAATATAAAAGAAGTCCAATAAAAATATTTTGAGGAAATGCTAATCTCGCTTCTCTTGAAAACAACGGAGTATAAGCTAGATTATTGTGAGTCGCAGTCAGAAGTTTTCTTCCGGTAGCAAAAAACTCGGTATCCTTTTTTTTGAATTTTTAAACCGAGCGAGATCAGACTTTTCCTCAAAATATTTTTATTGGACTTCTTTTATATTTCTTGTACATGTTTATCCAAAACTAATCTTTACTTTCTTTACACTCGTTTTTTATACTAATACTATGTAGGGTTTAACAAATACTCCCTGACGTATAATTTCTCTGTTCCAGCCATTCTCGTACACGCCGTAACCGCGCGTACTGATGATTCAAGTGCCAAATTTGTGTGTCACGTGCGTGCCAATTCAGCTGGAGACTGGATTATCAAAAAGTGCAAAGATGAAAATGTAGGTCACATTGCAATATACTTTTGGTCAATTACGCACGGGAAACATGCTGAAACACAGCAGAACTCAGAAATGCACAACAAAGTGCACGATGCCATTACTATCATCAAAATGCTAACTTCACGTGACTATTCAATTTACTTTTAGTTTACTCCTATTATCACCGACTGTGCTACGCGCTCAATGTGTCGTCTGGTAGTTTATACTCCAATCTTCGAGAAAGTGGTGTAGTGGTTGGAGTTGGGATGTCGCTCCACTGGACCCGGGTTCGATCCCAGGATACCGTTTGAGCTAATGATACGCCTTCCTTTTACACCATGATCCTATTACGAGCAGTCATTTTACTATTGATGGAACAAGCGCTACGCTAGTATAAGATGAATATCTGCATGGTTAAATGGTTAAATCGGTTGCAGTGAAGCCTTTTTAATAAATGTTCTCGGTACCGTTCGGGTCTTTTTACCGAAGTGAAATGATAATTTGCAGGTGAAACTGGACCGAGTCGGTGCTCTGGTGTATGGAATGATGAAGAATCAGCCGTATAAAGATCCGTCGAGAACTGAGTTCGTATTCGCTCCCACCAACAGCCCCGCCTACTTTGATGGATGATTGGAATTGTACGGAAACATTGGTCAAATGAATGATTTGCTGATATGTTTTATCATTCTTACCAGAATGAATGTATACAACAACTTGCACAAAACTCAGAAAAAAAGGCCTCACGACGGGTTTACGGACAAATCCCCCCCCCGCCGCGTTGCGGTCGGACAATTTCCCCCCTCTGCGCGGACAACTCCCCCCTCCATTTTTTTCTATAAATATGGCTGTTAATCGAATATGCTTTGAATTTGATTACATTCCGACTCACCCTGTTAGTAAGCATGTATATTGAGATTTTCAACGCCAAAACTTCACTTTTATCTTTAAATTGAGGTTAAAAACTTACGTTATTCCGTGGGTATCGGGTAATGACTGTTTTATGTTATTTCTCGGCTATTATGTCTACACTAGGTCCGCGAATGCTGCTAATCTTATAGAGCTTTTATTAACTACATCTTCTCGAATAAGATAAGTTCACTTCGGAAAACATAACTAGTGTAAAATAGGTTGAGGGGGGGGGAGTTGTCCGAGAGAAGGGCGAATTGTCCGACCGCGACGCGGGGGGGGGGGGATTTGTCGCGTAATCCCCACGACGATATGAGTTAACTATGTGTAGCGGGTTTCCGCAATATAGTTTCTGTGAGAGCCGTACGATCCCGCCGGTTTTGAGAAGATTATCTTTTATATGGTAGTTATAGTTCTTTGAATTTTTTTAAAATGCAGTTGCACGCCAACTTCAACGGGTTACTGTACTAGTGTCTTGCTGCAACTTTATGGGGTTACTGTATTATCACTTAGCGTAACATTAGCTCATTACCCAACAGAAAATACAAAAAAGAAACATGTTTCCGATCCGAGAAACAATCATGGATGAAAAGTTCATTTTCTGCGGATTGGCTGAAGGACCAACAGGCCCGACGCGCAGGCTGTAGTCGTTGCCAACGGAAAGGCGGGAGGGTACTGTATATCTCACTTTCCGATGTGTATGCACACACGTCTTCGGTTCCAAGGATTGCCAGTTATGTGCTCTAATAGCGCAGTGGTTAGCGCTCTGCTATGAATCATTTGCTCGCAGGTTCGATTCCGGCGAGAGACAGGAATTTATAAATTTGGCACTCACCATATTGCGGGGTGGGTCCCGCCGCGATTGGTGTACGGGTACGATATAAAAGGACGATTTTAGGTAACATGTTTATATTGGACTTTTCTAATAAATGTTAAGCGTTCCGGTGTCTTTCCGTGTGTTGCCTTGGTGAGGTTCTTTGTGTGTTACGTTATATCACTTTCTTAGTGTACTTTTCTAGTGTCTGTTTTATTGATTTTTTTAAGGAGAGTGGCTTGGAAGTTTAGCCAATGGTCCCAGGTTTCCCCAGGGCAAGCAAGATGAAACGTGTTTCCTCCCCAAAAAAATGGATGAAAGAGAGAGAGAACTTCCATTCTCTCTTTTTTGCCCCAAGACAGCAGGTCTGTTAGCATTTCTTGTGGATGAAATCATTTCATGACCCTTACTTTTTCCAGTTCTAGTTTACTGAGTTCTCGCAATTTTGGTCGAGCACTTTGTTCTAAATCAATAAATTACTGTGGGTTTCTATGTAACATCTACATATATCGAAAATTCTCAACGAGGAAATAAAGTGACACATTTCAATTTTGTCTCAGAGTAGAACGTGATCGATTACCGCAATTTCTACAATATTTATTATCTATCATAGAGGACCAGATCAACTCCCCATGAGATCGTGACTTGACAGGGTTGCTGCAATGATGTATCTTCGCCGTATACTGATGTCTCCTCGTCGATTTGCAACCGTGCCGCCCGCTTTTTCTAAGTCTCGTTCCCTCCCCATGACCGAGGTTGTTTCAATTATTTTTAATCATTCGAAATGTTCTCAACATCCGCTAATTGAGTTCTTGGCATAGGTTCGTGCTTCCAAGTTGTTGTTTGATTGCTCGTTCTCCATGTTGTTTTCAGTTTTTTCTCAATTCACAATTAGGGGCAACATCATTCTCTCTTCAGTATTTTCTCAAATGTTCTCACAAATTCAAATTTCTACAGAGCATAGTTTTGGTCTATACGCAAAATAAGGTTTAGTACCTTCGTACGTATCAAAGAAGTTAATAAAATAATATTCGCTCAATGTACTCTGGTTGCACATATACTGGCTTCACAATTGTGGATACTCTAATCTTACAGATGAATGAAGATTCTCCTAAAACCAAGAATGGAATCACGAGAGCAGAAGATTCAGCGTCTCTAACCAAAGAAGAACATAGGTAGATATATATACATTTGATGACGGGGGCCTATCAGACCAAATACTAGTGTAATGAGTGCCACATTCATATAATAATCGCCTCATGTGAGACTCGAACCGCCGGGCTCGAAAGCTTGGCAGACGCAGACGCTAACCACTATACCAACTAGGATTTTAGCAAAGTTGTCGACGCATATGTGTTCTTATACAGAAAGTGAGATGTATAGTATACTCGCGCCGGTTTTCTTTAGGCGACAATTATATTTGTCTGTACACGTACCCCCTGATTTCCGAAACCATTTAGATTGGAGCGTCTTATATTGAAGAGTGCGGTTGTTCGCTTCTCGAGAGGATAGAAGCGTTTATACAATTTTCGTGATGGAAGCATTAAAGGCAGATATCCACGCCAGCATTCAAATTGAATATATAGTGAATCGCCTATAAATGACTCATTTTTATCAGTTTCGAATATGTATAGTAGGAAGAAAAAGAATATCCCAATTTTTACAGTAAGTTTGTTAGCGAATGTTCGAATTTCTCAATATGCAGGTCCGCGGTAGTACCGCGCAGTCTCGCGGACGTGTTACCTGTTAGGCCGCGGTTGTATATTCAACCGTGTTAAATAAATAATACTCAAATTATTTCTTTGTATGTAATTATTTTCTCTGTTTTTATTCAAAATTCCAAACATTATCATAAACTTGAAATAAACAATACAATGATTAGGACACCCCTCAAGTTCGCCACCTCTAATTGCGTTACGGTAGGTGCGCATATACGCAGAGGTACCGCCCGATTTCCGATGAAACCCGATGAAGTTCAAAAATAAATTTCATCAAAAAAATTTTAATGTTCCCTTTTTTCACTCATTATCTGGTAGTAACTACCCAAGTAGATTTGGAAAGGGACCTAATCTCAATTTCGATGCTGGCGTGGATCTCTGCCTTTAATACAGATATCAAAAGGATGGATAGAGAGAAAATTGAGAAAAAAGGCTTTTCTTATTTTTTCTCTTCATTTACCCTTTTGTGTCACATATGATGTGGAACGTCATGTGAATGTGATCGCGAATGACATTCTATTTCACTCTATTCCATTCTAGCTCGCGAAATATCGATCGATTTATCTTTCTTCCCTTGGTCTGCTTAGCCACACCAAAAGTGGACAGTTGAAATGAAAAGCATAAAAAACAATAAGTCTTGCAGTGGATAGTGTGCTGGCTAAGTATGCTGGACCTCCTTTCTTCGCTGTCCCTCTCTATGAGATCTACTCGTTCCAAGTTAACAGCCGAGAAGAGCTCATGAGATTGTTCCCGGCTCCCGACTTCTCAACTACAGCCTGCGTCTCCTTGACCACGTACTGTTTCCCTGTTCCTGCAGCCTGTTGGGATATAGTGCATATCAGCCCCACTGAGACTCCTACAGTACACATTTAAACTATCTACTGATTGTTTTCTAATGCAATTTGTTCCAAGCACTCTTCGCAATAAGAGGACAGAATAGAATGAGGTAATTGTTGTACTCCCCGATAACATTTACGCAATCAAAACACAGGGAAATTTTTGTAACATTATTGTAGGAGTCTCGGTCGGAGTGAAAACGACTATACCAGTCTGAAATAGTGCGCAAAGCGAGCGACGCAGGTTGGGCCATGATTATTGATGCGTTCTGAAATACGTACTCGAGGGGAATTGACCGTTCACTGAAACAGTAAAAGTGAATATTTCAATATAGAACAGAGATTAGCAAGAAAGAGCTGTCAAACTGAAGCAGCATTGCAATGAGGATCTGCCAATAGGCAATGAAGTTTTAACCGGTTCTCGTTACTAGCAGAGAATCTCTGATTCTCGGTCTAAAAGTAACCAATTTAAAATTATTGGACAGAAGGTACCTCAATTGATTTCTATCCAGAACCTGACGCCTCGCCAGTTCCAACAGCTGATCGACTACGATAAAATGGTGACTGGGCTGGACAGAACCATATTTCTGAAAAACTACTACGCGTAGGATTTCGTGGAGGGTAAGTTAATTTTGATGATTTTATCGAACGAAACGTGTCAGTAGAGTTTCGTGGACCACTTTTCAACAAAATAGATGACTTTAGCGTACCGTTTCCAATTGAACCCAGATCAAACTACAACCACATCAGAACATGGCTACCATTTACAATCGGCTCATCTCCTCTTCAGAGCTAGCAATTCATCAGATTGGTTGGGATTGGTTTTCAAGCAACATTTTCGAACTGTAGGGTTTTTGTTGTGTTCAGGGGTGGGTTTGTACAACACCCAGGGAATGATCAAAGGAATGGCTGGCTTAGTGCCAACTCTCGAGGAAAACCTCTACAAACTGAATCCCAATTATGCTGAGAACAAAGAAAATCGCGCGGAGCGCGAAGCGCTCCGCGTGAGTTGTCTTTGGTTTGGCCATTGCGGACTCGTTTTTTTCTTTTAATTAACAAAAAGCTTCAAATATGATCTTTTTCAAAACTAAAGGAAGAGAACGTCAGAGAATCACAAATGGAACATTGTGGGAAAATTTCAGCCAAATCAAATTACTTTCGCCTGAGTTATGGTTTCGTGTCGTTGTTGAAAAGTTCCGCCGTAATTCGTCCCTCCTCCCTCGTCCCTCCTCCCTCCTCCCTCACGGAATTCTGTCCGCTTAGTATTGGAAAAAACTACTGAACCGATTTGGCTTAAATTTAAAACAATAGTTCTAAGTCAAACGTTAGCCCGGCGCGCCAAATATGAGATCTATAGCTTCTTATTGGCGCCGGGCGCGGGCGCCAATAGGCGCCCCGAACAAAATCTAAAGTCACGACAGCGTCCCTGGAATCGTTCGAAATTTGGTACAGTTGATTGTTATTACATGCTGAGTAAGTTTATAAGTGAAAAAATAATTATTTCGCGTTGGCGCCAGGCGCGGGCGCCGATTTGCACCAATTGGCGCCAAAACCTAAACTCGCGACAGCGTCACTGGAATCGTTCGAAATTAGGTACAGTTAATTGTTATCACATGCTGAGTAAATTTATAAGTGAAAAAATGACTATTTTGCGTTGGCGCCGGGTGCGGGCGCCGATTTGCACCAATTGGCGCCAAAACCTAAACTCGCGACAGCGTCACTGGAATCATTCGAAATTTGGTACAGTTAATGGTTATTACATGTTGAGTAAATTTATTAGTAGAAAATGATTATTTTGCGTTGGCGCCGGCGCGAGCGCCAATTCGCACCAATTGGCGCCAAAACCTAAACTCGCGACAGCATCACTGGAATCGTTCGAAATTTGGTACAGTTAATGGCTATTACATGTTGAGTAAATTTATGAGTGGAAAATCATTATTTTGCGTTGGCGCCGGGCGCGGACGCCAATTTGCACCAATTGGAGCCAAAACCTAAACTCGCGACAGCGTCACTGGAATCGTTTAAAATTTGGTACAGTTAATGGTTATCACATGTTGAGTGAATTGATAAGGTAAAAATTATTATTTTGCGTTGGCGTCGGGCGCGGGTGCCAATTTGCACCAATTGGCGCCAAAACCTAAACTCGCGACCGCGTCACTGTAATCGTTCGAAATCGGGTACAGTTAATGGTTATCACATGTTGAGTGAATTGATAAGTAAAAAATTATTATTTTGCGTTGGCGCCGGGCGCGGGCGCCAATTTGCGTCCAATGGCGCCAAAACCTAAATTTTATGGTCTACATTCGGCTTCTTGCACACACAAAACTGAGATTCCTAGATAATGAGTTCACAAGATCCACTCGGTGAATAGTTGAAACAGGAAGTTGTAGGAGTACAACTAGCAAAAAAAGGACAATAAGTGAAAAGTGGGGGAACCAACAAATGTGTGAGTTGTGTTTGGTTCGACCTTTACATCAGCAAAAAGTGAACAATACGAATTGCTGTGATACTGTAGCAGAAGTATTCCGCAAAAATAAAACAATACAAATGTTGCACAATGGTTCACAACGCACGCATGTCGTCAAAGTACACATGAAATACCCTTCGGCAATTTTTGCAATATCATGCGGGCTTCGTGAACCATTGTGCAACATTTGTATTGTTCTATTTTTGCGGAATAGTTCTGCTACAGTATCACAGCAATTCGTATTGTTCACTTTTTGCTGATGTAGAGGTCGAACCAAACACAACTCACACATTTGTTGGTTCCCCCACTTCTCACTAATGCTGGTTAGTTCTAGTTGTACCTTTCTACAAGTGTTCCCTACAATCATACTATTCTGCCACTGACCCGCAAACATATGTTGAATGAGGATCCTTTCACGATAAATAGTTGTCTGCTAGCTGAAACGGCTAAATACCAGGAGAATATAGAAAACAACAGGCTGGAAGAATCATATCTTCTCTGATTGTAGTTTGTCGCTGGGGCTTGGACTGATCAACGTACAACTTGCTCAATATCAGCCGATGCGATACCATTCGAAGTTCTCGTTTTACGTGAATTTTTTCGATTACTTTCTCTGGCGTCCTGATGTTCATTCAGAAGTAGTCCGTGCTATTTAGTTTTCATGACGTATCAATTCTTTGTTCCAGCCACTCTCGTACACGCCGTAACCGCGCGTACTGATTATTCACGTGCCAAATTTGTGTGTCACGTGCGTGCCGATTCAGCTGGAGACTGGATTCTCAAGAAGTGCAAGGATAAAAATGTAGGTACATATACTAAAAGTGAATTAAAAAGTCACGTAAAGTAAACACTCCAATATGGAACTCCGCTTAGGTAAACGATTGATTCAGTGGTTACAGTGTCACATGACCCATTTCACAGCTGCACCGTATCAGCTAGTACTGTTAGTCAGTTGCACAGTCACGTGCGACATATTGGACACAGCAGAACTCAAAAACGTGCACTGACCACGTGTACGATGCCGCATTAGAATGCCAGCTTTACGTGATTATTAAATTTACTTCTAGTATAAAGTCCGTTTCCCAGCACCATCCCCAACTATCAGTCCTTTTACGGTTGATAAATTGAACTCTGAGCTCGAATGAATATATGAATAGCGTGACGCAAGAGTAATTATACTTGCAGTGAAATTTTTTTTATGGATACTGTAACGATACTTTCCGATAGTTTTTTGGATCTATATTTCACCTTTCTTGACAGTATTTTGGTCGTCCAACTATTAGTTGGTGATTTACAGGTGAAACTAAACCGAATTGGTACTCTGGTGAATGCAATGATGACGAACCAGCCGTATAAAGATCCGTCGAGAACTGAGTTCGTATTCGCTCCCACCAACAGCCCCGCCTACTTTGATGGATGATCCGAATTGTATTGAAACTATGGTCAAATGAAAGATTTGCTGATATCTTTCATCATTCTCAACAGATTAAAAATATCCGAATGATAGAAAAAGGCGTCACAACGATATTCGTTAACTATGTCGCAGGGGTTTGCACTACAGAGAATCAAGGAAAGAATGAGACATCAGAGGAAACGTGTTTCCAACCCGAAAAAAACCTGAATGAAAAAGAGAGTTCTCATTCTGTCCTTCTCGCACCAAGATAGCAGGTCCGGTTTTTCTAGTAAATAAATTCGTTTTATGACCTTGGCAGTTCCTTGTTGTAGTTCAAAGAATTTTGCTGAATCTTATCACATGAAGTTTAGGTCGAGCACTTTGTTCTGAAACTACTGTACATCTGTATGTAACCGCTAAAACCATCGACACATTATCAACAAACAAATTGAATGGTTCATTTCAATTTTGTCCCATGGTAGAAGTTTATCGACACTCTGTATTATCTCTCATGAAGACAAAACTAACTTTTCATGAGATAGCATCTTGACCGGATTAAATATGATGTCCCTTCGCCGTATTCTGATGTATTCCCGTGGCTTCGCTACCGTACCGCCCATTGTCCCTCAGTCACCTTCCCTTCACATGACCAAGGTGATTTCACAACTTTCCTTTGAACATACAGTCAGTGATTAGCTGGCATTGGTTCGTGATTTTGGGCTTGTGTGCCCAATTTGGAAAGCTTTGTGTTTAACATCAAGGGGAGGACACTCCAGCTAATCGTCACTCACTTTACAATTGTTTTCCAATACGAATACACTTCTTTACGAGTTTAAGTCCTTACACAACAGAATGGTTTTAACACACCATGATTCTAGTTACCTAACACGGAGAATTCAGTGACCCGGCCGCAACGGTCGTGAAATAGTGTATGTCTTGAGGAGACGCAGGCTGTTGTGGCGGCCGTGTTACAGTCTGCGTCTCCTCAAAACGTATACTATTTTGCGAAATTCTCCGCGAACAGCTAAAAACATACACGGTTTATTGTCGTGACAAATATACTTGTTCCACAACTCTTAACAACATCTTACAGGTGAAGAGGGACTCTCTGAAAACAACAAATAAAATCACAAAAGCAGTAGGTCTCGAGTCACCCACCAAGGAGGTACAGGGGTGAGTAGATAGTCTATAGCATTCCAGCGTGAAACACTTCAAAGTGAAATTCTGTATCCTGATTGAACACAGAACAATCCCCAGTTTCTGCACAAAACGGCTCCGAGATTGAGAAGTGAACGTTTGTGAACGTTAGCACGTTGCCAAACTTTACCTCCCTCCGTTTTGTTGTAACCGTGAGGTCTACAATTCAGTGTCTTCCACTATGACTTTTTTATTCATTGGAAATAAGTTTAGATCGGATGACGGAGGTACGAGAGCAGAGAGGTCAGCAAAACACGTATACGAGGTGAGCATGGGGGAAAAGTCAATATCAGTCGCACAGAGAGAAATATGCCCCAAACTACGGAACAAATGTGAAAAATCTGTTGAATATTCGACAAGAATAGTAAATTAATTGTGAAGGCGGAAAATATACAATTTGAAGTAACGTTCAGATATAAACTTTTGGTTCGTAAAATGCAGTTTACGGAACAAATCATATAGATCTGAAGCAATTACCATTATGTTATGAATATCATCGAATTTGAAAATTTTCGACACTAGCAAGGGATTCATCATCTCTAGATTCTTCTGTGGGTACTAGGGTTGCTAATCAAACTTAAAATTCCGAGTTTTCGAGTATTGTTAAAGTTCGAGTTTTCGAGTTTGGCGAAAAATCGAGATTTCGAATTGTTGAGTTTTTTGAGTAAAATTCGAGTTCGAATTTAACAACCCTAGTAAGTAACATAAGAATAAAGTTGTTTCAGCAACGTTTTCTCTTGTTTCAGCGGGGCTGGCGTAATTTGTAGTTTGATTTGAATAGTTGCGGCGTTCTCTACCTTGGCACTCCTGACAAGGAATCTGGCCCTTTTGCTGCTCCGGAGTCTCGAATTGGCGAACATCTAAAAAGATAATGAAGCTTCAAGCTTCATGAAATCAGATGAATCAATAGAATAAGACGTGGAAATGGTACATCTTGATGTATATTTTGAGCAGACGTGGAGATTCATTCAGACGAAGTTCTTCCAATCCAATGAAAAAATGGGTTTGAAGTGGTACCATTTTTTGACAAGGGGTTGGCATAATAATCAAGGGGTGAATGAGTCCAAGACGAACCTATCGCTGTGAATTTTGTGTTGAACTAAAAAGTGTTCCCGATTGAGCTGCGGTTGAGTGCCGCTAGCTAGATGGACCATTCGGGATTCGGTTACAGTTCTGCGCACCTTGAACCTACATTCCAGATTATTCCGACGGATAGAACAAACCTCTGGGATCAGTTGTGCGAGATGATGAAATCTCAAAAATTCACCACTCAAGATCGCGGAACAGTTGCTCTCCTAAAAGAAATGGACAATGTTTTGACTCTCTTTCTCGTCCGAAAATCCGGTATGTTGAGCTGGAATCGACTATTGTTGCTCTTTTTTCTGTTACGCTAGAGGTTCTATAGTCGCGGTCATTCCCTCTGAGACTTGGCAGCCAGCCAATAGATATTCGAAGCGATTTTTAACCACTCTGGAGTTTTCCAACAAACCGCAAGTTGCTGTTAGAGGTTGTTTAATATCATAAGTACAAGTCATTAGAAAAATCCTTTAGAAAACTTTTATCTGGTCTGAGAAATAGCCATCCAAAAATCTTGGCACGATGCCATTGGGTCTCAGTGGGAATGAAATGAACTATACATGATCTTATATTCGTATTCGTCATAGGTATATCCATGAATGTTGATGCATTTCTACTTTGCTTTTGTTCATGTCCGGTACCCTATGCGAATGAACTTTATATTATTATTATTATATTGATCGTTCCAGACAACTTACTTCTTGGGTTTAATATGTTTGTGGAGACAGAAACGGTAGTCTATGGCAGCGTTTTCTTGATGAGAAATGGCTATCGCGACTCTGGTTGGGGCATACAACTAACTAAAACTTTCCAAGAAATTATGAACGAATCTCTCAAACGGAAGCCATTGATCTGCAGAGCGGGTAAGCAAATCACCTGTATTCTATTAGAATAGTATTTTTTCATTTTTTTTTACCTTTACTACAGCCACTATGACTGTTCATTAGTCATAGATTTGAGTGCTGTTTTTCGCTTCCGGCGTTGATACATTTTTTTCTAGCAAAAAATTGAATGGTCGCTCTTACATAGTTCTGCTCTGCCGAACCAAAAGTCGACAATCGGAGTAAACAACATAACTCCTTGAAGAATACTATGATAATATAAAGTTCATTCGCATAGGAGTTAACTTTATCAACATTTAAGAATGTATAGTATTTTCCATCCCTACTGAGACTTCTACAGTAGGATTTCGAAACTTCCAAGTCGTTTTGCTAACTTACTTTTGATCGGAGAAGTTAGGATTTCCGTACCTCATTCTCCTTCTCAGGTACAGTAAATATACGAGTGGATTTTTCCATGAACTACAATTTCAGCTTCACAACAGCCTTCGGGAAGTTGGTAAGGTTACTGTAGGGGTCTCAGTAGGAATGGTGTGAACTATATCTATGGAGTACGAATGCCTTGGGGTTGCGCGATGAAGACGATCAACTTAATAGGCAGCGTTTGGATAAAACCTGGCTATACTAAATACTAAAATAATAATTTTAGTTGATACTATGCTGCCTAAGTATTCTGGAGCTCCGTTCTTTGCTGCGCATCTCTATGAGATGTACTAGTTTCAACTGAACTGTCGAGAAGAAGTCACAAAGTTTTTTCCGGCCCCCACCACTCATGAGTACTCCATTGCACCTGTTCGGGTAGGTAATTTGGAAAAAAAACAAGTGTGCGTAGCAGTTGATTCAAAAGATAATAGAGTTGTTAATATACACCTCTATTGGAACCGAACCCAAAAAAAATAATCTCGAAATTCGATTATTCTCAAACTCGAAATTTTTCAGTTTTTTTTTCAAGCGAGTAGGTCTGAAAATCCAATATTCTGAGCAAAAAAACTGGGAAATCGGGAAAAGATTGAAATTCGCAGTTCGAAAATATGGAAACTCGAAATTCGATTGTTCTGAAACTTGATTTAAGGTGGAAACTCGATTCGTTCCACTCGATTAACAACTTTGAAAAAAATAACTGTAAAGATTTTTGTGTGAATATTAAATTACTAGAAAAACTCATCGACGATGCTCTGCTGAAAAAATGAGGTTCCAGGTGAAGTGCGCGTCGCTTACAGAAAAGCTTAAAATGCCATTTTTTAGAATTCAACAATCGTACTGTTGTTTTTGTGACGCTAGCCAAGTTTGGCGGGAAAATGTATAAAAGATAATGTATTTGATATCTCATCAGGACCTGACGCCTCGCCAGTTCCAACAGCTGATCGACTACGATAAAATGGTGACTGGGCTGGACAGAACCACATTTCTGCAGAACTACTACTCATTGGAGTTTGTGGACGGTGATTTTCAAGTCTCAGAAGGGTACAATTTGGTAGGCGTTTCGTCAGTTTGTAACGGCATTCAGAGAGGGAAATAGCAAAGTGTACGAAGGGTGAAGGGAACAAGGATGGACAAATAGCTCTGGTAAAACAGAACATATTTTGGTTTTGCGGGCTTGCATCGCTAACTAAAACCGTTTATATGGTACTGTCAGGGACTGTAGTTGTATAATTACATATAATTATGCTTCTACTCTTAATTATTTTGTCGATCCTCGTACCCGTGTCCCCCGGTCGTCCCCTCTATCCCTGTTCCCCGTCGCTATTGGCCATTCAGACAAACATGGGTAGTCGAGAGAACCTGGCTTACCTAGTTTACGAAGTGAGTTCCAATGCGCAGTTTTGTGGTGTTTCAGCCAGCATTCTAAGACCTAAGTGATTTTTTTTGTTTAGGGGTAGTTCTGTATGACACCAAGCAAAAGATCAGGGGAATGGCTGGCTTAGTGCCAACTCTCGAGGAGAACCTCTACAAACTGAATCCCATTTATGCTGAAAATGAAGAAGACGCTGGTTAGTTTTCTAAGTTGTCATTCAAGAGTTCTAATTTTCTGCAACTAATCTTTGAACGCGGGAATGAGTTGACTGATGAGAGTTTCGCGTTGATAGGTTGTGTTGTCTTGGTGCAATTCATTTACAAGCTGCCTGAATACTAGAATGGTACCTGTGACAGAAATGAAAGGTACTGAAAAGGATGAACCACGAAATATTAAATTTGGAACGATACAAAAACATTGACCCTAAGCAATACAATTACGTTTCACGTGAAAACTTCAATTACTATTCGCCATACTTCTAATGTGGCGCCTAGCTTCTATCGTGCATGTATAGGATTTTTCAAACCGTTGTGGACATCGTACTATCGATTTTGTATGGGACGGCGTTTGGCGAATGGCCAGTTCGTCTGCGTATCATTGATCAACACACTCTCTCACCTGCTGGCAGATAATCAACGACCGCTCGCTCCGCATCGCTCAATCAATTGAACCCTCTGCTGTCTTTATGGGGAAAATGGCGACTATACTACCCAAATACTCTAGAGTACGTATACTAGAAGATCCCGGCACCTTCATCTCAGCCTCGCTATGCCTCACTATTTCGCGCCACTCGTATCCCGACGGGAGAAGAGGAGAGAAACTGCGTATGTCTGAGGAGACGCAGGATGGGATGAAGGTGCTGGAATCTTCTAGTATACGTACTCAGAATCCAGGAACTTTTTATTTTAGCCACTCTCGTACACGCCGTAACCGCGCGTACTGATGATTCACGTGCCAAATTTGTGTGTCACGTGCGTGCCGATTCAGCTGGAGATTGGATTATCAAGAAGTGCAAGGATGAAAATGTAAGTTATAGAGTAACACGCTTAACTGGCCCAAAATGGTGAGCGTATGTGTTGCTCCACTAGACCCGGTTTCGATCCGAACTTGCACAAACTCATATTGCGGACGATCTTCTATAGTTGCAGCTTTTACAAGCTTTGAACAATGCGGATGGTCTTCTTAATCGTCAAACTACAAGTTGTGAACAAAAATAAAATTATTTCGTTGTTTGCCTAGACGGACCATTAATGTTTGATTTTTTCCAGATCAAACTGGACCGAGTTGGTACCCTGGTATACGCAATGAATACGAATCAGCCGTATAGAGATCACTCGAGAACTGAGTTCATTTTCGCCCCCACCAATAGCTCCGCCCATTTCGATGGATGATCCGAATGGTATTGAAACTATGGTCGAATGAACGTTTGGCGCGATTGTCCTGTTCTGACAAGATAAACAATATCAAAACTATCGGAGAGAAAAAGATAAGATGGTTAACGATACGGAATATGTGATTTTCTAATCAAAAGTGAATACTCGACAGAGTATGTGAAGTTCCTTCTGAGTGTGATCAACTCCAAACAGACAAATCAAATTTAAAAAAAATAGGCCTGAAACTTGTCTGAGCAATCTTCACAATAGCGTTGTATATCATAACCAAGCAGGCGAACTATAGAATATCATAAAAAACGTCTCACGTGAAATCATGAAGTCATTCGATCATAGGGGGTCTACCGTTTGGATTGAACCACATTTGACGTGAACTTAGCACATTTCACTGATGACATCATCTGACCCAGAAAACTTCATATTTATATGGAGTCTCAGTACTGGTAGCAATCTCGTATCGCGCGCAGCGCGAAGCGCTGTGCGAGATTTGTCTTTGGTCCGGCTAATGCGCGCTTTCATTTTTTTAGTTCACTCTCAAAAAGGTCCAATTGTGCAAATCAGAACTTTTTATGATTTTCTGATTTTCTATGGCACATTTACAAGCTATGTTCGAAATTTGAACGAAATTGATTGAGTTTGAGCCGAGTTATGACGTTATGCGCTTCATGGAGACCGCCAACTTCCGTCGTGTGTGTGTGTGTGTGTTGGTGCGCACGCACTCCTGGGAAAAATCAGACCTTTTTTGGCCCTTTTTCATCCGTTATTCACGTTGACTCTTAACTTATCACTTGTTTTGATCTCACTTCTACCCCTTCTCGTGAGACACTATCTATCAGTCACCTACTATTTTTTCTCTTGCTTTTTGCAGTGCGGGAGGTTAACCTCTTTTCTTGAGGTTATTTTTCTAGGCAGCTAGTGGTGATCTGTCTCAGAACTCCCCCCCCCCCTTTCTATATTCAGAGTTGTTGGCACATGGCACTATTATAATTTTGATTTCAATCAACTTCCAAGTGCTCGGGCCCCAATTCTGCCTGAGTTGGGAGTGTCGTGAAGTCTCACGATTTGATTTCAATTTATTTTGTTCGCCCGCCGGTCTTCATTTGAATTCTTCCTGCTCGCGCCGATCGATAATATTGGCCCCGCCACGAATGCCCTGCGCAATTACTAGTGGTACGGTGGCTAATTGCAATTGTAATTTGGGCCTAAATTCACAAGGATTCGAACAGAGATTCAGTTCACCCTTCCTATCTCGCATCATTGCGATGGTCTCCGGGTCAACTTGACCTGTGGCTTCTATATAATCGCCTTATCTTCCCCCTTTCTGAATGCTTGAGCACACATCAGTGGTCGCTCTCATTCTTCTTTCTTTTCTTTCCCTCCTCCAGATTATTCTGGCAACCTGCTCCCCCCCCCCCCCTCATTTCCCATATCCAGTTTGTTATACTGGAAACCCAAAGCTGTGTGCTTTCACCCCAGTCCCATGTGGCTGCCCTCTCCCCACCCATATATACTACCAACGCAGTAGTATTATTGCCCGGTTTTATATTCCCCTCCCCTTCTCCACTCGTCTACGATGGTCTTCTTGGTACCACTCCGCTGGATCATCGGGAATGGAAGTCACATTTGATATTGAATTTAATAAATATATGGTTATCATTTCTTTTGTTCATGATGTAAACCACTGCTTTAGTAAAGTCTCCAGAGTAACCACTGAACCACCACACAGCACAACAAAATACACTCTGGTTTCTTTTCAGTATACAAAAAGAGAAAAATTCATGAAAAAGTGGGGGCCCAACGAATGTAAGATTTGTCTTCTGCTGTGCGCCCCTTAGACAACTACTCTCAAATGGAACAGCTACTGCTACAAAAACCGAAAAATACTAATATACTCAAGTATAACTGTTCATTACAAACATACAAAAGTCGTAAAATATTTTCTCAAACCTGTAAACTAGAATCTACAAATCACAGATGTTAACTCAACCTACTCAATTATAGAGTTCCTGGTTTTGTACACAATGGTTGGCATTTTTTGTCATTACTTCAATTCTAGGTGCTATAACGTTTGTCATATTATTCAAAAGTTGTTCTCTCTTTCGCAGCTGTGACTTGTAGATTCTTGTTCACAGGTTTGAGAAAATATTTTACGACATTTGTATGTTTGTAATGAACAGTTATACTTGAGTATATTAGTGTTTTTCGGTTTTTGTAGCAGTAGCTGTTCCATTTGAGAGTAGTTGTCTAAGAGGCGCACAGCAGAAGACAAATCTTACATTCGTTGGGCCCCCACTTTTTCATGAATTTCAAGTTTGATTGAATCGTTCACTGTTGATCTCGGTTAATACGTAATTTTATAACGTAATAGTGTTTTGTTTTCATTAACAGAAATGGAAAATTCGCTTGTGGTCTGAAAACGTTTCTTTGATCTTGAAATTTAATTAATCGAAAACATGAAACTCTTTAGAGAAAATTGTATGTCTATCTTCACTAAAAAGTGTCCGATAATTCTCGCAGAAAGCGATAAATATTTTTCGAAGTCAATTTCGTCTCAACGATTTCTCAGCCAATAAAACGAAAAATTCACGAAAGGAGCCATTTTCTCATCCATCAACAATACAAATAAAAGTCTGGCAAGACATGAAATTGTAATCATTCGACATGTATCATGGAATGATGCTGAAAGTCCTAGTCTTTTTGATATTGTACACGAGAGGTTAGTAACAGTCCCTGCCCAGAGTTCCGAGCAGATACTGTATCTCTCACTTCATTCTGTGTGAAACGGTCGAGTAGATCATCTACTGAACTGAACCTGAATTATCACATGAAAGTATGCTGTTTTGAAGTTCCTCGCAATGGTAACTTGTAATTTACCCCTACGTTTCACCGTTTCACGTCATCCACACATTTCCACATTTCGGTTCAGTAGTTTTTTCAAACCTATGCGGACACCGGACGGCAGACGAGGGACGAGGGACGAGGGACAACGGAAAATTTCATAACGACACGGACTCATAACTTTTTTCAAACTCGACCGAATTTTCAAATTTTTTTCACACAACATGTATTTCATAAATATCCAGCTCTCTCTTTCTTTAAATTCTGAAAAATGGTTTTATTTGAAGACTTTTGTCTTTTGTGGTTTAAAAGCTGAAAATGGGTGCGCAATGGCCAAACCAAACACAACTCACACGCAGCGCTTCGCGCTGCGCGCGATTCACATAAAAGACACTTGTTTTCTCTTCAGCGCACGAACATGAATCTAATTGAAGTGGTACCCAGCTCATTCGGAAGTCACAGTTATGATTGTAGATGTAGAGGAACCTTAACACCGTGGGAAGAGCTATCGAAAATTTGCAAACTACACAATGAACGCGTAACAGAGTGAATCACTGAGATGTAACAGAGTGAATCTGGCGCAAACTTCAACTTTATCGAGATTACCTTGGAGTACACTTTGCTATAGGAAACGAGAACAGATTGTGAAAATTCTTAATTTTACGAAAAGTTTGCGTAATTTAAAACGTAGCAGTGTATTCATACCATAGGAGTTTCAGTAGGAATGTTAAATTTTGTATAATTTTTCTCCTAAATATTATTCAATGTAGCTGGAATTCTGCATTTACCAATAGGTTCAATCGAGCGTGAACATTCTATTCTATTCTTAATTTGAACAATTCGAAACGTGTTCAACCGCGAATCTAATCTATTCCATTCTTCCACATATTTTCTCGTAATTGGAGTGCCACATATACCAATGTGGAAAGACACGTGTTCAATCGCGAATAAACATTCTATTCTATTCTATTCTATTCATTCTAATTCTTATCTGCTCTCCATCGTTCCATTGATATCAGTACATCAACTATATTTCTAGAAAAACACATAGTTAATTGAAACATGTTAACTTGTGAACACATTAGATAGTAGAATCGAAAGAGAGAAAAAAAGATAATAGAATGAAGGATGAGATTAGAATAAATAAAGTTCATTTTTTACACAAACTTTGAAGTAAAAGAGTTTAAAATGTTATAAAGGATAATGTTTTTGGTTGTTAAAAGCTGCATTGTTCTGTCTCTAAATGTGAAAAGTTACTTTTCAGTCGCGAACAAAATCCTCTCTTCTATGATTCAATGTTTCTCTTTATGGTAATGTAATGATACACTTTTCTATTATTCGTCAGCAAATGCTTTCTTCTCACAAGTTGTACATAGTTTTCCTGGTATATTATCTCTCGCTCTGTCTCTGCCTCTCTCTTTTTTCTCTCTCTCCTTCTCTATCTTTATCTCTCTTTCTCTCTATCCCTCTCTATCTCTCTCTCGTTTTCGTGTTTCTCTACCCTACAAGGATACATATAATTTGAAGAGATACATTTCTCGCCGAGGTTCATTGCCTGGCGGTTGCTATACTCGTCAGTTCACCGACTTCTTGCCAGCGTGGCAATACATATTCCAGGCTATTTTTCACAATGTGGTGATTATTCGAAAACATTTTGTCTGTAGTCATTCACTCTTTTCGAACAAGCTACACCTCAGAGGAAACGTATTTTCTCTTCGTAAAAGGTTTATCCGAAATTTCACTGGCACGCTGTTGAAGCAGGACGAATATGTGGACCAATCCCGTGTCAACGGTCCTTTAACTGCAATTGAAAAATGTATTGCCGTTTAAGGGACTCAACGTTGAGACTAGACCACATTATTGTCCTTCTTTGAAGGCGCGATTTCCTACATTATTCGTTACGTAATATTTCATTTATTCTCAAGTATTCTCTAGACGAAATATTGCATTTATTCTCAAGTATTTTCTAGACGAATTTTTCAGGAAAATACCAGAAATGATCCCTCGAATAAGATTGAAGCAGTTTTGTATTGTTTTCTTTGCCTTCGTGACAACTTCTGTTCTTGTCAAAACGTACGACCAGTTATCCATATTCATCACCAAGCGACCCGAGGAGAACAATCCCTTTTCGGAAAGGGTCAGTGGTTTAAGATCATTCGAGCTTCGCATCGTCTCCGATACAGAACAGTTCACTCGAACATTGTGTACCAATGGTTGTTGACAGTTTTCAGGTAATGTGTTGTATCTTCTACGACTTATTCTTCCGAAAGAAAATTAATAAAAAAAATTGAATACTTCACCATTACAGACTCAAAAATGAACTCTAAGAAGAGAAGAATATCCCCAATTCGTAAAAAACATTTGGCTTCTGTGAGCGGGCAAAAACAACTTTGTTACATGTTTTTTGAAAACTAAAAGACAAGGAGAACAGTCGGAAACGTTCACATAAGTGCAGTGACAGACTAATTTCATTTGTTGCAAAATTTCGAGCTTCGAACCGTTCTCAAAAAACTCAGTGTCTCGAAGTGCTACACGATCGAAAGCAGTATATAGTATTTTTTGCGAGTTGAATTTAGTTCTGCATTGTTTTGAAGTTACACATCTAACTCCCTAATTTTTCTGAGAGTTGTTGGTATTTTCTATTCTAGAGACATTCTCATAATATTTGTGTGATTGTGAGTGACAGGAATAATAAAAGTTATTTTATTGAAGTGAAGTGAAGAGAAAAATTTCAAAGAGAGATACTTTTCTATTCTAGAGCAAGTCTCGCGGTATTCGTGTGATTGTCACAGGCGGTGACGACAAATCTTCTACTTCCAAGAAGAATTCTCGGAAGGGAAAAGGAAAACCATCTTGGCTAGGACAACAGCAGGTCAGCTATGACACAAATCTTTCATTTAATTGGGATTCTAAGCGGCCACTTTTTTATTCAACCACTTTTTTGGTAAAGTAACCTATTTTTGGTTACCCTTTTCAGGTTACTTAACCGAAAAGTAATCGAACTTGAAAGTTGCTTCGGTGGCGGTCAGACATTATGGTGAAAACTGAATGCGTCACCTGAAAGAGAAGTTACCAATGGGTGACCTGCTCAGGTAGCTCGGGAACAAGTTATCAATAACTGATAAGACGGAAAATGCATTCTCAAAGCGAGCTGATTTGAATACCGTGGTGTTAAAAACTTATGAAAAGTGAAAAAAAATCTAATTAAAGAAACCGTTCCGCTATAATCTGAGTCTCACAAAAAATTTAAAAAGCTCAAAAAGATTCTTAATGTCTGCGCATAGACCATGAAGAAACTTTCTGATTGAACATTTGTAAAAATTGCATAACATCAAGCAATAAAAAAGAGGACATGAACATTTTCACTGTTACGCAACTTAGTTCATTTACTTTCAAATTTATTTCCATTCTGTAGTCTCTGATTGTGTTGTCGCATATGATAGAAAGTTTTAAACATATTTTTGTACTTCTATAGGCTATTTTGAGCATACCCCGTACGCAACTCCCGCATCGGTGTGATTACGTGAGCCACTGTTCTGAGAAAACAAAGCAAGATAGAGATATAAAAGTATATATTTTTGATAACGGTTTTTCATTTGCCAGAAGGTCAGAATGTTAACTCATTAGTCAAAATTAGAGCGGGACGGATTCTTTAAACGGCATGCAAGAGTACTACACGCGAGCATAAATCTCTCCAATCACCATCGTGTCAAGAAAAAAGTGGGACGTGAGCTTTTTCAAAGAATCAAGGCTGATTTCCAATCTTCTTCACGGCTTTTTTTCTATTTGCGATCAAATGTATTTGGCCAGAAAAAGCTGCACAGTAGTTTTTAGCAGTTTTGGACAAACTAGTGAACCAACCAGGATTCAGAAATGCGCCATGACAAAGTGCATTTGCATCACCGGAAAAATAGTTGATCAACATAATAAACAGTTTGACTTTGTATACCAGTTGTTGTTGTTGCGGTTTCTGTTATTGTTGTTCTGAAGGTTGGATCAGCTCGCTTACCGTAGAAAAAGTCACACGTTACAAATATGTGCACGGTGCAATAAGGTACATTTCGATTAATTTTTTGAAGGCGTGCAATATTCCTCGATTAGACATCAACGGAAGTCAAGTGAAGCATTTCTTTTCCGATCCAAAACCTCTGAATTGTGAGAAGAAAGCGAAAAAGAACTGGCTATTTATAGACAAAGAGGGCAACTACCAACTGATTAAAAACAGGTAAGATATTCTATGAAATTGTAAGATCAAATAAAATAGTCCCGACTTCCCAGAGTTTGTATGTCAGAACATACGGACAGTTCTTCCCCAACCTGCATTTCTTGGTCTAGTGTACTGTATAAAAGGAGAGCTGCATTGAGTGCCAAATTTGGCTATCAGCGTTCGCCGAAAAGGCACGAGAGTCAGAGAAGTGTGTGCATATATTCAAACACTTCAAATCATCCTCTGCGTCTCCGACAGTGAGCAAAAAATCAGTGACATTTCGAAAACAGAGGTTTGAATTGGACACTCTAGTAAGAAAAGGACATATAACGATTTGTATCAGTTCGATCTTTATCTAAGAATTCATTGCAGCCCCCCTTCAACGAAATTCGTGTTAATTGTTTATTGATTTTACAATAACTGTTCGAAAGCAAGGCGGATTGAAACAATGACGAGGTGGCACAAACAAAGTTGTTTAACCTCAAGTAATGTGATAATAACACACTTTATCTTATATTCAATGAGAAGAGATCCTACATGCATTAACTTGATAGAAAAATTTCTGATTTTATTGAAATGCACTTTTACAGAAAAAATGCACGATGTAAGGCCGTGTACTTTTCGCGTGTAAATGACAATGAGAATAAAGAAACGGAACCAACTAAAGTGGTGATCGGTCAACCAATGGAACAGGATTTCGCTAGAGTTACTTGCACGTATGCTAGAGGCAAATGGTGAGATTATCAGATAACAATAATATGTTGAATAAAGTTTTTGGCTTCGCTAGGAGAACAAGTAAAATTGTTGTAATTCTGCCATGCACCAAGACGCTATTGTAGGTCATAGTAATAATTCGATATCTGAACTGCACATTTTTCGAAACTAAGTGCGACGATGTCCAACTTTGAAGGGAAGGGATAAGAGCAACATTAACTGTGACGATTTCTCTGCACGAGTCTGTCTGATTACGGATGTATTCGAATTCGCACGGATAATGGCAGCTGCTACACGGAAAACTTTGAAGTTGAATACTCTTTCGAAAACATTCAGGCAATTGTTTTATGGGTTGCACCGTGACTTAACGGAGGGTAAAAAGAACGTTCCGTAGATCAACACATGGGCAAGAGTGTACGTTGTTATTACAAGCGCAGATAACCTACACTGAAAAGTTCAGGGAGCCACAAGGGCAATTTTTCAGTATTCTTCTTTCGCATTTCAATACATAACTTTATCCTGAATAAAAGCATCGGATTTCTAGGTCCGGTCTTCTGATGTCAGTAGCTCGTCGTGATGACGTCATCAACCGCCTCGCCCCGCCCACTGGAGACGCTCCCTTGAACGTCTTCTTTCTGGGGTTCGATTCCCTTAGTCAAATGTCGTTCCGGAGAAAGTTGCCAAAAACGTTAAATTTCCTGGAGAACGTACTTGGATCAGTAGTTCTCAATGGTTGGTTGGAGTTTTTGCAAACGTTCTCCTCGTTTCAACTCAATGGATGGATCGCTAATAGGGTTGTTAAAGACAAACTCGAAACTCGACTCGACTCGGAAGAACTAGAAAGTTTTCGAGTCGAGTCGAACTCGAAACTCGAAAGCTCGCTTATTTCTGGAACTCGATAACTCGAAAACTCGAAAACTCGAAAATCTGAGGCGGTCTTTGTACTTCGTATCCACGGAAACGATGGAACTCACTGTGAATGAGAAAGTAGTCACATAGTACAGAATCTCACTCGTTGCTTGCTCACGAGTAGGACGATATTACACATCTGTGAGCAACGAGTAAAGAAAAAAAATTGTGTTTTCATTCGAAATGTGTGAGTTGAAAATGAAAGCGATGAGTTTACATGAGTGAAATCTGACGTGACGTAGTAGATTTGTGGGGGAACGTACTTTGGTTGGTCATAGCGTTTGGATTAGGTTTCAGTGTGTGCAGCATTGTAGTTGGACGAATAACACAATTATCGTTCAGGCTACAACATTGTTGGAGATGGCACTCCGCAGGCATTCATACCCATTCTGACTGCTCGAACGGAGAATGAGATGCCGAACACTAGGTGGGAATTAGTCTAAACACAACACTGGTGGTATAGTCGCCATTTTCCCCATAAAGACAGCAGGGGGTTCGATTGATTGAGCGATGCGGGGCGAGCGGTGGTTGATTATCTGCCAGCAGTTGAGAGAGTGTGTAGATCAATGATACGCAGACTGCCTGGCCTCTCGCCAAACCCCGCCCCCTACAAATTCGATGGTACGGTGTCCACAACGGTTTGACAAATCCTATAGAATGTCTTCGAAATTGACCGTTCACATGCAGTTGTTTCATCTACGTACACAGCATAATTTTGGAATGACGATCAAAACGCACCAGGTCAAACTACAAACACATCAGATTAGAACAAAACTTACTGTTTCAGCAGTTTCGTTACCGAGAAACTCGGTTTCACAGTTCTTCATAATTTTCACAAAGATTGTCGGTTTTGCGTAGAATAAGTTCGGGTTAGCTGTCAGTAAAAACCACGCAGTATGAAACAAAACTGAGAGAATTGTCAACTAAGTAAGACTTCACCGCACGAATAAATGTTCGAGTATAGTCGTCGCCAACGGAAAGGCGGGAGCATACTGTATATCTCACTTTTCGCTGTGTTCGGCACTCCCTTGTTCACTCATTTACATTCTGTCGCAGGAAGCGCTACCGGGATGCCAACTATGTGGATGATGTCTACCCTTTCATTTGGAATAACTTCTCAGCAGCCGGTTATGCAACCCTCTACGGAGAGGATGCATTCCGTGTAGGTTCGTTCATCGGAGAGAACAGAGAGATATAAGTTTATAAAAACTTTCTAGGACCAATTAATTTATCAAAAAACTAACTACCATTAGTAAAAAGTGGGGGAACCAACAAATGTGTGAGTTGTGTTTGGTTCGACCTCGATATCAGCAAAAAGTGAACGATACGAATTGCTGTGATACTGTAGCAGAAGTATTCTTCAAAAATAGAACAACACAAATGTTGCACAATGGTTCACGAAGCCCGCATGATATTTCAGAAATTGCCGAAGGGTATTTCATGTGTGATTTGACGACATGCGTGCGTTGTGAACCATTATTCAACATTTGTGTTGTTCTATTTTTGAAGAATACTTCTGCTACAGTATCACAGCAATTCGTATCGTTCACTTTTTGCTGATATCGAGGTCGAACCAAACACAACTCACACATTTGTTGGTTCCCCCACTTTTTACTAATTGTCCTTTTTTTGCTAGTTGTACTCCTACAACTTCATATACGATAACGGATATTTTTCCAACTTTGGCGCCAATTGGCGCCAGCGCACAGTGCCAACAGAACTTTTTTTGATTTTCAGATTGAGCATCTTACTTGCCATGTGATAGTTATTTAGTGTACCGAATTTCAGACGATTCCATTGACGCTGGCGTGAGTTTGGGTTTTGGCGCCACTCGAAGACTCGAACGCCAGAAGAAAAATTTCAGTTTTGGAAAATGACTTTCACACTTTCCACCAAATTATTCAATTTCTATTAGTGTTCAAAATTTTAGTTAGATGATAAATAGTGTTTTGCCGTTTTTGGCGCCTATTGGCGCCAGCGCCGGGCGCCAATGATGATGTATTCATCTCATATTTGGCGCGACGGGCTAAATTTTGCATTATAACTCATGTTCCAAATTTCAGCTAAATCGGTTCGGTAGTTTTTCCAATAGTGGTTTTTGGCGCCTATTGGCGCCCGCGCCCGACGCCAATGAGAAGCTATACATCTCATATTTGGCGCGACGGGCTAAATTTTTGCATTAGAACTCATGTTTCAAATTTCAGCTAAATCGGTTCGATAGTTTTTCCAATAGTCGTTTTTGGCGCCTATTGGCGCCCGCGCCCGGCGCCAGAGATCACATATACATTTCATACTTGGCGCGACGAGCTAACTTTTGCCATAGAATAGATGTTTCAAATTTCAGCCAAATTGGTTCAGTAGTTTTTCCACTACGATGCGGACAGAATTCCGTGAGGGAGGAGGGAGGAGGGAGGAGGGACGAGGGACGAATTACGGCGGAACTTTTCAACAACGACACGAAACCATAACTCAGGCGAAATTAATCCGATTTGGCTGAAATTTTCACACAATGTTCAATTCGTGATTCTCTAACGTTCTCTTCTTTTAGTTTTTGAAAAAAGAATATGTTTAAAGATTTTTGTTAATTAAAAGGAAAAAACGAGTCCGCAATGGCCAAACCAAAGACAACTCACGCAGAGCGCTTCGCGCTCCGCGCGATTTCAGTAACAAATGTGCCAACTACCATGGTTACGCTCATTTCAGAGCAGGCTCACGGTGTTTTTCCCCTATTCCACTGTGTTTGTATATTTCTGGTTTGATTTTTGATTCCGTCACTTTAAGGTCAAAATTCACGCATCGAGATCAAACACGATTTATATGACGTTTTAATATATATTCATTGTTCAGGAACATTCACGTATCGCCTAAAGGGATTCCGCAACCAGCCGACCGACCATTACACGCGCACTTTCTTCAAGGAACAGGAGAAATCATCCAATTGGGATTGCGTTGGCTCGAAACCGTTTCACGAGGTGCGGGCGCGTCTGGGGTTATTAGAAAGAGCGAATAAGTTGGATAAAGACAATAAAAAGGAAAGACAAACTCATTACATAACATGTATAAAGTTTTTAGTGAGAAAACAAGTTTCCAGTTTTATTACTTTTTAATTTTTGGGGAATTTTTTTGGTGTTAAAAGTTCAGCAGTTGCAGAGTTGCATATGTTTCAACCTTTGTATTCTCGCTGGAATTTTCACAGTATGCTTAAGAAATTTTAACTCCGTTAAATTACACACATTTCATGGTAAACGTTAACAATTGTGGCATTGGTTTGTGCGTGTAACTTATCGCATTTTCAATTGCGTTTTGTAGAATGCTTACTCTGTTAGATACTCCAGTTCTTTACGTGATTTAATGAGTTTACGTGAGTTCCAGTCATGGTTTTCCTACGCGCGTGACTTTATGCGTGTCTACTCCTCCCTACCCCGTTTTCTGATGATGCACCAGGGACTTTTGTCGCATGACGACATCAACAAAGTACAAGTACAGGACGAATATCTGTCCAGATTCCTGAGAGAAATGCACGAAGAAGGTACGATTTTCGAACATTTCCAAAAAACGAATTGCTGCACCCTAATAAGTTTCATTTCTATCAGGATAATTCATGGATTCAGTGCGAGCGCCTTACAGCTTTTAGTATTGCACAATGGCGTCCTGGTAAGGAATACCTATACAATACCGATGCCCACTCCAACTGCTGCTAACAATCAATTGAAGTGGGCATCAAATTTCATGGTTAAATACGAGAATGGGCAAAAGTAGGTGGGTATGGTGCAATATTTTAAAAATCAATGTAGTCTAATAATAAGTTTGAGTTTGATGTTTTCAAAGTTAATCACGTTGGATTATTTTCAGGCTACTTTAACAACACTCTCGTAGTGGTTATGGCTGATCACGGACATCGTTTCGCCAAGTTGAGAGAAACTCATCAGGGGCAATTAGAAGAGGTGCACTTTTCGTCTCAGACAATTCCCAGCCAATTGGCCAGCCACTTTTGTAGCGTACTCGACGAGAGAGCGTGTAAGTCAGAGAGACGCAGATGTCTATGACCTCATTGACCTGCATGCTCTCGCTTTTTAGCTGGCCAATCGCAGAAAATTGCCGCTACTCCTCCTGAGACTATTCCTCAGTGAACTTCGGCAGCATGCCATACCATTTTCAGAGTGTATCGAAAAAACATTCGACGTAGTTCTGAACTGAAAAAAAAAACACACTTAGTGAAAAATTCAGACAACGTTCAGCATTAATATAAGAAATTATCCCTACATTCTACTCTTTGAAACCTCTGCCTGATGTATTGTTGGTTTGTTTGTTGAACCAAACATTATTATAACTGTTCATTGGTTCATTCCGAACAAGAAATAACAACGCAAATGTTGCCTTCTATGGTTTTCGCTCGCGATATTTCCTAGTTTCCAGCGTCTTCCTTTCTTCTCTCTCGCGCTTCCTCCCAACTTTGTTTCTACCGAAAAAGGAGCTGCGTTCCAGAGAAATCTTCAGCAGAACAAGAATCGGTATGTTGTATTGAACTTTTGAACATTATAGGAGAGTTTTATAGAACATTTCAACACTATTCTTTCAGAAAATATTAATAGTTTCAAAACCCCTAATCATGATTTATGATTCTTCCAAAACAGTCCTCTCAAACAACTAGGTAAAATCATGTTTTTTTGTAAAAAAAATTACACTTATCTGTATTTTCGTAAATTCAGTCTAACAACCCCTTTCGACATTCACTCCACCTTGATGGATATCGTTCATCCACCATCTCTTGATGACGTCACAAAACAGCCGGATGTCCAGCTGAAACGGCGGTCTCTCTCCCTTTTCCGAGTCATTCCGGAACAAAGAACGTGTAATCAAGTAAGTAGAAGCGTGAAACTTTTAGAATGTATCGTCAAGTTCACGGAAAGAACCAACTCAAAGTTACAGCTGGAGTTTTTTTTCAATGACTCGATCATTTTTTGCATAGTTTTATTGCAATGTGATTTTTACTTGCTACACTGATGTTTTTCCCCTAAACTGAAAACTATACAACCACATCTTTAATCAACTTTTAGGTGATATCTCCTCAACTGCTGCAACATTACTGCTTCATTGAAAAGCTCTTTTAAATATCGCGAAAACGTTTGATTTTTCTCAATTATCGAATTGCATTCACATTGAAAGCAGAACATTTTAGCCTTGAACCATACAAATTTGTTTCTATTCTGCTAACGTTATCAAAACTCACAATTCCAGAATTACTCTCATGGAACGTATGTTTCAGGCAGGAGTAGAACCCCACTGGTGTACCTGTCTGAACTGGCAGGATGCCATGACCTCGTCGACAGATCTCACGATTTCTCGAGGACTGGCCGAAGTTGTAGTCGATTCTATCAACGAGCAGCTGAAGGACGTGACACATTTATGCGCGACGGTGAAACTGGCCCGAATCATCAGCTCAAAAAAGTACGCTTTGTTTATGCATGGTTATCCTGTCTGTGAAAGCTCCGCCTGCGTCTCCTCAAACACACGCCGTCTCTCTGCTCTTACATGCGGCTGGCATTGAATTGTTTCAAAATAGTGCGCAAAGCTACATACGCAGAGAATATGGGATCGAGGGGCCGGAACAGCATACATACTGCGTTCTGTTTCTTTTCGCGGTTGTGGTTATAAGTGTTTGTAGGACAACAGTATGGTTCCGATCAAACTTGAATAGAAGTTAACATACTCAGTTATGTTACTGGAATATAGGAAGTTGCCTGCTCCTGCCTCGTTCAGTCGTAGATTAAGTATGAACTAGAATTTATAATGGTATCTCACAATTCAGGCTGATTCCGAACGACGGTCTTCTGAAGTACAAGAACGGGAAGGACGCCGATGGATTCGTGCCCGATTTGACTGGAAATGCGGCGACCGCCTTCGCACATTATCAGATCAAACTACAAACTATGCCGAATGCAGCCATCTATGAGGTATCTGCACGTTTTTGCAACAGCATTTCCTATGTGATTGTTATGCATCACCTAGAAGACTGTTATTTTCCGAACGCAGCTAATAGTTCAGCAGAGTATCGCGTATCGGTATGGAAGAACACAACCTAATGAAATCATTCCTCATCAAGAAAAATGATCATTGGTCATAAGAAGAAGTTTACTTTTTTCGGTCTCGTTCCTCCTCAATCTCAGAGAAAAATACACTTTCTGGCACATTGTCACTGGAGTACTGAGACATGAAAGCAGAGAACTCCGAGATGATAACTATCGAGTTCAGCCGAAGATTCGTCCAATATAGCTCTTGACCGTACCAATGTCTCCACCATGCGTATTGTCCAATTTTCCTTCCAGGTGACGCTGTTCTACGACCTGGTTCAGAACGAAGTGCATCTCGATTTGACTTCATTGAGCCACGTGACCAAATACGGCCTAGATCCCCATTGTATCATAGATCAAAACTACTTTCTGGCCACGTATTGTGTCTGTCATGACAAAGTTACCGACAGCTAATGGCTACTTACGATTATTTCTTAGTTTCAATTGATCCCTATACTGTAAGTCAATTACACAGTCACGTGAAACATGTTTAACACATCATAACTCAGAAACGTGCAAAGACAAAGTTAAAGATGCCTGATTAGAACTCAAACTTTATGTGTCTATTCAATTTACTCATATTATTTTGCATTCGTTGTGATTCCAACCATTGTAATGAAATGTTCACTCAACGTTTAGAAATCATTTTTACTCAGAAATTGTAGGATCGGTTTGATAGATGGTTTATTATTTCTTTCATCGACAAAAACTGCCAACGCTATTTGGGGTGATCTGTTGCCTATTATTCGACAGGCGGCGTAGAAATCTTTCAAAAATTTCATGAGATACCTCATCAGCTATTCACATGAGCTCTTCATGAGATTCTATCGATTGATATGATAGAACATACAACATCTCATGAGAAACTCATATGAATTTCTCGTGAGATTGGAGGGATTGCTACACCGCCAGCAGTTTATGACACTGTTCGCTTCAATTTCTGTCTTTTTGATCCGAAGTAATGTTATGTTTCTTCACTTTATTATCCGATTGACCTACTGTTGTTGAACAAATTTAAGCGTGAGGTTGGTGTGATCTACGGTGTCCAGTATAGTCGTCGCCAACGGAAAGATGGTAGGATACTGTATATCTCACTTTTCGCTGTGTACGCACACATGTTTTCGATTCCAAAGCTTGAAGAGTTTGTGTAACTAATAGCGTGGACTGTATGTTAGCGCCCTGTTTCGAATAGTTTGCTCGCAGGTTCGGTTCCGGCGAGATACATACATTTATACACTTGGCACCCACTATATTCGATGTTTGCCGATCAAATCACAACTCATGTGTATTCAAAGCCTTTATCATAATAATATTCTGGAACAGGTTTTGTTACTCTTCACACTATAATTTCCTTTCCGAACCAATTGTTCGATTCATTCATCCACAAGTTGGCGAACTGTTTCATTTCAACACTTGTTTCATTCTTACAAACGTTCATCGTAACAGTGCGACATGGTGTTCAATATATATTAATCGACTGAGCATTACTCGGCAATGTTACAAATAACCGGTTCAATTAGTGGCGAATTATGTGTATTAAACCTGGTTGTTTTATTTGTTAATAATCGTCATCGTAGAACAATTATCGCCCACTTTCTATATTTCGATTGCTATTGACTAGATTCACTCCAATACAGAACAAAGGATGCAAAACATCAATAATTACTGGAAAAGTGAGTTCACAAAAAAGGGGAACAAATGGTAAGAACGCATACTTCACGTTATCTCTCTGAAAACTGTAGTTATACAATATATACTAATACATTCATAATTCAATACAAACTTGTTATTCTTACAGATAGAGCAATCGAGGCCGAGTTTGAACGTTCAATACCAACTCATTCTCTCGTAACGATAGAACTTAATCGATACGTATGTTCCCCACAGAGGTGGAGGTATTGAAAGTAGAAAGACAGCCTCATGCGAAACACCAATCAAACAACATGATACTGTAATAGATTACCATATTATGAAATTATATTGTTTGTTCTTGAAAATGCGGTCCAATTCACAATTTCCTATTCATTAAATTAAAGCGGTTCTCAACAAAACAAGTAAGAGCCTATTTTCTACAAAAATAAGAGAAACCCAGGATAATTAACTTCTCACCAGAGTCATCATTTTGGCTAGATGTGCGGTTACCAGTGTCAACGCAAGATAGTCATGCTTTTTTCCAGATTAAAACTTCTTGAGATAGGTCAGAGTTCAGAGTTACCAAGAGGTCAAAGATCAGAACAATCTAGAGGTCAGAGGTCAGCGCTGTTCCTCGCTGTCTGCCGTGGTTCCGATGAAGAACTCGCTGCTTCTGTTGTTTTCTCTCGTCGTCGGAACCTCTTCATCAATCGGTATCACTACGTCGTCCCCTCTTTCTCTGACTGCCTCCAGTTGAGGTGCACTCTCGCTTTTTGTTTCTTCTTTTAACAAATCAATCGATAGATGAGGAACGACGCTTCTCTTTCGAACCGTCTAAAATCATGTTATTATTTATTACATGTATCAGACGACCATTGAAGTTTTATAAAAACATTCCGTTCTGTTCTTCAACGAAGTGTTAAATTAATGATTCAAAATGAGAAGCATCACTCGTAAGTTTGACGCTCCGTTCGCGAACATAAAAAGAATGGTCTTTTCGAAAATATTCCGAATGGTCCGCTCTTGTGAAAAAAAAGTTGGAGCTAAGTCGAAAATGTTTAGTTAAGTTTAAAAGTTGAAGTTATTGTGAGGCAAAAACAACGACTCCAACTTTTTCAATTTTATACCAACAACGCAAAACTACCGTGTGTTCATGATTCTTCTAGGGAACTCCATAGTTGTTTGTAGAATAATTATTGCCTAGACACGTCAGTGTTTGACCTACATCATTGTTTTCCTCATCGTCTTCGATGACGTCATCGAGGATATGATGGGGAAAGTCGTTGGCTCCCTTTAAATTCGCTCCGGATGACGACTTTTTCACTGTCTTCTTGGCCTTGTCCGGTTCGGGAACGGCCCCCGCCGATATCGACCGGTTGAAGGCCGGTTGGATGTCTTCTTCTGGAAAACGAAAAGGTATATTGAATTGTTCACTTATTTTGTTTTTAGCTTGCTCATGTAAAGTTAAAGGTGGTATTATGAAAATATTTGAACCTGTCATTTATGTTTTAATGTTCTAAATGTTCCCGAATTCACATTTTTTGTCACGTTAATTGGGCCCGGCCCGAATACCGAAAAAGTTCCGCCGCCCATGTAACCTACGTCTCTGATTATACACACTGACTTGTAGTACCTAGATAATGTGGTAGCATTATGAAGCAATAATGTTCACCGAGACATTCATGCATACGTTAGCATTATAGTGTTTTTCTAGAGGGAAGTGCATATACCTCATCAACTCCAAGTTAACGTGGGCCAACAAAATTTGGAATTATTCAACGGAAAATGAGAGATATTTTCCCCTTATCATACATCTAATCGAAGAAAAACTCTAGGTGAACCTTTGTTATCTCTATATAAAAAAAACTGGCTCAAGTCGGCACTGTGGCAAAGTCTACTTGAAAATGGTGAGATCTTTCCATGTTTCACATTGAGCAGGATCTGAGAGTACGTAAACTGTTAGTCAATTGCACAGTCACGTGAAACGTGTTACACACAGCAGAACTCAGAAACGTGCAATGACAAAGTTCCCTCATTAGAATGCTGACTTTACGTGACTGTTAATTTGACTTCTAGTACAGTAATATCCCAATCGATACTGTCCGACCTGCGTCTCTACAAACGTGCGCTTATTATTTGCCTCAAAACACGGTTTTCACACGAGAAATACTATTTTCTTTACTCAAACAAGTACTGACGGCTGTCAACGAAGGCTCCGTTGCTGAATGATTTGTCGGCCGTCGGGGTGACTTCCCCACTCTTCATCCCCCGTTTTTGGGAGACGTCGAAGTGCTCCAGATTCCCGTGCGACATCGACTTCGGACGGTGGACGTGATGGTCGTCTAATTGCGTCTTCGAGAAGGACCTGAAATCATTTTGTTTTCAATAGATCTCTGGATTTCTTCTCCTGATTTCTACTTTCCAACTTTCATTTCTTTCTCGATTCTTTTTTTTTCTTATTCTATAATGCTTTTTTTCGAAGTTGCATCTTTTTTACGATTTAGCCAGACCACAACTGTACGACTGTATGAAACACAGATGAAGCTTTTTAAACAAGAACACATTGAGAAATTCCGCACCAAACGAATTTCAACATTGATATCTTCTCAAATTTAATGATTAAAAAATTTGAAATCTCACCTCTCCAGTTTGTTCTTGAAACTGCGGAACATCTCGAGAGAACCAACGGAGGATCGAGTACTCGTGCGGTGCTCATTTCTGGAAATATCGGAGTTCTAAATTACAAAAACAACATTGTATACTCATTAAACAAGTTAACAGTAGCACATGATGTCCATGAGTATACTAGTGTAAGGGCAAAAATACGTATTGCTCTCTGGTTTAAACGGAACATACAAATTACATCAAAATGTAGTGATAAAACCAAACAACATGTCTATTACTATCACGTGAATATCACGTGTGAGTCACGTGAACTGCCACTCACGCTCGTACTGGAACGACGCTGCATCTTCTCCTGAGAGAAGGAGACTCCGGAATCAGGGGGTCTCTGTCCTCGAAATGGGGCACCATCTTCACCTCATGCACGTGCTCGGGCAGTCTGAAAGATTATTGATTGATTTCGTGAGATGTAGTTTGATCACGGTCTCGATGTGATGTTGTGGCTGCGAAAAGGTCTGCTAGCGTTCATTTACTGACTCTTTTCCCTGCTTGAAAACATTCCTGAACCCAAACAAAATGCACAATGATATTTGCGACATCTATTCTGACTGAAAGTGATTGTAATTCCTGGGAAGTTACATCTTTTTCTTTGATTTCAATATACAAATAGCCGGCTAGTAGTCAAACAATCGCTCCCGCGGCTGCGTACGTGACGTTCTTGGCCTTCGCGTTTAGGCGCCGTTTTGAGTGAATAGTGCCTGCCAGCATACAAACATGGAACAAGTTGACTGTCTACGATTACTGTACTCTTCTATTTCTTCTGTGTAGTTCAAATCAAAGTATAAGTTGCTGTTATTATCGTACTGTATAGGGCTGAGGGGTGTTACTTCATCTTAGTCTCTTGGAAAACCGAATAAATTACCTATATTGATGTGTATAAATCATGTCAAAATAATCTTCAAAACGCAGAAAACCACCGTTGTTATAAAGAAGGACGATTATGTGGTCCAAACCTCCAAACGCAACGCTTCAGTCCTTTAAACTCCAATACATTTTGCAATTGCAGTTTAAAGGACCGTTGACACGGGATTGGTCCACATAATTGTCCTTTTTCAAGTGCCCGGTTGCTCTACTGTGGTATTACTGATGAAAGTCCTCACTTGACTTCACTGACAGAACCCTTCAATGGATGGTTCGGAATCTTCGCACTCTCCTCAGAGTACAGCGGCTCCACCTGAAAAACTAACTGTTGTTCGAAAAGTCATGACTCATCGCTTGACAGCCACCGGAAACACCGGTGAATGCTATTGTTATGGTGTTTATGTGTCAAAGTAAATCAAAAGCTCTGAAAACGTAGAATTTGCCGAAACATCACCACATTAAATATCCAAACCAACTCGTTCAAATACCAAATCAAACCATAAATCAAAAGCTGTTCTGATGTAATAGTTATGTTTTACGATCAGACTACGACGCACTCGACTACCCACCAACCAGACGGCAACAGATGGACAGACAAAAACGAGCGGACGACAGATTTAGAAATTTCTTCTTCTTCAAGTGATTGTCTCGTTTACTTTTTTCATACTTTCAGTGTTTCTTTGCCAAGCTTCTGTTTGCGCAACGAATCAATCGAAAATCAGATCCTACCTCTTCATCCCAGAACGTGTCTCGCAATAGCTCCGGAGGTCTGTCGTAACCCCGATCGCAAATCATCAGAACCATCTGGAAACAATTTTCAACTCATCACTGAGAACCTTACTGGACAGAGCTCGGAAGGAGTACTTTTATTTCTGTCAATAAATGCCAAATAGTCTACTTTGCAATGAAATATTTCTCAAAATTCAAATGAATCATGACGAACGATTGTAATTGACAGATTTGAATTTTCGAAAATTTCTCCAAACTTCTCCATTTTTCAATTCCGCGTACCGTGATATTTCTGTCGATGAGTGCATTGCATTCGAAATCATCGTCATCTTCTCCGAATGGATTCAACATGGCCTCAGCCACCTGCAAACAAAATAAAATGGAGAATAACAGAATTTATTATAATATTATAAAATGTATTTCTCTTTGTCGAAATGTGGCTTTAGGCTTCGATAGGTGGATATAGGGTTCGTATTCTGAAAAGTAAGTCTACATACGCTGTTAGTTCTACATCCAGCTGTGTTTTGTAGTTTCATCCCGTAGAGTTCAAACTACAGCAAAGATCCTGTCCCTCCAATATGCATTATTCTTTACTGGAGTTATTCGTTCTCCTTGCACCCAAGTGTACCCAATCTTTGGAGTGGACTACACGTGATTTCCACGCACTGGCGCGCACCTGTTTACTTTGTAATCATTTCTTAGTTGGTACCATATTTGCCCCCGATTGTTGGTTCACAAACCTTCGAACGGAGAATAACTATTCGAATCTAATTTCCAGAAATGGAAAAAATAGATCAATGTATCAATTAACGATGAAAAACGGCATTTCTTCTTATGAGAATCGGAACTTGCGTTATTTACGTGAAAATCACTAATTCACATTTAGTGAGAAAACTATCCAGTTTCGTAACATTTATTGAGAAAACTATTCAGTTTCGTGAATATTGTCGACCGAATTTGTTTCGTATTTTTTCAAAGTGTCCGAACTAACCTTCATCCAGCCCATGTAGAAGATGAACTGCAGTGTCGACATCACAGGGAAATACAAGTCAATCTGTAAATACCGATGATTGGTTTTCAAATTTCATTCAAAATACTGCATAAAGTTCAGAGAATGTACAAAAACCTGCATCTTACTTTTATTTCGAATAGAAAGATAAAAGTCTGTTTTGCAGAAATACAATCCGTAATCATTTGGCAACGTTAGAACGTCCCGAGAAGATCATGCTTATGAAAACATATCTTCTTCCGTCAAAGATCACGTTCCCTGTTTGTTTGTTGTGTAAACAACACGTTTTCGAAAACACATTCTCCAAACAAAGTTCCTCCCTTGCTCGTAAATTTTTATTAGGACAACAAGGTGAGAAAGCGTCTTGCCAACAAACATAACAACAGCACCAGTCATACGAGCAAAGCAGAAATACTGGACAGATAAACGGAAATGCCACATTTAGAGTCGAAAAATCCGATAACAAATGTAGAATTTGTGTTGTTCTCCTAGAACGCTTTAAACCCTTTAAAATTTGTCAAAATCGTTAGAAAACCAAAGAAAAACAAGTAGCACTTTAGTTGTTCACCAAAAATTCAATACACATCTAATCAACAACCTACCTCAGTCTTGTTGTCAGCGTGTTCGCTGACGATGTACTGTCGTGCCAGTAGACAGACGAGGAAATAGGTATGGACTGCCAGACAGACCAGTTGGGGGTACATGATGGGGATGGGCACCCAGTCGTAGTTGCAAATCCACGCCAGACCCGTACGGAATCGCTTGATCTCCTGAATAAACACAAATATTATGTACAAACTACGAATAGTTACTGAATTAGTTCACGTCCTGAATAGATTGTTTGACAACAAACGAACATGTGCGATTATATTGAAAACTACACTACAAACTACAGTTTGGCAGCTAGTTGTCTCGAGAAACACATCATCATAGTCTTCATTAGGTATTTTATGGTTTTTTGCATTGGTTTTTGAAAATTTTTGTCGCTGGTTCGAGTCTCCCTTGAGACAGCTATTCTATAAACCCCCACCTCCGTCACCATCACTTGGAAGTAGTCGCTCTCGATGAGTCCCTTTTTCCTCGCATCATATGTGAGTGCCAGGGCCCACGAGAAGGGCATCCAGTATTTACTGTACTTGTATTGGATCTCGTCGAAAACCTTCTTCTCGTGCGGCATCATGAAACCTGAACAAAACACGAATGCAATGAAAAGAAAAAAATGCAAAGTTCATCAGAAAATTTATCTTTTTTTTCTCTAAAAAACGACAAAAACAGGAATCGAATGGAATAGCGGTTCTCCAGGCGTTCAAAACACTTTAATGTGTAGAAATTGGTAAAGAAAAGAGTGTACGTTACTTTTTTCCATACTCGACGTCTTTCATCTGCCGTTTTGATACGACACTACGTGACACCACGTGTTCACTTGCTACGTCAACAATCAACTCAGCTCCTAGTTACAATGTAATCACCAGAATGTGAAACTGCGCAACTTTCATATTCAACATGATATTCTACACAAAAGAAATGTAGGAAAGCTTTACAAAGATTTTCAGTTTATTTCGAACGATTTTCGCTGGAGCAGAAACTGACCCGCTGCGACTACCGTATCTATGGTGGGAAACCGTCGTCTCGTCCTCATACTGATGTCACGAAACACTAACACTTGCGCCAATGACACATATCTAGAAATAATTAGATTTGATTGATTTTTTTGAAAGAGGCTCTATAAACATCCGTAATTGAAGTGAAGTTCACTTCGCCAATGAAGCGGTTGCTATGTATGGCTTAATCATTACATGGTTTTACATGAACGAACTGGATAGAGAAAATTGAATGAACTGATTCAATTCAACCTTTCCCTTGTAATTTTCCTGTTGTTGTCCGTAGAAGAGCGGTAATTACACAGGTTCAAAAGCAGTTGTCCGACACTTCATGGTTCTATACATAAAATTTATTTCGTTAAAGGAAGACGATTATGTGGTCCAATCGCAACGCTTCAGTCCTTTAAACTGCTATTCATTTTTCAATTGCAATTCATTCTTTAACCTTCTGTTTTTTTCCTCACCTACAAATATTCCTTCGATACATCCTGGCCTCCTCCGTCCTCCCTCTCACGTATTCGCCCGCCATCAGACCGACACTGAAAAGTATCGATCAAGCAAATATAGATTTAAAGAGTATTGATTGAGTACGAAATGTGTTGTTTAGAATCCAAAGTAGCAAACACAATTTGCAACACAAATGTACGCCGTAAAACTCTTAGTCCTATTTTGAATACGAACTCGGAAATTTCAATATGGAAATATTGATTGATTACTATGTTTTCCGTTTAGACTTGGTTTACCGATGACCGCTCAGTGTCAGTGCACCACGTGGAGCGATTACAAATTTGAACCAGAACATCGGGAGTTTTTATACGATGATTGAATACGCCGCTCTAGGGTATACATCAGGTGATCCTCGTGCACTCACGCGCTCGCATTCTCAGCTCTCACGAGTCTCACGTGAATCGATTAAAAACATAGTAAAGTTATTCGCATAGTGGGGAACGTTGACGAGTGGTTGGCGATTAGGCGCAAACGCATTAAGCTACAACCTTTACTCAAGTTAAAACATCAACAGAGAGTTCAAAGTGTCACGATGGATAGTTTATATGGAGAAACTATGTTTGGTAAAGTTGGGAGAACAACAATTCACACGGGTGTTAATAGAAGACATCCGCTAAATGTGTTTGAGCCTATTCGTCACCCACTCCGCTGACTAGCCAACATTGAGAAAGTTTTCTGGAACCATTATATTTATTATATTTGTTGCAACTATTATGTTTTTTCAATAACTCACTTATCAATAAATCCGATGATTTGATATAAATACGTCCATCGGTTGACTACAGCTGTGACAAAGAAACCCAACATAAAATTGAGGGGAATATAGCTTAATCGATTGTCGCAATACGATACAACTCGCTCGAAGACCCTGGAAAGAAGATTCAATCAATAAAAAAATCAATACTCCAACCTGGCATTTCTTCCCGAACCGAACCTTCCTCACCAAAAGCTAACCGATTCTTCCCTAGTACCCGAACATGGAAGAGTTATACTTTCATACCTTTGAGGTTTTCAGTTTATTCCTATATCACGAAAGATTATTATAATATTACTTGAAGGAATGCATATTATAATTGTTTTTTTTTCTGAACCAGGTGATTCGTTTCCAAAGCCAACCATGTTTCAGCCAACAATGGTTGTACTTAACCAGTTGAGGTAAGTATTACAACTCTAGACTCTACGTGCTTTCCGAGATCGAAAAGTAAAAAAAAAACAATAATTACCTCTGTTGATCTGGCGACAAGGCTGATCGATAAATAATACTGATGATAGCATAGAAGAATAGCCAGACAGCCAGTTCGATTATAACTGCTTTCCAAATACTCCCCCGCCATTTTATTAGTAATTTGAATAAGGTCCACGGCTTCGAGGTTGAAACCGCCAAGTTATAGTTGATCGTCATCTGAAAACGAACGTTGGAGCAATACGTGAACTACTCATCTGTGCACTAGACTTGTACACTGATTAAAGAAGTTGTGGAACTAACAGAAGAATACAAAAACGCAGTTTGTAAATGACTAATTGCATCATGGTATTTTGGGGGGATCGAAACTGAGATTGAATTATCAGAAAACATAAACCATGATTCACTTTCACGGAACGAGGAAAACTCCAAGACAATCAATGGATCAGAAAATCAAAAACGAATTTTTCAAAGAATGAGTTATTTCCGAAAGTCACGCGCGAGCTGATTGTAAAATGGGGGGCAGACCGATTTTGGGGGATCGAAAATGGATAAAAGCGGATGAAAACAGAGGTAGATATAATACAAATGATGATACGCGCAGTGGATTAATGACTGTGCAAAATGATCTATGCGTTGGGGGGGGGGGGGAAAGCCGGTGTGCGGTTGGAAGTTGAACGAACAATCGGGAGAATTGATAAAAAGAGAGACAATGAATCACAAAACAACAAACTTGAGAGAATCTATCAAGAAATGTGATTGAGGTGGAGTGGTGATAAAGAAGTTCGTCATTAGAGAGTTGAATAAAAAACGTTCTTAGCAAGGATACAATCCTACAGTGTCTACAATTTATTATTTATCTCCAATACTTTCCAACTACAAGCATGTCGGCATCTAGCATGTGAACAAGAAACATGATAAGGATAAATGAGTTTATGATTATAAAGTTAATATAGTATATGTTTTCCATCAGACAAACTGAATTTTACAGTCTTAACTACGAAAGACTCCATTTTCAGTAGGTTCCTGTTCATATTGGAAGGAACAACTAGTGTGAAAAACACAATCGTATCATCGATTCTACTGGGCAATTTTATTCTGGCTTCTCATTGAGCAGTGTTAGAACGATATAGAATGATGATGAACACTAACATTGAAAAGTATGACAAATAGCATTTGGTTAGGTAAACTTCACCAGCGTTTACCTAACCGCCACCAAGTAGTTCGATTGTTCCGCAACTCGGTTGTCCTATTTCCGCTGTTTACTAGATATTGAAACCAGTTTGGCAGCACAAAAAGTTCCTAAGAGCTTACGTGAACCACCATATTTTTTACTGGCTGTCCATTGGTTTAAGATTGACGAATAACCGCTAATGAATTCATAATCTCGCAAGAATCAGCGAAAGAACTTGTTTCATTCTGTATTTCGTATTGGGCAAAAAGAGAATTGACCAAAAATGATCCCGTCTCCTCAGAATCAAACAGTTCACATAAAAATATGTTGTTTCAATCAATAAATGTCTCGCATTCGTGGATCACAACAGAAGGGGGTTGCCAAGTCAGTTAGAAAGCCCACGAATGAACACTTACTCAGACTTCAAAATTAGCTGCCCCGCGCGGGACTCGAACCCAGCCCAAACTAGTGACCGGCGTGGACGCTTACTACAAAACAACGTGGAGAATAGGGAGTGAACAAATCTTCGTTGTGGTGTGATCTCGTTCCGTACAGTAATAACAGTTTCAACCGTGAAGCAACTGGATCAAACTACAAACACATCGAGAGCAGCGTATACCGTATTGGCTTACGAGAGCGAACCCTATACATGAAGAAAGTTTGCACTGAAAACGGACCTAGCTTTGTGTTCGAGTAAAAAGTGATGAAGGTTTGACTTTTCAAAAGGGAGTCAAATGGCAAGTGGTTCGGATTAAACGGGCGGCACAGTCCACCGTTTACCGATCAAATATGGTACGCAAACAGGTAAAGGAGGCAAAAAATGGTGGGTTGGACTAAGTTCAAACTACCAGGATACCATTCGGGATTAGCATTACGTCATACTGTTATGTCGTGAACTATTCATACTCTATAAAATAGTGTTCGTCATTCCAATGTGACTTTGGCGAGAGGCGACGTACTGTAACGATTGACTTGAGACGGATTTGAAAAAAAGGTTTCCTTAGCGATAATAAGAACAGAGAACTTGAAGAAACACTATACTCGGTTAACTGCACAACAAAATGCAAATTAATGAAAAGTTTCAAAGAAGACACCATCAAAATTAGTCAGAATATAGAAACCATGCAAACCGAACTTTTCTGGAGTGAAAATAGCAAGTAACTGTTGGAAAGACAAGAATAATTGAAACGTAGTGGCCATGCAACTTATTTGAACAAAAATTGTGGAAAGTGTGTACTTGTCAAATCCTCACATGTATGTTGTGAACATGACTGGTATACAACTATAGTCTGTGTTTTGTTGTGTCTGAAAATGTTTCACATCGTTTAAATCGTCTCACATCATAAAGTAAACAGACTGTTGTGCCATTTGCCTTTGAACGGTTTTCAGTTCGAGAACAGCGGAAAAGTAAACAAACAGTACTATTCAGTCCCCTATTCAGTCCTTTAGAGGTTTGTTATTCAAAGAGAGCCACTGTTTGCAACCAACCATCTTGGGTTCGGATACGCATTGGTGTATTCATGTATTCAGGGTTTTAGAACAGAACCGGGCATTTGGTCAGATATAGTTAGAAAATTACCAACTTCACTGTTGTTAAGGGAAACTTTTTGAAGGACTGAATCATTTGTTATAAGAACTGCAACTAATCGAACAGTTAAGCCGACTTGAAAGTATGTGTTGTGATCTAGATCGAGTTTGCGTGCGGTAGTTGATCTGCGTACACTTAAAATAGAGTAGAGAGAGCAAATTGAAACTGAAAAACCATGGGATTGTACTACAAATGGAGCAGAGAAGAAGAAAATTTATTCTTTACACAGATGAAATATGTTTAGACCACGTGTTCGATAGTATGATTCTAAGTGACGTTTTGTTGTTATTTGATAAAGCTGTTCGTCAAATAGAGAAAGAAGATTGGTCAGTTGTGTGGTAGAAGGATACTAATCGAATAGAGAAAGAAAGTGGAATCAGAGATCACTTTTCGGAGAAGACAATATGGTTATTATGCTGATGGATCGATACCAGCATGCGAAACTGACAAGTTGTCTAGCACTTGACTAACTTATCACACTTTATATGTCAATAGTAGTGAATAGCGTCAAACTCAAAAAATAATAAGACATATGAAACATACGTTAGTGTCTTTAAGACCTTAATCCATTCATTTGATAAAAATGACTGAAATCTGCAGTTAATGTAAATAAAAGATCTAAAAACTGTAAAGAGAACTGTACTGTTCCGTTTTGTTTCTTATTTCTGTGCCTGTGCTGCAGGCTTTTGTAGTGTTTGATACCGTTGTCGTTGGTTATTTGACCGTAACGTAGAAATTGTTTTAGAACATTCGCGATAATATGTCGAATTGCTGGAAATAACACATACTTCGACCTGCTCATTCAAAAACATGCTAGTTTTGCGAAATTACTTGTTTGTTTTATTAACCGAATAAAACTGAACTAAACAACTCGAATGCGCGAACTGTGTTAGACAATTGAGCTGAACATTCTTCTCAATGCGGAGAGGGGTAATTCGATAGTTGGGTACACTATTGCACTGTTCAGAATTTCGGGGGAGGTGAAAAAAGTAGATCAAAACACACAAATATCCATAGAGTAACCAGTCTGGATTAGAGAATTGTCGAACGATGGATGATAATGAGAAAGAGAAAGAGAAAAGAATGAGAAAGAGAAAGAGAAAGAGAGAGAGAGAACGAAAGAAAGAGAAGAAGAGAGATAGAGGAATATAGAAATGGGAAAGAAAGTGAGAGAGAGAGTATTTTCCTGGGTAGATCTCTGGTAATGGAGGTACACATGAATTGTTTGTTTAACAACATGTATCTGTGTGTACCTGTGTACAATAGCCTGCTTTTCCCCCCACAGATTAAAGGGACCGTACCTCTATAATGTGCAATGTAAGTAGATTTTGAAAAAGCAAAAAAGTCCTTTATTCTGTTTTGAGATGAAAGTTTTACACGTTACATACAGAGAGTGCAGAAAACCACATTATTTCGGAGCAAATTTGAAGCAAACAGAATTTGGGTTACTGTAGTGCAGCAATCCTTGATCTCTTACTGTTTTGTTGTTTTCATGAAATCTACAGATCTTCTTTCACAGCTTTGATCGTGGTAATTTTGGCTATGTTTTGAATGTGGTTCTGTATTTTTATAGGCATTTTGAAAATTTTGTACGTAGGTGAACTCGGCGGTGTATGTACGTGCGCGTGGTCGCGCCGCATTTTCGAGAACACGGAGCAAAATAGGACGTTGAGACCTAGATGATGGATTGTGGTTTTTCAATGTTAACAATATCGAATAATCAGCTCAAACCCCCAAATTAAAGAGGAACGGTCCCTTTAACAGGGGCAGCAGTCTGCGTACGAAGTTACAGAAAAACACACGCGCAGAAGTGCGAAATCGCCAATTTTCCTGTTTTCTACCTGAGGAGGCATAAGTATAGTGATAAAAACTTTTTCGAATGAATAAACAGAGAAATGAAAAAATATTTGAAACTGCACGTTGTTATTATATTTTTTCGAGATTTGGATTTCGCACGTCTCACCTCTCAGGAATTAATCAAAATACTCACGCAAAAGGGCAGACTCACCCACTTTCCTGTATTTTTTTTCTTCATAGAAAATTACGAAAACTAGAATAGTCATACGTGAACTGTAAAACTACCGATCTTCACGAAAAGTCAAATGCGATGTGAAAAAACAGAGCGTACTGTGCACTTTCTCGTTAAACTCATTTGAAACTTAGATTCTACACTTTCCACGTGATTCCACATTGTCACTCGTATAGATTCGTGAAAAACGAAATACCTGTTCAATGAAATTTTATTCGATCTCACTTAACTCCAAAATGTGAACAAAAAGGCAAACTATTGCGTTAATGGTGTTCTAAACAGACTTACAACAACAACATCATGTACTGTTATTATAAGGGTCATTATTCATTAAATATACTGCGCTCTCTCGAAACAGCACGCTCCCTAGTGTGTGACTAGCTAGACGCCTGGAACGGAATGTAATTGGTGACATTTTGCGGGAATAACTAAACCGATCAATAATCGGAATGAGAGTTGATAGAGAGAGATTAGCATAATGTCGACCATAAACTCGATTTCGAAACATGAGGAGAACGATTTGCGGAGTTTCATGATATTTGATCTACTGCCTTTTGGAACACAATTTACACCGCGTCAGGTCACATGTATGCAACATTAATACCGGGGTCGTTGCGAGTACGTATCATGGAATATTCCGGAACATTCACACAAATGTTTCAACCAAAAACAACGCACCAACCTATATTCCCTTAGCTGAATTAAACGATATACGTTGTTACTACAGAGAATAAATCAAGATAATATCTCCTCCGCCATCTTCAGAAACCAACATAAAAACTTTTTAATCTGTGCGATTTTATAAAGATCTGAATGGAATATTCACATTGTATTCGCGAGTGGTTCGTATAAGGGGGAAACCCTAATATTTCATTGTTGACCATTGTGTTTTTAGGGAGTTGAAGTAGTTGGCAGTGTCTCCTTCTGACCCGGCCCTCGTCAATTCAGAAACCCTCGTCGCTCGACGTCGCTCATTTCTCAGAAGGACCACCAGAAGTCCGAGGGGAGCCAGGAAAGAGTACCACGGTAGAATCTGTAAGCACATGGTAACTTTGGATGAACCTCCAATCTTCAGGTAATATTTCATAGCGTAACTTTAGGTTAGCTGCAGATCTCGATGTAGCTTTGGGATAAACTCATATCAGGCGTATCGTTAGAGTAGCTTAGAATTTCAAGCTGTTCAACAAGTCATTTAGTTTCACTGCTAAAAAGCCGGATGTGTAGAAACGATGAAAGTACCCAACCATATTTTTCTCAACCAAGCTTGAAATTGTGTTGCAGTGAAATGTACTGTTTTTTATTGCAGATTTTATTCGCTCACATTAGCCCAGAGCAGGTTTCTCATCTTGACATGAAGGAATCGATGTGCATCTTTGGTGGAGTCGAATTTGAACTGATCGTAATTGACAATTTGATTATATTCACATAAACTGATTATCAGAAATACAGAATAGACTGCCAAGTAGAGAAGTATATTCGGGAGGAACAGCACTATGATGCGTTGGTTCTCGTGAACTTGGAACGATTCGGACAGTTTGTAGGTTTTTCTGAAAACATAAAAGATTACTCTCTATTTCTCTCCCTCCCTCCGTCTCTCTTTCTCTCTTCCTCTTTCTCTCATGTTCTCGTTCTCTCTTCCCATCTCCTCAACTGCTCATCACCTATAAATTGTTCACCTTTTCAGCTTCCACTGATTCCAACAAATGAGTGCTACGAAGAAAACCGCAATGAACGAAATGAAACAGGAAAGCAACTGGAATAATAGATTTTAGGGTATTCGAAACATACAAAATAGAACCAAGTGAACTTCATTGTGTAGTAGACAACTATCGCAAGTATAACTTGTTTCTTACCAACACATAGTTGTAGTCCTGAGAGGAATGATGAAAAAAAGACAAAAAGGAAACTTGTGAACACGTCATTTTTACTTCATGTACCACGTGACCTTTCTTTCAGACGTGCGTAGATATTTATCTAGTTTTTTTCTATTTACAAAGACCTAATTTGTGAAAAAAAAACCTACGATACTCATATAGCGAAGTCCTTCCTCTGAAACTGTGAGTAGTTGGGAGCAAATCAGCTGTTCCACGTTGCCGTCGTCGGTTGTTACAGACAAAATTACTGGCAACACGCAAAATGGAACCTGTAAAACACATACATTCGGATTTTTGCTCCAAAAAAGTGAAAATTTACTGTTAAAGAAGTCTTTCTCCAAGTGAATCATTCAGAGAGTGATGAGTACATATCGATTCGTCTTGCGTCTGTAGTATGGTCTAACCTTTTATGTATTTTGAACATACAATTCTCAGTGATTCGCTCTGCTAGAGCTTTTTTCTCAACTTGTTAGCTAGCTATAATGCGAAGAGATGATCGTGATCTCTATGCCCCACAAACTTTAATTGCTATTGTCATTATTAATCCAAGTATTCAACAGAACCCTTTTCTGAACAACTTCAGGGGGAAAAAAACATAAAACGTTACCGAAACGGTAAGGAGAGCCGGTGCGAGCCACTTCATAGAGTTTTCGTAGTTTTCAATGCGAACACAACAGACGATTCTTTCAATTACCAGAGCCACATAGAGAACCTCCAGGAATTCCGATGAAAGAACCAACAAACATCTGAAAAATTAAACAATCGCGTTTATATAGTTCTCTTATTTCTCGAAATATCAAAACCCGAGCTTTCTATTGCGTCGGAGTAAATCAGATGTTGTATTACCTGAACACCATGCACTGCGAGCTGCTAAAGAGAAGTGTTGACGGGTTTCCCGTTGGATAGAATCGAATGACGTAGTTGCTCAGATGGACTATCTTAAAGAAGGACGATTTAGTGGTCCAAACCCAACGGTTCAGTTATTTAATGGCAGTTTAAAGGACCGATGCGCCTGGATTGGTCCACTTTAAAATGAAGAGTAGTTAAAGGAGACCGGAGAGCAGCATGGTTTCTCGTAAAGGTGCTGTATCCTACTTTTGATTGGACGCGTTGAGTGTCGCGCGGAATAGTCATGTGAATGTCTCGTGGACTGATCAAACTAATATACGCGTTATTTGTGCTCTCTGATCTCACAGTTAAAAGCAGTCCGAAACGAAACCTCTGCTCAAGTTGTGTTCCGGTTTCCTTTAAGCAGTAAGAATAATGGACAAGTTCACAGTTTTTCATTTATTCATTTTGAGTTTCCAGTCGGTATATGGGAACCAGAAATTCGAGTTTGGCCTCAACCATTTTATCAACTTTTTCGCCAGCTAATTTGTATACGTTTACCGGTTCGCCCTAATTATTAGCTTCTCAACTGTTTGTCTATTTTTTTTTAAATATTCTCAACTTCTTCATCGGTAATGCCACAAACATAGCCACTTCGTGACAAAATATATACAGTCTGTAGCCTATTTTTGTGAATTATCCGTGTGATTGGTTTGGATAAAGATACATTATACATTTATTACCTGAAGAGTGATAGTTGTTACTGCATACAAAATGTTGTTCACACAGAATGAAATGAGAAGAACCTGAATGTTGGAGTTACTTTGTTTCTATCATTTAAATATTGCAGATTGTTGTTAATCATTTATCTAGGACCCAACTAATAGTTTTGTTTACTGTATGATTAGAATCAGACATGTTCATAACTAGAACTGTAATCAATCTTAAATGATTAGTTCTTGCTGTGCATTTTGAAACGAAAACAGGAACTCGAGCTGTTGCATTTTATCTGGCTTCTCTCCTTCTCTGGAATCGACTTCAACATTTCATACCACTTCACATTTAACTAACCTTCAAATTCTGATGAAATAAGGACTTCTTCGTAAGACGAATGACACAACTCGAACAAAATACAGATAGAAACCCAACTACAATCTGACATACTTGGTTTCCTACCATCCAAGGATCGGAGGCAACCAGGATTCCAACCTGAGCGATGATGAAATCGATTAAGTGTTAAACGTGGTCTGACAGGAACTGAATCTCGTGCCTTGCGCTCCACGGTTCATTCCATCGCTCCAATGCAATTGTGCCACAACAACTAACTTATTGATGTATTATGGATCTTTCAATCACGATTCATCAGCATAAATCGTTATTGGGCGCATTCGGGTTGGAGCGAATGAATTAACCGTGGAGCGCAACAAGATTTAGTTCCAATTAGGCATCAGGGATCGTGTGCAATCTGTCCCATTCAACTTGTGATATGGTAGTATAAACGTGAGTTTTCACAATATCTTCAACCGTTACTCAAATCATAGGCAATAAGTGTCTACGTATGCGTATAATGATAGTAAACTATGGCTTCACGTGATATACACTTTGAGACTGAAACGTCTTAACCAAGTACTTTTGATTTTTGTTGGGTAAAAACCAAACCTCAGCCAAGTCTTGATCGGAAATGTTGAAAGCTGTCATTTCGTATAGGAGTAGAGCCTTCGTTGGTGAGTTGAGAATCGACTGAAATCTATGAAAAGAGTATCAGACTAGGAAGTTCTGTCAAAACAAGAACATTTAGAAAAAATTTGGAAGTTGAAGTTGTAAAGAAATGAACATGAGGATATTAGGGACTAATTCGCTATAGAAAACCAGTGGAGGGAATGGGGAAGTTTCAATGATTGGAGTCATGTCACGACATTAATTAGTGTCATACGAAGTAGATTTTAACTCGGAAAGAAAACATCTGAGATGATGACGAATATCTTCATAGTTCATCGTTCATGTGAACCTCAACATTTCCAGCTAGAGATTGCTATGATTATACATATTAGATATCTTAATTTCATCGAAACTGTTCTATATCGGTGTTGAATCAGAAAACTCGGTTGGAAACAGCTGACTGTTTTTCGCAACCATTAAAGGGACCGTTCCTCTTTAATTTGGAGGTTTGAGCTGATTAGTCGATATTGTTCACATTAAAAAACCAAAATCATTTATGTAGGTGTCAACTGCCTGTCTTGCTCCGTGTTCTCAAAAATGCGGCGCGACCACGCGCACGTACATACACCGCCGAGTTCACCTACGTACAAAATTTTCAAAATGTCTATAAAATTACAAAACCATATTCAAAACATGGCCAACATTACCAGTATGAAATCTGTGAAGGAAGATTTGTAAATATCAAGAAAACTACAAAGCAGTGATAGATTGAAAAGTTTGTTTCTATTTTGCTCAGTAATAAAGTGGGTTTTTGAACTTTCTGTACGTAAGGTATGAACATTCTTCCCAAAACAGAATAAACGACTTTCTTCATTTTTCAAAAATTATCTACATTGCACATTATAGAGGTACGGTCCCTTTAACTACTCAAAAACGGACCGGAAGTTTTCGTCGCAACTGAAGACGTTCACATGAAAATGAATAATCTGAATAAAGTTGGTATCAGGTTCACCCTATGTGAAACTGACTACAGTAATACAGAAGATGTTCAAATAAAAACCAGGTTTTCTTGTTCAAATAAAAACCAGGCTCAAACAAATCAATATATGCCCTTCCCTTTCCAGAATGTTCAATTCAAAGCTCTGTTTTCATAATTTAATAAATGTTCAGTTGCTGTCAGCGACGCAGAGGACGATTTGTAGTGAATGAATATTGATTGCGCGCACTTCTCTGACTCTCGTGGAAGTTTCGTTAACGCCGTTAGCCAAATTCGGCATTCAATTCAGTCCCCTTTTAACAAATGTTCACTTTGAAAGCTTTTAAATGGATGTCGTGAGAAAGATTATGATGTTTGTTACGCTGTTAAAAGCGTTAAAAGGGTCGTACGCAATATATTAAACTAACCTTTTTCTGTATAGAAACGATAAATGTTGATTCAGTTTTCAAATTTTATTCAGTTTTGTGTGAGTGAATAAGCGTATACACGTTAACACAGTGTCACCTTGACAGCGTTTGAATTATTCGTTGGTCGAAGAAGTAGTGACTTACATTGCGCATAGATCGAGCGCATAGATCGGTAATGATTATTTACTACATAGTTACAAGCTTTTTTTCAGATATAAGCCATGCGGTTACTGTTCGGTTGTCGCTTCACAATACCCGAGTTCGATCCCCGGTCGCCGCGGTATCTTAATGGCAGACCGCAAAAGCTGGTATAAAAAGGCGCACCCATGCCTGTCGCTACTCTTTACGAACTGTCTTTCTACGATTGATAATGAGATTTGTGTTTGAAACTTCAACTCACTCAACAAAGTAATACATGACTTGAATAGCCGCGAAAGATTATTGTTTTACTATTATAATGTAAAATACGTTGCGGTTTTGTGGATTCATATCGGTGTCATCTAATTGTAGATTCTTCAGAATGAAGTGACAAACAGATGAAATAGACCGTACATAACTTTATTATTGAAAAGAAAACACATTAAGGTTTGCCTAGACTTCCGGTTTGAAAGTGCAGTGTAGCTGAAGAAGTATTTCTTTCATGAACTCTACATGTATACAAAAATAGTTCTACGACTTTCTTCAAAAACAATCGAACGGAAAATAACTGTTTCAAACATTTCTGACCATTCATTTACTATTTAGTAATGTTTACATTCTAATACTTTCTTGCGGACCACTGTGTTCGCAGTGCATTGAAGTAATGGGACATTTCTCCTTCTGAAACGGCCCTCGTCAATTCTGAAACCCTTGTCGCTCGTCGTCGTTCGTTTCTCAGCAGAACTAGAAGCAGTCCGAGGGGAGCCAGAAAAGAGTACCAAGGAATGATCTAAAAAGTATAGTAGGCTGATTTTACAATGTTTCCACGATGAAAACCATGATTGTGAAGTAAACTCTAATCCTGCATCAGCATACTCCGCACACTAGAAATACTACATGCTTTTCCCTTCGTGTTTGCTCTCACTCGAATCGTTTGTGAAGCTGTTCTACAAACTAATAATATTACCCCAACCCCGCAACTACCACTCTTTCCAGAGTTCATCGTTTGTTCACGAAAGTGAGGTTGTACACGGCTGTGCTCGTGAATAAACACAAGGAAAAAAACAGTATAGTTCACACCATTCCTACTGAGACTCCTACAGTAACCTTACCAACTTCCCGAAGGCTGTTATAAAGCTGAAAATGAAGTTCATGGAAAAAGCTCTCGTATATTTACTCTACCTGAGAACGAGAAGGAGGTACAAAAATCCTCAACTTCTCCGATCAAAAGTGAGTGAGCAAAACAGCTTGGAAGTTTTAAAATCCTACTGTAGGAGTCTCAGTAGGAACGGAAAAGACTATAAATGCACAAACATGAACTGAATGAGATAAATAAACAGTGATCAAACTGGTGAATAAACCCACATTTGCCCATAGCATGTTTCTCATTCTGGCATGTGCGAATCGATAATACAATCGATATAGTGGGTTTTGTTATAATTGATGATGTCATGATATTCGGATAAACTTATAGTAAGATAAATAGAATAAACCGTCAAATACAGAATTATGTTTGGGAGAAAAAGGACGATTATACGTTGATTCTCGTGCACTTGGAACGACTCGGACAGCTTGTAAGTTTTTCTGGAATGAGAGCGTCTCACACCCTAATACAATACAATATACAATACAAGTTTTATTTTTCTCCCGTATCACTGGGTGTTGTGTGAAGGTGTTGTTGGCGTCAAAAAGGCGCTGGGAGTTGGAGGAAAAGAGTCTTCTAGGAAGACGACGGCTATCCTCCAAGAGGCTGTCTGTTACATTCAGGTTGCAAGTCTAAAGTAGATAATTTACGTTTTAAATACAATTACACACTACTATCAAAACAAGACAAATATAATAATAATAATAATAATAATAATAAAAAATGTTGAACTGAACTACAGCTTCTGTACGCAACATGCGTTTCCATCTGTAATCTCCAGGCGTTTACTTCATTTCTCTTTCTCTCTCAATTTGTCTCTCACTTTGTGCTTGTCTCTTTCTTTCTCTTCTCTACCATTTACCTTTTTAATTTCCATTGATTCCAACCGAATAGTGCTACAAAGAAAACAGCGATAAACGAAATGAACGAAACCAGCAGCTGGAAATGTATTAATTCAACTTGGCAATGAAGTAAGTAATGAAAATAATAGTTTCAACATGTCACATATGGTTTCATGCTTATTTTTTTAACACAATAATACTAGTATAAATAATGATGAACCATCATTCGGTAGCGTTGGAACACTAATAGAGTTTAATGTTCTGAAAATACCTTTGATTGTTCGTGAAAGACTTTGAAAACAAACTTACGATACTCATCGAATGTAGACTTTTCTCTGAAACCGTGAGTAGCTGAGAGCAAATCAGCTGTTTCACACTTCCAGGGTCGGTAGTCACTGACAGAATTACCGGCACCACACAAAGTGGAACCTTAAATAACAAATTTACATGTTTTTACGTTTTCCAATTTTTACAGACATTCTTTTTTTTGCAAACTTTGCTCTATAATTGAAACGTGAATGTTCAGTGAAACATGTCGTCATGATCCCTTCTGAATACGTGTGACGCTATTGTTCACCCAAACAATTGAAATAGTTTATAATTGATTTCCGCCGGAGAAAAAAACAGGGTTGTTCACTGTGGATGAAAGAGTCTGACCACGACCTATCGCCGCCATTAACGACCCTTGAACTATTAAGACTACCCGTGACAAGCTGTGACCACTTTTGATCTCTGCCTACAAAAAAAAAGGTTGGAAACAACAGCTTTTTTATGTCGTACTTTACCGAGAAAGATATGAGAGCGGGCGCCAGCCACTTCATGGAATTTTCGTAGTTTTCGATGCGAACACAACAGACGATTCTCTCAATGACCAGAGCAACGTATAGAACCTCCAGGAATTCAGAGGAGAGGACCAACAAACATCTAAAAACACGGTGAATTTGATGGAACTATCTTCCTTACGTTTAGAAGAAGCGGGGATTCACGTTTGACGTACGCAGGCCGTTCGTTCAAACGCCTTTGTTCAAGCATCTTCAGAATAACGTGATTTTATCGTCTTATGAGTTTACAACAATTTGTTTATTTCTCACCTGAAACCAACGCATTCCAAACTGGTGAACAGAAGCGTAGAAGCATCTCCGGTGGGGTAAAAACGACCGAAGTAATTACCGAGATGGAGGACCTGAAAGCTAAAAAGGTTAGGTCCTTTTTTGATAATCACAGCTTTTTTTGGGTTTATTTTGTGGATTCTCTCTTTTGCTAAGCAAAATACTCCAAACATTGAAACACTAAAACGATCCAGCGATTCATTCATTCAATACGGAGAAACTTTGAGTAAATTAAACATGTTTTACAGATTACATTGTAAACTTCAGATCATAGAAATTTGAGCAAATTTCGAGTTCTCAACTATCTGTTCCAAAAAGATTACACTTCAAGATCAAACTTGCAGCCTTCTCGTGTTTTTCTCAGAACGGAAAGTTTGTGGGAGCGATAAAAATTGGACTTAGGTGGTCGTGGGAACTTATGCCATTTTACATATGACCGTAGCGTGAGATTCAAATGATAACTACCATCTATACTCAGAACAAGTATTGACGTCGAATGACTGTCGGAAAAAAACGAGAAAAACGACGAAAAACTCCAACAAAATTTGCTAGTAAACTGTTTTTCAATTGTGGAACGTGTCACGTGAAACAAGTGAAACAAGCGGCAGAACTCTGAAACGTGCAATTAATACCTTCACTACCTTCACGTAGTTATTCAATTCACTTAGTATAGCTGATGTGATAACATTATTTCAAAAGCAGAATATTGAAATTCAGCATAAATTGTGCATTTTCTGTTTAACATGTGACATTTGTGATTGCCAGGGATTTAAAACTTTGCCATTGGAATTTCTAAAAAAAAACTTGATATTTAAAAACTAGTATTAGAAAGTTAACAATACCTGCATGGAGCTAGTTGTGACTGCATACAGAATATTGTTGAGGCAGTAACAAATAAGAAGAACCTAGAAAATAGAAACTTTTAAAAACTTTTTACGTTCTATCGCAAACAAATGACTGACAGATATTCAAACTTTTGTAAGTAATTTGTAAGGAAAACGAAATGTATACTTGGAGTGTTCCACTTTAGGTCAAACAAAGTTTACACTTAATATGATAAGGTTAAGTATACCTTCAAGTTCTGATGAACGAAGATTTCATTGTGAGACGAATAACAATACTCGAACATACTATTGCCAGTATTCCAACCATAACCTGACATGCTTGATTCCCGATCATCCAAGGATCAGTTGCAATCAGAATTCCCACCTAAAATATGAGTTCTGTACTATTTATAAATCACTTTAATAGTTAGATTTCACCATAGTTTCTGTTGAAACCAGAGCAGACTTTGAGGAAAAGAAAGCAAGTAGTTTATGTATATTTTAAAAATATATAATTTTTATGACAAACTGTAAATTTTCGCGTTCAATATGTTCCACTAAATACTTATCTGGTAAAATGGCATTTTGAGATAATAAATGAGCGTGGTTGAAGTTTGGTCGCTAATACGTATCAGAAGTTTCAAATCACATGTAAATTACCACTTCATTAAACTACAAACACAGCAGAATAGATTGACATCACCCGCTAACGCATTCTCTTCACTCAGTGACTATACGGTTAGTCAATTGCACGCTCACATGAAACATGTTATGTAAGACACAGCAGAACTCAGGAACGTGCAACGAAAAAGTGCACCATGTCTCATTAGAATGCTAACTTCATGTGACTATTCATTTTACCCCTAGTATACTACTGTGTCTTTTTTGCTCTAAGAAAAGTCCATACCTCCGCCAAATCCTCATCAGATATGTTGAAAACGGTCATTTTCCTGAGAAGCAAGTGTTCGATTGAACCGACGGAAAGTGAACGGATACTATGCGAACGGATACTAGATTCTCTTTTTCATCGTGGGAAAGAACATGATTTCCCATTGGAAACTTGTGGGATCACAAAGTTCAGGAAATATCCGCTATAGTCGTCGCCAACAGAATGGCGGGACGGTACTGTATATCTCACTTTCGACTGTGTATGCACACATGTCTTCTATTCCAAAGCTCGCCGGTTATGTGCACTATCAGCGCAGTGGTTAGCGCCCTGCTACGAATAGTTTGCTCGCAGTTTCGATCCCGGCAAGAGACAGAAATTTATAAACATGGCACCTACTATAATAGTCTCGTTACATGCAATTATACAGGTTTGAAAGAGCAAAATACTCCTTAGAAGCGATTTATACGTTTACTTCATAATATACAATCAAACGATTTGTCATTCACTGAGTGAGGGAAGAATACAAGCATAAATCAAATAAATAGGGAAAAGTAACACAGTGTTTTTACCCGGTTTAAAAACTAGTTATTGAACCCGGTTTTATGTTGAAATGTAGTCTATTGTTTTCCCTTTTCTCAAGTTCGTGCATTTTTTGATTGAATTTTGCTCTCATATTTATGAACGAATAAATTATCATTATGATAGTTTCTACAATATTATCAACTTCTATCTTGATGTCGGAGGCAGGAGATCAACAAAACGTTTGAATAGGGACAAACGAGATGAAAGAAAGGAAAAAGAATGAAGAGGAAAGGTTGTCAATGAGACACTTTCAGATGATACTATTTCTATCCATGATGTATCTGTACCATGGCTACCATCGTTGTTGTGGTATGAGGATGGACCCGAGACTTCACTAGCTTCAGTGGTCCGATGTTCAGTGCAGTATATCTCACGTCCGAAGAGAAGATCAGATAGAGGAACTGCAATAGGCCAATAGTAATTAACGATCTTCAAGAATTTGAAAGATTTTACTATTAAAAAAACTAAAACCCCATGGTGGAGGATGAAAGTTACACAATTAGAATTTCGCAATGAAAGTTGGGGTTATGATCACACTCTTCCATATTTGCACCTCCCTGTCCCTACTCTACGTGTTTCTCAGCATGTATTTTTGTCGAATAGGTATAAGTGATTATGGCAAAGGTGTGAGATATTTCGCACGCTAAGCGAAAATGTGTCACATCTCCAAAGTACAGTCTCACTTACGAACGATTATTCCAATATTCCTATGGTTTCTGACTTTCATTCTACGCCAACCAAAAAAAAATCAGTTTTGAGTTATTCAGGAATTCAGGAAAATTTCAACTCGAAACTAACCAACAACCAACCGGTGTGATTCCTGATTTGATCGGTCCCACAAACAGTCTGATGTTGGAGAGGACTGCGAAACTGAATATGTTCATGTCCACTATATCCCCTGAGGTGAGGAACAAAAAGATCAATTGCTTCCCGAAAATCAACATGGACTGCGCAAAGAAACGAATCTCACGTGAGAAATGCCCGGCACTCATCGTTCGACGACCGGACTGGAAAACAGAAGTTAAAATAAAGTTGTAGATTGGTCATGAAAACGAAACGCTAAACGCATCGGGATCAGACTACAAACATAGCATAACATAACCAAATGACGGTGTAAGTCCACTTCATCGATCTAATTCCTATATGCGTATACAAACTTGTATACAACAGTTAAAGGGACCGTTCCTCTTTAATTTGGAGGTTAGAGCTGATTAGTCGATATTGTTCACATTAAAAAACCAAAATCATTCATATAGGTGTCATCTTCCTATCTTGCTCCGTGTTGTCAAAAATGCGACGCGACCACGCGCACGTACATACACCGCCGAGTTCACCTACGTACAAAATTTTCATATTTTCCATAAAATTACAAAACCATATTCAAAGCATGGCCAGAATTACCAATATGAAATCTGTGAAGAAAGATTTGTAAATATCATGAAAACTTCAAAGCAGTGATTTAAAGAAGAATCCCCAACAAACAGTAATTGGTTACAAGTTACAACACTGCGTTGAAGATAGAGCGGCACAGGTGAGAATGTTTCCACAGCATAATTTTTGAACAATATATTGTGCTGTTTTAGGCAGGGAACCAACCATCGGACCCCTGAGTGACTACCCCAGAAGTCATAATCTAAAATGCCTTCCATAAGCAAAACCCATAGAAAACTAACCCCACATAGTTTGACCAAAATGATAATATAGAGGATGAGAGTCAGAAAGACCATGGGGAATAGGGGTTTTTGTCGGATGATGTCGAACGGAAAAACAGCTTCGCTGGACAGAATTCCGTTGTCGAACCGAATTATTTCGGCGAATCCGAGAAATATGGTCATCGAGTGAAAGGAGGCCCAGAGAATACAGCAAATTAACCCAATTTTGGATGCGATGTCTGCCTTCTGTGAAAGTAATAACAATTCAGAACAATTGTACACTTATGTCAGAAGCTCGAAATGTATATAAAGACTCAAAATTCGTTTAAAAGGACAGAAAGGAACTCAAAGTCAGCAAATACTTTGGCCAGTAACTTTTGTAGCCTGGTTATGGATGTTGTGGATGTAATCAATGAGACGCAGATGGCTTGAATATGATGTAAAACATGTATTACCTGAACGTTCCAGAAGATCGATACATATCTCATGACCGCGAATGTAAGGTCAACGGTGACGGTTAGTTGCACAGCGAAAACTGTGATTGATTTGTGAGCCAACAATAGTGGCGGTTTCTGGTAGATGATACAGCTGCGAATGATCCCGTCTGTAATTTTTAGTAACTGAGGGAACAAAAAACGAACTGAACCAATATTCGATGTATTTTGAGTTTGCTACGAGCCAAAATGTAAACCACAGATTGAATCAAACGACAAACATGGCGCACAACGGCAATATACACGTTTAGGGGCCGAGTGGTCGACTGGTTGTGTGCGCGCTAGCACTCGAAACACCATGGTTCGATCCCACTCGGCGCGGTATCTTCATGGCGGACCGCATGAGCTGGTAATAAAGCTCACCCATGCCTAGTTTCTCTCTACGGACCCCCCTCTCTACGGATACTACTGTGTGATCATTGTCGCGATTGTTATGGTATGAATGAAGTAAAACACGGCTGGAATAGTTGCCGTAAAAGATTATTATTAGGCTTGCCTCAAAATGGCGAGCCTTTAGTAGTGCATTTCTGCAAACCCCGATAATGTGACTGTGACGGTAGCCAATCTTTCCAACCAGACATCTGGTTGCTAGTTAGGTAGTCTCAAGCGTTTCGAAATAAAATACTTCGAAGTATCGGTTTCCATGTTCCGCTGTTGATAAACCTCGGCATATTGTACAATGTTGGGTTTCTTACTTCAAAGTAGTTGAAAAGTTGACTGGTTTATTGAACGCTGAATACCCTGGTTACCATTAGTGCCGTTTTGAGTAATCTTGTCACAATTCGATAATAAAAGTGACAGTTTCCGGAAACTTTTTGTTTCACCAACCTTTCATAGCCATGAGTAGAGTGATCCCATCTGCAATTGATAGAAGATAGCAACAACGATAAAACGCTCGACTTGAGTTTCCCGTTTTGCCGAATACAATACAGAATATCACATAAATGTAGATGATAATGAAGAGAAGGGAAAGATAGGTGATGATGTCACTGGCCCATTTGGTGTTGTATCTATCCTCACAATCATTCGGAAATGTCCATTTCATAACCTGAACAAAATGAGTGCGTCAGATTTGTGAAAAGAAATATTGAAATTGAGTGGAATCAGGAAAAAAAAACTATATTAGATGTAAATTGAACAGTCACGTGAAGGCAGCATTCTATATTCTAATGAGACGTCGTGCTCTGTCGTTGCATGTTTTTGAGTTCTGCTGTGTTTAACATGTTTCACGTGAATATGCAACTTACTAACAGTATGGCATCACTCGATTTCAGAAAAATTTGCAAGCAGCAGTAACGTTAAAGTAAGTGTGCCAGAATATACGGGCAACTTTGTCCTATCCTGCGTTTCTCGCCTTGCGCAATATTTCACGACAATTGTGTGAGATGTGACAGCATCGACATAGGATTTTTTGAGGAGACACAGTTAAGGATGAAATTTCCAGAATTTTTCCGATTGCGGCCTGACCAATGCCCACTTGAACGTAACTCCAGAAATTTCGCGTATAAATCTTTTACTTCGTTTAGTCACGTAAATGTGATTGGCAAGGTTAACAACTTTCGCATTCGATACTGACTTCCTACTAGAAAATATGCTCGAGATTGTTTAAGGTTGGCGTTGCATTACAAATAGTCACTGGAAGTGTGGAATGCGTACTGTGAGAGTACGCGTAGGAATGATGTGGATTATACACATACAATACATTCTTTATAAAAGTAAAACTTACCATTTGCTTGAAAATTTGGTAAACATCGCTCAAAGATGTAGCGTTCATTTTCACGATCTTAGATACAGCTTCTGTAAATTGAAAATAGTTTGCTATACATAATATTACAAAAATCGAGAAAGTACAAATATGTGTAAGTTTGTATAATATACTCAAGAAAACATAACGCTGAATAAATAAAGTACACAGCATAATTCCCCGATCGACGGTGCATTGTATGGGAATTGTTCCTAGGTAGACGAACCCCGGTGATATTCGACAATTCAGAGAGAATTGAGTACTGCTGAATTTCAACTGTTTTCGATGTAAAAGCATGAAACTGTACGGATTTTACAGAAATGTGGATTTTTGGGTAGGCAGTTGTACATGTAACAAATTCTATATACAACATAGGTTGTATATAATCACTACTTGTATGTGTACATTGTATGTGAACAATGTAACTGTTTTCACTAGTGACCAGCTAATTCATAACGGAAGAGCCGCGTGATTTATTCGCTTGTGAACGTTAGTCAAGCTAAGTGGATCCTGGTCGAGAACGTCTGACTCTCAAACGTGAGAATACCAAACATGTTTGGTTGCTAGGTCTAATGTACTATGTCAGACACAATGAACTGTTCACCCCATCGGAAACAAAAGTCTGCATACGCCACGTCATGTGCCCAGTACCCACACCCAGTATACTAGAAGTAAATTGAACAGTCACGTAGCATTCTAATCAGGTATCGCGCACTTTGTCATGGCCCATTTCTGAGTTGTGCTGTGCTTCACATGTTTTACGTGACTGTGCAAATGACTAACAGTACAATATGATAATTTGCATCTCTCAAAGTGTGCACTTTTTTCTAGGAAAACATTATGCTCTGACGGGCGTATTCTATGCGTACTTTATGCGAACGACAAACCCGCGGCACGCGCATCAAAGTTGGCGGAGCCAGGCATGGCGTGGACAGGATTTTCACTGCGTTGCACTCCGGCGGCATGCAATTTGAACGAGCAGCGAGATAGCGTATCTTTGAGCAGACGCAGGTTGGAAGCGGAGTGCCAGCATAAAACTGATCACGGCCTCTAGGCGTTACTCTACTTGACGAGATGATAGAGAAACCAGAATCAGATACGTTTAGCGTTAACAACAAACAGAAAAGCTACGTCAAGTATTGGGTGACGGAGAGCTGGACTAGTCTGAGCAGAAACAGCGGTTTATTCAACCCACGCCCACAACGACTGTGATAGAACTGAAGAAAACAGCAGGATAGACCCCTAGAGCGGATCACTCGGATTTTTCAGAATAGAATAGAATAGAATAGTTTATTGATTCTGAATAGCTCTTGTCAATTCAACAATTGACAAGAGCTCCAGAGATGTGCAAAGAGAAAAGTGAGGGGAATGTTGTACTAGATCAGTGTGGGTTACCTACAATTATCCGTTTCTAGGCGGAACTGACTAGGTAGTACGTGGCCTGTACTGAAAAACCTTAATAGACGTCTACAAAAAAGCCGGAAGTTCCCACCGCATGTGTCATGCTTAGAGTGAACTTTTTTAGTGAACGCTTCCAGAAAACATCTGAAATTTTCTTGACTCAATAAAATGTTTCCATCCATTTCTTGATTTCTCTCTCATTTTTCTCTTATGTAAAGACGTAAACAAAGTGAAAAGTGTATCTTCTGAATCAACTCATAATACATTCTGGGAACCGTGCGAGTCAAATGTCAAGGTGTAAATAACATTTTTCTATTTCGTTTGTACATTTTCATGTAGTATGTATTGTAGTTAACGTTAAATTTCGGGTTAATAACCTTGTATTAGAACAATTCAATTGTTATAACTCATGTACACAGTCACACGGAGGCAACTATGTGGGAATAAGAATACTTAGTGTGAGAATTCTATCTCAATGAACCTTAGTCATACTTTGAAAATGCTGGTCCGGGAGTTTGTATCTTAGAAATCCGGTTTGATTAACAAACTTATATCTTTTCAATTCTATTTACTGAAATTGCCTTATTTAACTTTAACAATAACTATTCTACATTTATTTATGTCTTCATTGGCCTTGGCAGTTTCTTGAAGCCGCCCCTATAATCTCAAAACTCAGGCGCTGTATGAATTCTCCCAAATATTGCGAGATTTCATTTGTAAAACCTCGAAACCTCATGTAAAACATTATGGTTAGGTGAAGATACTCACCGGTAACAATTCACACGAGTCAGAGGTGCAAAGAGAAAAGAAAAATAATTATGCTACTAGATCCTTGTAAAGGTCAGGCTACAAAAACCGTCTCTAGACAGAACTAACTCGGTCGGACGTGATATACTCATGTACTCATGTGTGTGCACACAAAGAACGACTACAAACATGATAAAATAACAATTCACACATCTTTCGTACAAACTTTTTATTGGTTCATGCAGTTACTTTGGAGTGTTTGACGACTATTTCAGAATACATTTCTGTTCTCAGACGCCGTCCGCCTTGGAGGGTGGCTTCTCGTCTGGGGCGACCAACTTCAGAAGGGACACGAAGTCAGCTCTCTTGTGCGAATCCTGCAAATACATTTTTATGGGGGGAACTCCAAAAAGGTCTCAGTTTCTCATTGTAGTCTGATCTCGATATAAGTCATGACCTAGGTTCCAGAAACGTATTAGTATCGCTCAGACAATTCCCAGCCAATTGGCCAGCCACTTTTTTTATTGGCTGAACGAGAGAGTGTGCAGGTCAGAGAGATGCAGACTGTCTTAGCCTGTCTGCGCGTCATTGACCTGCATGCTCTCTCGTTTTTGTAGCTGGCCAATTGCAGAAAATTGGCGCTAATCGTTCCGAGCGTAAGACGTACTTTCATTGGCTGCTCTCCAAAATTGTAGGCAATGTAATAGAAATGCAAAAGTCAACAAATTGCAGACACTGGGCACATTGAATTTGCAGTATACGATTTCTCACATAACACTGTTTTTCATTCCCTACAGGGTATGAATGAAACTGCTGAGAGTAACAGCAACTAGATTAGAATAGCTTAGTCAAGACCAACAACGATTCCATGATTGTACAATTCCATGAGAACTATCAAATTACAGTTCTGTCCGCACCAAAAGTCCATGGGCAAAGGGGAAGACAAATCAATCTTGTTTCAAAAAACTACCTTGATGAAGCACTGATCCATGACCTTCTTAGTGATGGCGGGAGATCCCGCGGGAGGTTCCATCGGCGGTGCGTCTCCGAGAATCTTCACTTTAGCCTGAAAAAAAAACATTGCTCAAATACAAATTAGCCTATTGCATTTTTCGCTTCTTTTTTTGAGAACAAGACAAGTTGTTTGCAAACCAGGAACAAAACAGTATATTTCTTTTGAAAACAAAACTTGGAAACTTGCGACTAGCATACTGAAGTGAAGAACTTTGTAGACAATTTTTACAGCTGTTCCAGTGGAACCGAGTAAATTTTGTTTTCCTAATAAAAATTCGATAATTAGAAGAAAAAACATACATGAATCTGAAACTTGATAAGTAAATACCTGTGCATTGGTCTCCTTGGGAAAAGGATCGGAGACACATCTACTGAATATCTCCCACGTGAGCACTCCGAAACTCCACACGTCCGTCTTTGAGGTGAAAACTCCCTAAACGACACTTGACACTAGTTTTGGATAAAAAACGAAACGAAAAACGAGTTTGCAGCAAACTGAATTCCTCACAGTAATATAAAGTTTCTTTGTTCACTTCACTTTCCAAATTCTGTCTCCAAACTGTCTCAACTCATACTATTTTCCAAAATGCACCACTGCCAAATCAATGAAAACCAGCTGGGTACTTCATAACTTTAAAAACTTGGTTTGATTATCCTAATGTCCTCCCCGTCCTTTTGGGGTTCTAAGGTTATTCCCGTGGATGTTTACTAGGTAATATTTTGTGATTTTTGTGAAATAAACCAACTTCTATCCATTATTACCCTCACCTCTGTCAATGTTTCAGGGGACAGCCATTTCACGGGAACACTCTTCATTTTCGTTATTTTCAGTTCCTTTTTGTCCGCCACGGAGAGACCGAAATCCGAAATTTTCACCTCGTTTCGGTCTCCCAAAAGACAGTTGCGAGCCGCCAAATCACGATGAATTACCTGCAAAACTCCACTCAAGTAATATATATAATATTACATTATATTATAAACATCCTGGAAACATACAACACTAGTATCGTATCAGAGAAGTATTGTGTTCTACTTTCGATTCACTACAATTTGCGAATTAATGTTGAAAGTATGAAAACTGAGACATCGAATGGACGAGAACCGTAGCCGTTTTGAAAAATCCTCACAATCTTAAATGTAAAATACAAATTTCCAATAATATTCAAGTCCTAGTTTGCCGATCAAGCTACAATGACAAAATGTTGACTACGAATATGATGTTCACCTGACTAGATGACAAATAACACATTCCGCGACAAGCGTCTTTCATGAAGGAAATACACTGTTCGTCCTTGCACTTCGGATTGGACTTGAAGTAGCCCTGTAAAAAATATTCTATTCAGAAAAAAATTGTTTATCATTTGTTTGTATAGCTCTACACATATCTACTAACACAAATTTTCAACTACGAACTAGAAAGCTCGTAAATTTATGGGAAACAAATCAATTTTCGTTACAACAAAACTAGAACCAAAACTGATACAAGAGGCTTTTAAGTTGACGTCTGACTACTGCTGCATTCATTTCTGTTTGGCCAAAACATGGCTTCTATCCTAACTTGATGACAGCACCAAAAACTACGTTTGCACAAAAAAACAAAAACGTGGTTGCAATTTCGTAAGGTGAAGAAGCTCGAGGGGGGGGGGGGGGGGAGGGATAGTATGATGTTTCCTTCAAGTTGTTCTTTCGGTACGAAAGGCACCTTTAGACTGCCGCCAGCTGCCAGTTCCATGACAATCATCATGGGCTCTTCCTGGGGGGCGACCCCGTACTCACGAACAGTGTTCGGGTGACAGAACCGTCGCATCAGTTTAGCTTCCTTAACAACATATGGATAGAAAACATAGATCATAATATAATTTTCAGATAAAACTGAATTAGCAACAGTAATAGAAGTAAAGAAGTGCCATACTGTATACACGACTTTCTGATGTATCTTAATCAGAGAGACATGACTAAAATCTGCAAGAACGGGGAGAAATAATCAGTAACTTAGCTGTCACTTCAACATCTATCTATCGAGAAAAGCAATACACACTAGTTTAAAAATCGAGGTACAAACACAGAGTACAAAGTACAAATGCTCACCTTGATAAATTCTGCCACTTGTTCCTTCTTCACTTGACCTTTGATCTTTTTCACAGCCACTTTCAACTCCAGTCCACTTTTCATTAGGAGTGTCCCGGTAAAGACCTCACCAAAGGCGCCTCCTACAATGTTTCAAAACTTGATTGATATACTGTATTGATATAATAACTATTTGTGATACAGAATATGCAACACCAAAGGTGATTGAAACCTCCTATAACATTTCATTTTTCATTTATGAATCATGACCACATTTATTGGAGTCATATAAATGCTGCAGAGCTATAGAGTCCTAAAATTAACACTAAACCGCATGATTAGTCAACCAAACCAAAACAGTCTGGTCAAAGTTTGTAATTATCCGTTTTCTAAAACATATTTGATTGAAAAATTGTTCAAAAATTAGAAACGCGTACAAAAAACTCAGTGTTCTCACCTCCAAGTCTCTTGTCGACTGTGATATTCTCGTGTAGAAGATAGAAATCGGGTCTGGGGATACCCGTGCGAAGAACTACCCCCGTTGTGCCAATCTGTTTCTTCTCCTTCACTAGTTTCTCAATCAACTCATTCAACAATGTGGATGAATCCTGAATATTTCACACATTTTAATCCTGCAGTTCAACTCACTTACTGAAAACCAACATGCAGAATTATTGCTCAACTTATTTTGTGATTTTTTAGGTTCTTAGTTGTGTGCATTTCTGAGCGCTGTCCGAGCAAAAACATAATTCTGTACAAGTTGTCGCTTGTCTAGTAGTAGTAGATTCAAGAAGAAAAAGGCACGTTTAAGTTATAGGGTTTCATTTTTTCAACTTCAAACAACAAGATTTAACAACAAATAAGAAACTTTTTGTTTGCGACCCCGAGAACTGACCCCAAGTACAGTCCATTGACCCTTCTTGTATTCGAGTGGAATGTGTTTGATGGTGTTGTTCGTGTTGGCCGAAATACAGTAGATTGATATCTTTTTCATCGTGGTTCGTCGAACTACGAAGTCACCGTCTTGCTGCGAATAGAATCACAATTATGGAGATCGCCGATTCAATTATCTTTGCTTACTGTACTTTGCATATAGCTACTGTAGTTTGTAGGAATACTGTAGCGTTGTAGCTAAATGTCAATATGGGATTGTGGTAAATTGTAGAACTACTTCACTTTTCCGTACAATTGAACGTATGTAAACACAAGCACAAATCAGAATAACAGTTTTCACACAATTTTCAAACTGTGCCACCACAACTTTTTCAACACTGGAAAAAAACTGAATCTCAGTACCACATTCTTCTGCCAATATGTGGCTTATTCGATAAAAGAAAACGTGTAAACGGAGAAAAGATTCCGTTCATGAAAACGATGGTGAAACGTGAGAACCCAAAAACAGGTTCAAAACACGTTAAAAGACGCGGGAAAACGTTTTTCTCCTCCATGAGACTCGTATCTCACCTTGAGCATTTCCTCGCATTCTATTCTGGGCATGAGGCCATGGTACCAAGTGTACTCCGTCAACGCCTTGCCAACCATCTACAAGTACACACTCAAATGACATCGACTAAGATATAGGACAAGCAGAAAATTTGGCTATGTTGTTTTGTATGTCACAAAACTGTTCCTGAAAATCTCAAACTCAAACCAACTGTTTCTCAAACAAAAGTTGATGTGCTTCGTCCAACTATAAACTATACACAGCAGAAATTTACATACACTCTAACCTTTCTGTTTTCAGCTTACGATAGAGACTCATTTCAAACCACATAGCTCTGCTGCGAATCGAATTTCGAATCGAATCGAGTTTCGAGCAAACGAGATAAATCAATAAGCATGTTTCTCACTTGTAACAGTGCCATGTTGACTTGTTCTGCAGTCTTGTCATTGCCTACTTTGGTGGCCGATTGTGATGGGACGGGGGTCACTCGCGTCATCGCATTCGGATTGGCAATCGGCTGGAGAGAGATAATATCAATTATCGATTGGGGCACTATAGATTATCGAATATTGATTGGGGTAGAGTAGTTTGAGCAGAGAAGCTTCTCCGTCGAATACAAATACCTCGAACGTAGTTAGAAGCAAAGCATCTCAACTAAGCTCACTACTCGCGGGGCACTGAGGTTCCTTTGCCGTAAACTGATAAACTTTTTGAACTGTTGAAGATTTTGGAATTTATGTTTGGTTTAAAAGCATCAATAGAGCATGGGAATGAACAGCTTGAGAACCTATAAATTGACCAACCGGTACGTTCTTGGCGATTCTCCGTTTCTTCCCGGTTGACATCGACAGTGCTTCGGCGGTGACGATGGCGTTCTCTGAAGACACGGAGGTACCACTCTTCTTTTCTTCAGGAACCGGGTTTATCATGGTGGTACTCTGTTTCTTGAGGGGACCGAGAGAGGTGGTTGATTTGGAGGGTTTCAGGGCATCACTAGAGGGAGAAGGCTTCGGGTGACCGAACATGGCTGTCTGTAAGTGTTATGACCATTGAAAAGTGATAAAATTTGTGAGCAATTTCCTAGCTCTGAAGAATTGTACAATCATCGTGAGAAACAGAGACTCTGTGGGGCTTCTACAATACTTTCCTCTCTATATATTCGAATGTCAATTAGTAAGTTCACAGTTACAACAGAGAGTTTGTATTTCGATTAAACTAAGTAACTGAAACGCTTGGCTGAAACAACATATAACACAGCTGTCTGAATATAGTTTGTTGTCTATCATATACTCGCAAGCACTGAATTATGATATTTCTGCTGCGACCAAATATAAACTAGCGCACGAATAGACCCAATAGGGCTGGGAATCGTCCGCAAAACTACTCACCGGACAGAGTGAGTAAGACCGGCCTCTCCCGAAGAAAACCGGACTGCAAATGAGTTTTCTACCAGACAAATTTCCGTTTTCCGCGTTTTGCGTCGTTTTGCCGCACGTGAAAACCTGTCTATTTATGATTTCGCGATAAGATTGGGAATTTTCATGAACTACGTGTACAGTGCACTCTCTGTCAGGAAGAAACTTTTTGAACAGACGAAATTTACCCGAGAATGAGTTTCGTTCACCATTTTCATGAAAACCGTTTACAAAAATTCTCAGAAATTCTCATGAGGTGGCCAATTTTGCCTCATATTTCCAGAGACCTCTATAGGTCTTGTAAATGTAAACTTATCAAAGTGCCATGGTCGAGAAAGAACATTTTTCATACTCTCACTTTTTAAGGGTTTTTTTTTTGAATGAGTAGAACTTTATTCACACATGAACTACACAAGGACATCTATGGTTTGGTCGTGGACCACTGTGTCAGTAGTGCATTGAAATAGTTGGCAGTGTCTCCTTCTGAAGCGGCCCTCGTCAATTCAGAAACCCTCGTCCCTCTTCGTCGCTCGTTTCTCAGAAGGACCACCAAAAGTCCGAGGGGAGCCAGGAACGAGTACCAGGGAAGTAGCTGAAAACAGTTATTGTGTACTTTGTTAGTCAGTATAGTGCGTGCCAAATTTATAAAATGTCCGCCTCACGTGGGAGTTGAACCGGGCCCAAAAGTTTGGGAGACGCGGACGCTAACCACTACACTAACTGGGCATATAGCAGCGTTCTTGACGACTCGAACATATGTCCTCTTACACAGCACAAAGTGAGATGTACAGTATACCCCGCCTTTCTCTAAGCGACAACTATAATCGATATATTCTCGCAAATCTTAGGTGACGAAGGTTCACAAGAAGCAAACTATGCATATTGTGAAATTAAAATAGTAGTTCTTGAAAGTCTTTACTGCATTCCAATCAGGACTCCTTGCTCGAAAAATGGTTAAAAATGAATGGCTCTACTGACGGTCCAATATGAGAAAAGTTCTTGAAGATGGCCTGGCAGGAACCGAATCTCATGCCTTGCGCTCCACGGTTAATTCCTTCGCTCCGATGCCAATGCCCCCAAAAACGCAGTTTTCGAATCTCCGCTAATGAATTGTGATTAAACGAACCACAAAAGGTCAATAAATTAGTTTTTGTAGCGCATTTTCATCGGAGCGACGGAATTAACCGTGGAGCGCAACGCACGAGATTCGGTTCCTGTCAGACCACCTTTAATGGGCAGCTTCATTGTCGGTATCCTTGGTTTGTAGAAGTCAACTCACATATGCGAATAGCAAATTTTTCATTTTCCTGTGTACAAACTGAAAGTAATCCTGTTGAGATTGGAATGAATATTGATCTTTCAAGGCGAGATCATAGTACTGGGGGACACTGCATACTAGGTAGATGGAATATACTGCCAGATACAGTATGACATTGGGCAGAAAGAGAACGACGATACGCTGGTTTTCGTGCACTTGGAACGACTCCGACAGGTTGTACGTTTTTCTGGAAACAAATAAAGTAGAACGAAAAAGCGATATAGGTTTTGTCAGACCGTTGTGGACACCGTACCATCGATTTTGTAAAGGACGGGATTTGGCGAGATGCCAGCCAGTCTGCGTATCATTGATCTACACTCTCTCTCAACCGCTGGCAAATAATCAACGACCGCCCGCCCCGCATCACTCAATCAATTGAACCCTCTGCTGTCTTAATGGGGAAAATGGCGACTATATGATTTAGTAATTAGAGAACGTGAGCCGAACCAAATCGAAGAACTAAACTACACACCATGAACTCACTTGAATCATAATCCTACTCACTACGGTTACATTACAAACACTGCAAGTCACCCCTATCGAAATGGTTGGGAATAGAGTTTCAAACTCAACGATAACAATTATATTAAACACTGATGTGTTTGTCGTGTGATTTCGTTGCCTTCTAGTTGATTACAGAATTCCCACCTTCTGAGCTTCCAATGATTCCAACAGAGTAATGTTAGAAAGAACACGCCGATTGAAGCTATGGCTAGCACCAACAACTGAAAACAAGTAGAATGTAGTTAATATTTGTATAAAAAAACGATGTAAAGTAAGAGACGATTAGCTTTTAATATTGAACTTTTTTTTATCACCAAATGATGTTTGTCGATTTCCAACCCTTTTTCCGCCTTCAAATGTTTTTGTATCCCACTGTCATATTGCTATTTCTCCTCTTGTATTATCACATGCTTGCATGTAAATAAATCAATTAAATTGCATGGAATATAGAAAAGGAGAACAATAACTCAAGAAGGAAATAAAAAATCTAATCTCGAAATTTTCATGGGTCAAAAACATCTTGGTTTTCTACTGAAAAAGAACTTGCAGCTTTCATCTAATGTTTGTTAACTTGCAGCTTTCATCTAATGTTTGTTAACTTGCAGCTTTCATCTTATGTTACTCTAGAATCGAGTACCATAGTTCAAAAATATTTCTCGTGATATTCTACCGTACTTCAATGTATAGAATAGTTGCAAAGAAAACTTTTTGCGTCCGTTGTTTTAAACCACTCAATCAATGTAAACATTGCATTTTCAAAATAAGGATGCGTTTTTTTCTCGAATTTTAGCCAAGTTCATGTTGTTTTTATCAGTTTCACATTGTTGTTGTTGGTTCCATTACGCTTCCAGCAATCTTTGACTGCAAATGTTTCCTAAACAAACACATGTCAAAAAAACATTTACTTACAAAGGCCATTGTGCGCAGACTGTTCAGGGAAATCATGAACATTTGGGAGCAAATCAGCTGCTTCATGTGGTCAGGATCAGAAGTAATCGAGAGTATCACGGGAAACACGCAAAGTGGGACCTGGGACGAAGAAACAAAAAAAAATTATAAAGTCAATGTTCTCACAATTGTACATTGTACAAAGGAGGCACTATCAAGTTGCACATTTAGACTGAAGGCGTACATGAATCTGCTTAGATGTGTTTGTAGTTTGACCTTCGTTAATTTAAGACGAAATGTGAGAGTGCGATCCAGTCTGGTCACTCACTAAACCAAACAAATTTCAGAAAAAGTAGTGAAAATTTAGTTTTTGAAGTTTTTTTTGTACAATTCTCACCGAGATCGAAATGAGAGCGGGCGCGAGCCATTTCATTGAGTTCTCGTATCTTTGTATCCACACGCAACAGACGATTCTCTCCACTACCACCGAGACGTAGAGCGATTCCATGAGGCCGGAGGATAGCAATAGGGATGATCTAAACAGAATCCAATTTCATTTTTGTTCAGTCACATTGCTTCGGTACGAGGCGGAGTTCATCATACATGTAATAGTTATTGGTAGGAACAACCTCTTGTAAGTTTTTCTTGGTCCCGTTCGTTTGTAAAAGACATAGTGGAATATTGAATGCTCCTATGGCATCGATCTAGTGATAGTGACATGCAAAGTGACATGGTTAAGATAACTATTGTCCCACAAATCATTTGGTTCAATCGCCGTCGTCCAGCACTGTTAAATTGCATGTAATATTATGTGCGCGTAACAGGGTAACCATACCCTTTTTCTTTTCATTTTTCCTCTCCATTTACTCATTTGAAGTGCCACACTATGTGGAAGTCACGTGTTAAATCACGAATAAATCTACTCTATTCTATTCTAAACTAAATGTTACGAACGAAACATGTTCCTTCCTGTGTCACACTTGAAAATTTCCTACACGTGGGCTGATTCTCGCGTTTGTCTCAAAGGTTTAACCGCGTCATGGACGACATATGAAAGTTTTATAGCAGAATATAGGAGCACACCTATCTGACTAACTAAAACAAAGGGTTTGATCAGATTCGAGTAGTAGTTTGGCTCACAAATACACAGGGCACTTGAGTTTCGCTCAAAACGTGAAGTGAAATTTTGTTCTGTTTTGTACTACGATGTTCTGCATTGAGAGGGCATGGAAAACTCAATGGTTTGATTACTGGCTTTCGCCGGTGTTATATTCGAGTAACGACTTTTATTGGCAGCTTGCCGCAATTTGCAAACGAACATGCAATTACGTTGATATGTCTTATCTCTCACTCTCCCTCTTTTCATTTCTCTTTCCTTTGGACTTTTTTCCTTTATAAACCATTGAAGTAGCCCGATATTAACAGAAAATTTAGCTTGTTTATACAAGCAACTTGGTTTTGTATAGTAATTTCAATCTCCAAGTTTTTCTTATAATTGAATGGTATAATCAAAAGGATCATAACACCCCTTTGCCTGGTCGTGAGCGGTGACCCCTCTCTCGATTGATTATTATGTCGCCTCGTTCAAAAATGGTACCATCTCGAACCCATTTTTCCACCATTTTGAGTGAAATAAAATCACTCAACTCCAAAATCGACCTTCTGACCCAAAATCTACCCGCCATTATTCAATCTGAACTGCACCATTTCAACGATCGCCGATCTCTCACCATTTATGGACTACCAGAGGACTCCACTACAAAGAAAAAGGTGAATTCAATATTTAATTTGGTCTCCATATCGTCTTCAAACGTTTCTATTCTTCACCGTTTGGGTAAACCTCGTCAAGATGGTTTACCTCGTCCACTCAAAGTATCTATCAAAGATGGTATTCCCTTTCCTCGTCTAATCGATCTATCTACTGCTATGAAAGGTGAGGCTTCTATGTCAACTTTTCATGTACGAAAGTTCGAGACCCTGGAACAGCGGAAGGCCGGATTCCTCGCCAGACAATCGAAACGAGACGCCGCCCGAGCTGAGGTCACCGACCAAACTACAATCCAACCAGAGCCTGCCGATGACAACCTTCAAACTCAAACTGAAATGGAGTTAGTTGAACAGTCCAGAGATTTTGTTTGCAATATGGTTTCCGAATGTCTCTCTCCTCCTATCGAGCCTACTTTGTTGCCAGAAACTAGTATTGATGATCCAGCAATTCAAGAACCAGTTACTATCATGATGTTACCAAGTCCTCCCGAGGTTCTCTCTGTTATTTGTGATTCGTCTCCAGATCTCCATCCTCTGTCTCTCCATACACTCGATGATGTTTCTTTGCAAAATGTTCAGAACTATGTAACTATGTTGTATGACATGCAATGCAGTAGAGTCTCCATGAGTGAGCGTTACAGTGCTTTTCGTGGTTGTTATCGATTGTATCCTCACCTTGCCCCAATTGTATCTGATGTCTACTTTGATCGCCATGGTTTCCGTTACAACATCAATCCATCATGGTAACTAGTCTAATGTCTGTTTAAACCTCATTTATCATGCAATATCATATGTTCCGAAGTTTTTCTCCTTTTCTCACATATCAGTTCAACCGGTTCAGTTTTCGTACCTAAATATGATTGTCCAACTATATACTGATAAAGCTTATTATTATTATACTAATTGGAGGTGAGTGAATGGAATGCTGTTCATACTACTTATCGGAGATCGGACCCTACAATTCCCAGCTAATTGGTCAGCCACATTTGCAGCGCCCTTGCCGAGAGAGTGTGCAGGTCAGAGAGACACAGACTGTCTCGACCTGTCGGCGACCTCATTGACCTGCGTGCTATCTCCCATTGGCGCCAATTTTTCTGAGTATGGAGAGAAATCTAGCAAGTGACCAGCGCAACTGCGTATCGTTGATCTGCACACTCTCTGCTCAACGACAGCTCGCCCTAATGCCACAATTCATTCGGCCATTTACTGTCTTGGATAAGGAAATAAAGTCTATACCTGAGTGCCAGACACTCCGAGCTGCTGAACAAAAGGACAGTGCCGTTCCCCGTCGGATAGAATCGGACAATGTAGTTGTACAGATGAATGCTCTAGAATAGAGTTAAATGAAACTGGATAAGCAAAAACTACCATGCATGTTATGTGTGTGTTTTTGTTCCGTTTTTCATTAACCGCAACGGAATCAGCACTCATTTCGATTTGTCCGTTAAATTTTGAACGCGTAAGCATACTGGATCTATAAATTCCAGTTCATGGGTCTCCGAAACGCAACGCAGCATTGCTAGGGTTTAATACCAGCAAGAATGAGGGTTCCATTTTGCTCAGAGCCAAATATTTCTATTTTACAAGTCTTCCAACTTTTAATAAAATAATAAAAACGCACGAAAACGTACCTGTAGTGCACATGTGGTCACTGCGAAAAGAATGATGTTCAGGCAGAAAGCCACCAGGAGAACCTACAAAGACATGATTTTCTAAAATCATAAAACTAACATACTCGTGCTATAGAGAACAACTATGTCGCTTTCAATATAAGATGAGTCGAAAACATAGACTTTCTTAATTCCGCAAAAGTATTGATCATCCACTCGTGATCGATGAATGGGTTGCTTTCAAATAAGATAAGTCGGGAAAAAAACTGTTCCTATTCTAATTGATACTTTGATTTTACTTTGATTGTTACTTCGGAGAAGTATTACTTCCAAAATACATTCAGTGAAAAATTAAACTGTTCAAAACCTGAGTAAGTTGGACAAATTATAATGTTTGCAGTTTACAAATTACGAGCTCTCACAGGTTTTCGTGCCATTAGCGAAGCAAGAAAGCATTGATTGAAATTCGAGCTCTTTCCCTCTATTTACTCTTACTATTTCAAAATATTAATAAAACATGACATTTGATTTCTCATTTTTGTAGTTTTCTCTTCACATCTCTTCCAATTCAATTCAAATCTAGTCTAGATAAGTAATTACTGGTAGTTGTGTATACTATGTAATTGAAACAGATGCTTCATACAAATTGACAGTCAACTACTTAACAATTTAGCTTACCTTCAAATTCTGATGGAACGAAGATTTCTTCGTAAGACGAATAACAAAAGCCGAACACATTATGGACAGTATTCCAACTATAACCTGACAGGCTTGATTCCCCACCATCCAAGGGTCAGTGGCAACTAGGATGCCTACCTGCAAATAACAATAATCATTGTTTCATGAAACAAACTCGGAAAAAGTTTATTTTCAAACTACAAGTTTCAAGCATAGTAAAAAAAAGTGTGAATATACCCCATCCCTGGATTGAGATCAAAGACCATGTCAATGGCGAATTCCAACCTGCGTCGTCTCCTCAAGCGTCGTCTCCTCAAGTTTCCTACCGCGAAACAGTGCACAAAGCGAGAGACGCAGGATGAAGAATTCCACATAGGTGGTTTCTAAGTTTTATTATTTTCCTTTTTTTATTTATCTTTCCTATCTTACTACTTAGATGTTGTAATCATCATTAAAATGTCATTTTCTATTCTGGAAAACCAGCATAGGCGGTATTCCTGTCTTTCTCTCTATTGAAATATGACACCTACGTTAGTGGTAACAGAAGTTTGGATGTCAAATACGGTTCTTGAAACTAAAAATCCGTGACGAAAAAAAATCCGTGACGAATTTCTGAAAAGAGGTTCTGCCAACCGGTAAATATACTTACACTAGCCATTTCCTCATCGGAAATGTTGAAGAGTGGCGCTTTCATCCCGACTACCGTTTATTGGAAAACTTTCTTCTTCAAACCTTCCAAATCATCAAAATGGTTTATTTGCGAAATGAACCAATTATGTTTCAATTGCAGTAACATTAAACATATAAACAAAACACCACCCACTTCGGGAACGCGTGGCACACGTCCCAGGATGATCACTACTTCAATTATGTCGTTAACAAATCTATCCAAATACATTATTACTAATTGAAAAGAACTGTAACAAGTTCGCAAACGAATATAGTCGTCGACAACGGAAAGGCGAGAGGGTACTGTATATCTCACTTTCCGCTGTGTACGCACACATGTCTCTGATTCCAGAGCCTGGTAGTTATGTGCGCTAATAGCGCAGTGGTTGACGCCTAGTTACGAAACTTTTGCTCGCAGGTTCGATTCCGGCGAGCGACAGAAATTCATAAATTTGACACTCACTGTATAGGGAGTGAACCAAGGTTGGCTGTAGTCTCATGTCGAGTATGAGCTACGTGATCAAACTACACAGACGGCGGAATATCTGAAGTTGAAACCCAAGTGGTTTCACTAGATTCTCTTCACTAGCTTGGTCACTAGTATCAAGCTCGATTTTGGAGCTTGTTTCACAAGTTGGTAAACTTGGCTGAAACTTGTTCGACCTTTTGATTTTGAGAGAATCTAGTGAAACAATTTGGTTCGGAATTTCAGCGATGGGGAGACATACCGTATCGGCGTGCATGGAGCATTGCGCATATGCGAACACTGGACTGTTAGTCAATTGCATAGTCACAAGAAACATGTCTAATACACAGCAAAATTCACGAGCCGGGAATGAAAAAGTGCAGGATGCCTCATTGGAGTCCTCACTTTACGTGACTATTCAATTGCCTTCAAGTATATGCGTTCACACAACAAGCTTCCACTGTTTCACGGAATGTATGTTACTGGAACTGTTCCATTCTCATTATTACACGGAACCGGAAGTGTTACCAGAAGTACGTGAGACCCAGACGGAAAGTTTTCTCAGACACATTTGAGACAAATATCATACGGAAATTCCATAGAACACAAAATCGTTCGAATGAAAATGACGGAACACCGTTTCGTGTCGAGACCGAAAAAAACGCCAGGAAAAATTCAATTTTCATGCTCTGATTGCTACTTATTTCATGGTTGGGTTTGTTCAGATTTTGTTTTGTTTCCCAGACACTAGGCTTGGAATAGTAGAAAAAATAGCAATGATTTGGAAACGAATGGGTATACGTTTTTCTAGTTTGAGAACAACTCTTAAATATATTAGTGAGTGTGACCACATTTTGAGGGGCTCAAGTTTGTGAGGTATCTCGTGGATAGAACTCTAGACATACCTCGCAGATTTAAATATCTATATTACATTGTTTACAAGATAGTTCGCGTTAGATATTGCAGGGGTGGATAAATAACTACGCCGCCTGGGTAGTTCCGGAACGAATCGTTGGCATTTTCTACGACACCAATCTTGTGCAAAGTTGAGGTATCTTCATTGTTTTTTGTTGGCATCAGATTCATACATTTGGATCATTGATTGTGTGCAATACTTACCGTACACACGATCAATAAGTATACTTTACACGATTTATCTGTCGCGTACTAAAAAATTTTGAAGGACCGTAACACCACAACGTATGACCGCAAAAGTATATATATATAGTACGAAGTTCATTGAGATTATGACAAGTGTACGTTTGGATTTGTTGGTTTGCAGCAATGTCTACGAGCATCAAATTACTGGTTTTATGGCATGGGAGAAAATTAACTTATGAGCCTGAAGTGTACTGTAGTTGGACTGATCTTCAATGAATTAATGAAGTTAAATGTTTTTAACAAAAGGTTTTTGAATGTTTTCTAATGGGTGAAATGTGTTAGCGATGAAATTAGAAGTTCTATCTTGCATAGCAGAGAACAAGGTTTACAGTAGTCTCTCTCTGAATAAGTAAGGAAGAGCAAACAATTAAAGGTGGGTATAGAGGGAATGAAATGTTTTCTTTTTACTACACAGAAGAGAGACACGGTTCACAGCATACGCCCTCTTCAAAGGAGCGCAGCTAAAGGTGGGCATAAAGAAAATTAGCAGCTGTCAACCTAATTGACGTAAACATGAATTCTCTCTAATTGTGACATTTTCGTAAAGAGAACTGCATTTGCTCACATGATAAAAGTGATTTGCTAAAGGTATATTTTCCGCCGCATAAGTAAAACAGAAAATGAGTATTTCGAGGGAAAATGAGACTTGAATTGAATTAAATTGAGTTTTTGTTTGCGATACACATTGGTATATATACAACTATATACTATATACTATACACAACGGGAGGATATTGTATATCTCGCTTTCCGCTGTGTACGCACACATGTCTTCTATTCCAAAGCTTCTTGGTTATGTGCTCTAATGGCGCAGTGGTTAGCGACCTGCTTCAAAACTGTTGCTCGCAGTTTCGATTCCGGCAAGAGACCGAAATTTATAATTTTGGCACTCACTGTCTGTGTGACACATGTACAATGCAGGAATGCTAACAGGGACGTTTCTGTATTAATTAGTATTCAGATGATAGAAAAACCACAATTCTAAAAAAATCTTCCATATGGTACTGATGACCCAGCGATTGAAATAAAAGGAAAGATTTGACCTGGTCAAGAATGGAATCTTTTATGAGCCAAACTCGTTAAGACTACTGTATCGCGAAGCATTCGGCCTGTAAATGAATGATGTTTCAAAGAAGGACGATTATCTGGTCCAATCCCTACACTTCAGTCCTTCAAACTGCAATACATTTTTCAAATGCAGTTTAAAGGACCGTGGACACGGGATTGGTCCACATAATCGTTATAATTTAAATTCACGACTTAGAAAAGAAGCGTTCAGCGGTTAGAGCTCCTATCATAGAAGAGGATACTTTGGCTGATTGAAAGTGTTCGAAATCAAAATGGATTTTAAAAAGTCCGTGAATGATTCAATCTGCGTCTTCACAAACACTTACTTCCAGACAAAAATGATAGGAAAAATGATAATTTGACAGGAAGTTGCTTTTACGCACGTACAGTACTGTAATTAGCCTAAGATGTGCAGGTAAATGATGTCAATGTGGAGTTGACTGTAATTAAACGGCAATAACAAAGTGCCTAGACAGACTTCGAACCAGGCGCGGTAGTAATACCTTAGGACCTCCTGAGATACCTCATGAGCAACATCTCCCGAATTTCTCATGAGATTATTTTGTTATACGTCAACTTCCACGAGATGCTCAGGAGGTGTTCACAAGTTTCTCATGAGAAAGTTATATGAAGCTCTCGTGAGGTTGAATGGACGTCGCTAGACTCAGACATTTTCTGTGAGTCTCGCTGAGAGTTTTCCGATTCTTCAGGGAACATACACTCTCTTTTTTGGTTGAGGACCTGAGACTCGTGGGAAACTGAAACTACACGCACCAGCTCGAACCACTGCCATTATTCAGAACTATTTTTTTCTGAATCATTGAACATGATAAACTGAATCGAATCTTCAAACCTAGCAGGTCGCCTGTGTCCTTAGAAAAAACGTGAGCAAACATTACGGTTCAAGTACTCGTTTTGGTTAGAAGTTCGATAACATGTAGTTACACACATGTTTACGGGAGACCTGTAGACCTAATTGAGAAGCACGCTTTTCACGTTTGCAGGTAATTTCCGATAAAACGACCATCTGTTTAGCGAACAGTGTCATTAAAAGTCGAGGTGTCGCAGAATGTCAAGACTGTGAAAACACTTGCAACTTAAAATACCGGAGAAAATGCAGGCTTAAATACTGGTGTCGACTCAGTCTGCATCTCCTTATGAATTTAAAACAGTACAGGCGACATCTGGCTGACCCCGGCATTTTAAGTTGCAAAATTGGCGAGTCCGGTATTTTGAGTTGCAACGGTTTTTCAGAGTAATGTTCGAAATATTCTCTTCTTTCCGTCTCCATCATTTCCTGTTCATTTTGTTCCGCACATTGCGTGTTGGATAACAAAATTCAAGAACTTCAATATTTATTCAATTCTGAAATATCACAATGATGCGATCATCTCGAAGCACTTTGCGAGTAAAGCTGGACAATAAAAATGACATAAACTCTGGCTGGGAATGATTTAAAATGGACACATTTCAACGAAAATCAATGAGCAGCTCTTGAAAGTAAACACAATAAAATGACTGGACACTTATTTTGATTTGAAAAAGGGAAAAACAAATAAGAAATTTTCGTTCACAGAAGAAACATTAGAGGTCACATAGAAATTCGTGTCTGCAAAAAGTTATGCAATTAACCGTCATTTTCAGCTGTTTTCTTTTATTCAGGCGCGTTACAAGTTGAACATTAGTAAAAATGGAGGAATGAGCACTAAACGTTGAGTTATCAACAGAAAACATTTGAGAGTTGAACAAGTAGTTGAAATTCCGTTCCACCGAGCAATTTTAGTCGTGAAGATAGTAATTGAGTCTTTTTTACTCGTTAGACTAGCACATTATGGCGAATATTTGTGGTAATAGTCAATTCAATCGATACGTATTCAATGCAGTGGGGAACATTCTTAGGGTATTGCACTGAATGAGAGAATTAACATAGTTTAAATCACCTCTAGGGTCAGAGGCCACGGAGAGATAACCTTCAAACATGAGACGCAGACTTTTCTGTAACAATCAAGAAATACGAAAAAAAGGACATTTTCTGAACAGGCGTCACGAGAATTCGCACCGGTTACCGCATAAACCGAAACTTTTGCACAACTTTTCAATATTCATATTCTCATCGGTAGAAAATGAGCAGAACTATCAATAATGAATGAAGTGAAATAGATGGAAATCTTTCTCTTGGGAAATTTATACTATCGATTTTTCGTACCCATGACATCGTGCGTTCGCGCGTATTCTGTCAGCTCATCGAAGATCATTTCTGGAAATTATAAATCTGAATGATAAATCAAAATGGACTTTTGTACTTTCGGAAATTTCGGTTATTGGTAAGTTTGTAGTTTGATCTTTTTTCAGGTAAAATTCAAAATATGTGCTGTATGCGCATGTCTAACTACACGTCCGTACAGCTTTCTGTCAATTTTTTCGAGTTCAATCTCCAAAAATTTCTCATCGAGGTTTTTAAAGAAATGTAGCTTCGTTCATCAATCGTCTACATGTTCAACAGTTTTTCTAGTCTTCAAAGATAAGGACAGATATAGGACCAATGTATAGTCCCGGCCATTCCCACTGCGACTCGGCAGCAAGCCAATGAATATTACAAGCAATTTTTAACCACTTTGGAGTTTTCCACTAGACTGCGAATCTCTATTAGAGATTGTTCAGTTTAATAACAACAAGTCAATAAAAAAGGCTTTTAGAGAACTTGTATCTAGTCTGAGAAATAGCCATTCGAAAATCTTGGCACGATGCCAATGGGTCTCAGTGGGAATGAAACAAACTATACAATTGTACAACTGACCTCTCCACACATCTACCGTATGCTCAATATCCACTGCGGCTTCGTATTGGCGAGGGGGCGGGGCGTAGACCTGCAATAAAATCAACACTGAAATTACGTGAAAAGTCACGTGAATATTTTACCTGGACTAGATAAACATCACTATTCAACTACTGCTTTGATTTTGTTTGGAACTTCAACGCAACTAATCTTTTCACTCCATTTCGAAATTTGTCAAAATCCACTTCAGATTTGATAGAATACATGTATTTCAACAATGAAACATTCACATTCATCATTCAGAGTAATCATTTCGAAAAATTAACCGGGGCCGAGTGGTCAAGTGGTTAGCGTCCGGGTAGCGCTCCACTGACCCGAGTTCGACCCCCGCTCGCCGCGGTATCTGTCTGGCATCTCCACCCCCTCTACGGACAGAATCTATAGTCGTCGCCAACAGAAAAGCGGGAGGGTACTGTATATCTCACTTTCCGCTGTGTACGCACACTTGTCTCCCATTTCAAAGATTAGCTTTCATGTGCTCTACTAGTGCAGCGGTAAGCGCCCTGGTACGAAACTTTTGCTAGCAGGTTCGATTCCGGCGAGAGGCAGAAATTTATAAATTTGGCACTCACTATACGGTTGATATATCGATATTATGTTAGTGTAACGATGTTTCCCGATGAAGTGACAAACGAATAAAACACATTTATTAACTTTAATTCAATTAAAGTCACCTACCTCCGTTTCGTCGAACCATACATTTACATATGGATGTCTTAGGGCATCGTCCACACATATCCGCTTCTCCGGGTCAATCACCAGCATCTTCGAGAGGAGGTCGCGGGCTTGGGCGGCTGCAACTATAGTCTGTTTCCCAAAACAATAGCCCTCTACAGTGAGAATATAAAACTTTAAAGTGAATTTATAATATCTTGTAGGTGTTGTACATAGTTTAAACTTTGTGATTTCGTTTTCCACTTTGGGTACTACAAGCATACAAAACAGTGAATCTTAAACTCTGTTTGATGACTGGATAAATGCGTTTGAATTTTCGAAAGATTACTGTAGAAAGTCATCGATTGGTGAAACGAACTATATCAATATCTCTTGATTCACGTAATTCCACGCGATGTTTTGTACTGTTTTCTCAAATATCAACTATATATTGATTGATTGATTTATATACATGCAAGCATGTGAGAAATACATAGAGAAACAGAAAGTAAATGAAAACCAACTGAATTTGAGCAAATGGAGAACAATAATCGGAACCATGATGAGCAGAAATATTTTCCGAAAGCAAGTACTGTTCATTGCTGCTGTCATTGTAGTTTGGTCTCGCTGTTATTTATTTTTGTTAAATATTGTTAAATATCGTTTCCCTACAACTCAACAATGGTCATTCCTTATAGGTGCATTTTTGTGAGATTAAAGGAGACCGGATAGCAACATGTTTTCTCGTAAAGCTGCTGTATCCTACTTTTGATTGGACCCGTTGCGTGTCACCTGGCATTGTCATGTGAATGTCACGTGGACTGATCAAACTAATATACGAGTTATTTGTGCTCTCTGATCTCAAAACAGTTAAAAGCAGCCCGAAACAGAACCTCTGCTCAAGTTGTGTTCCGGTCTCCTTTAAACAAGGAGTAAGAACTCATTCTAATTTCCGAGATTGGGAGCGAACTGTGCCTCCACCGTACCTGACAGCCGTGAATTGTCGGCAGCTGGCGGGAACATGTTGTCAGCGAAGAGAACCTCGAACGGAGTGGCGTTGAATCTGGAATGAACTATAGTGCTCACATTCCCCAACTGGACTCGTTGGCAGCGTGCCAAAAACTTTGGAAGACTGTTATTTAGAGAAGACATATATTTTACAGAACGTTTCCCTGAATGGGAATTATAACTAAAAGGAAGAACCCTTTACATGAATTTATATTGCTTTAAAGTATTTCAACATGTTCAAAAACGGCCTTGAAATTTCATTGGCAAGCTGCCCAAGTCCAGTTGGGAAATGTGCGAACTATATATGGTTGTTTTTATGGAATAGGATTCGTATATGAAATTTAGTTTTATGCACGATTTTATTACAAATAAATTGTTGTGAATTACAAGTAGGCATCAAGAGCATGTCTACAACATTTCCAACTGTCTCACAGTACAGCCAGAAAACATTCACACCCTTCTCTAAAGCCCGAACTTAACTTATTTTCAGGAATCGACAGAAAAAAATTGTTGTTCAGTTTAGATCGTGTCCATGAGGTAGTTCGCTTATGTTTCAGCACTTCCACCCGAACGTTTCGTTCCCTTGGTTTGAAGAAGGTAGGACACCATTGTAGAAATTTACATGAAGTTTTATATGAAAATGGAGAAAAATTAGTGACTTACAAAAAACCCCAGTTTCATTAAAGAAGGACGATTATGTGGACCAATCCCGTTACATCGGTCCTTTAAACTGCAATTGAAAAATATATTGCGGTTTAAAGGACTGAAGCGTTGCGATTGGACCACATAATCGTCCTTCTTTAAAGTGAAATAGTTGCATTACTGTCGAGGCGAGAAGTTAGCATGGCGCTTATATAATTATTATGGCGCCTATAATAATAATTATAGATTAGCATAGTGGGTCGCGCTGTGGGACGAGACATAACGCCAATGAGGAGAAGTTAGATGGTTGTACAAAATGTCACTCGGACAGAACTCGATTCCCCGCGGGTCAGAATTCGATCTCTCCATATTGGTGTCTGGCGTCCTTTAAAGAGGGACGATTAGGTGGTCCAATCCCAACGCTGCAGTTCTTTAAACTGCAGTACATTTCTCAATTGCAGTTTAAAGGACCGTTGACACGGGATTGGTCCACATAATCGTCCTTCTTTAAATGAGTATTTTGGATGCAACACTGATATGTAAATAGTTGTGGTATGCTCCCCTGCCCACCTCGGCCTATTGTCCACATATGTCTTGACAGTCGCCTGTAGTCTATCTAAGAATGTCCTCTCTGGAGTCCCCAGTTGTTCTATGATCTTTGTCCATTGATCTATGTGATCTGAGCCGGGGAAAAGAACTCGACCCCGAACCAACTCGCCGAATATGCAACCGATCGACCACACATCCACTAAAAGAACTAACGTTATAGTGAGAAAAAAAACGGAAACTACGTTCGGCACTCTACTCGTTTTTCAAACTTAATTATTTGCATGCACTATTGACAGTTGAAATACAGTTGGGAACAACCCCGACAAATTATGATACATAACTTCATGATCTACCTGGTCTATTGCAAGTTCATGCCTATATCAAAAGTGAACGGCTGTAGAAAGTATTCTACAGCTCGAACGAGATTATTTCATAGATAAACTCTTTATAAATCAATTACAAGGCCACAGTAAACTCCAAAAAAGAAGGTTTCAGAAGTAAAAACGGTTTTGTTGTATCCCAACATTGCGTACCGTTTTCCTTGTATCCCATGCCGAGTATGACCTCGGGTGCTCTGTAGTACCGGGTAACCACGTAGGGAGTCATCATGAAACCCTCGACCGCGGTCCGCGCCAGACCGAAATCCAGAATCTTCAGGGTACAGTCACTTCGGACCACTATGTTCGACGGCTTCAGATCCTGCAAGGCGAAACAAAAACTGTTTCTCTGCGTTACTCATTCAGCACAGTCTCTGCGTGTTCTCTAAGTGTGGTTTCGATTTTTTGCAGTCTGTCGCCCTACTAAACTTTTTGTAACGAATAAAATAAATCAAATAGATTCGATCACGCTATTAAACACATAGCTCGTTTGCTCAATTTGCGCTTTTTAAAGTACTGCTATGCAATTGAAAAGTGTTTCAGAAGAAAAATCGATAACTATGTTCTGCATTGACTCACCCTATGTATGATCCCAGCAGCGTGTAAATGCCTTATTCCACATAACATCTGATAGAGAAGATAGGATAATCGCTCGTGGTCCAAATCCATTTGAATTACCTAAAATGAATAATCACATAAATTATGAACTCTATAAAACCAAACTTTACTCATAACTGGAAGGAAAACATTCTATCGAAGTTATCTGAACGCTAGTGTTGTTAAAGTCGATTTCTAAAATTTGAGTTCGCAAACTCGAAATATTTCAGAACTCGAATACTCGAAATTTTGAACTCGATTAACAACTCTAAAAAACACGTATTTGTAATTCGTTTGATATGGAAGAATTATCTAAGAACCTTCGTAAAGTTCCGAATGAATGTAAAACATGTAAACCCTGTACATTCTTTCGAGTGTTTGATCATGTTCTCACTAGCGTTGTGCAACTTTGTCTCCTTTGATTTGACACTGACTCTTTCAACACGCCTACAGGAATCCAATCTCAAAAACTATGAAGTGCTCCATTCAATACATATCATCATGCACTTTCTAAAACCATATTCGTTATTGTTGCGTTGGCGACGATGGGAGTATAATGAATTTGCATTAGGCTTGTATATTATTGCTTGCGTTGGCGAGAATAATATATATTCAAATATTAATGTTCAACCCTCTCCGATACAACATCGTACAAAAAGTGAACTGTGAACAATTTAAATTTCATGGCAATTTTTTCTCTATTCTTCTTCTCTTTCTCTGATGAGCGAGTGCCACATTCTTTGAATGTAGATAAATAAATGTAATGTGAATGAATGTAATGTGAAGTTACCATAAAGTTTGAGATAAACATGAAAGTATCGAGAAACATGACTGTTCACCATTTTCACCAAGTTTCATAATTACAGTTCATTTAAGGATAGAATGAAATCGTATTCCAACCTGTCCAATTCTATTGGTCGAAGTTCAAAGTTCAAAAAAACAAAATTCTAACCTGACACAAATTGGCGTCCATCAACTCCATTACAATGTACAAGTCGTTGAATTCCCGAATATTTGATTGAGGGGTAAAGGCATTCAAAATACCAATTATCTGAAAGAAAATAATATATATATATATATATATATATATATATATATATATATATTACTAGTAAAATTATAGAGTTCACGTTGTGTGAGAATCATGGAGAAATTCGCACCAAATTACACAAATGAAAAATTATGTTTTAGTAAGTGAACTGAATGATCAAAAAATTGATAAAAACACCGTCACATCATTATCAAAATAGAACAACGCAACAAAACCCACGTTTTTATGATCTACGAGGTTCATCAGTTTGAATTCTCTGTAGGCCCGTTTGGCGTGGGTGACATTCTGGAATGGTCGCGATAGCTTCTTGATGGCCACCGTCTCTCCCCGTATTGTGTCGTGAGCGGCACTGGAATTGAATGAATACTAATAAAAAAGTTGTAAGATGAAACCCATTCAAGTTTTCTAGTTTTGATGAAGCAAAATAAAAACAAAAACATTTATAGATGAAAGCATTATGTTTTTCTAGTTTCGATAAAACAAAGTTTAAATAATAACATTAGTTATAGATTATACATACATTCAATTTCTCTAACTTTTATAGTGCGTACGACAAAAAAACAGGATTTGAGGGTTTAAATATCATCTGATAAAACATATTCGTTAGGAAACCTCAATGCTTCATGCAACATTGTTTTTAAGTGTTTTTTTTTTTGAAAAATCATTTGTTGGAACACACCATACGATTCCCTGAGCCCCCGAGCCAATCAGTCGAAGATTCTGATATCTTTTCAGAATTACCATCTGAGCTTCGCCTGGAAAACAAACATAACTTCAGAAATACACCGTTTCGTTCTACCAACAAAAATTAATAAAACAAAATAATAATAATTAAAATTTGCTCGATCAATTTGTAATCGTATACCGCTCATAACGATTCATTTCTATTCATACACAAATTACTTGGAGCTATAAGAAAGATAAGAGTGAAAATTCAGTTTTTCAAATCATTAAAAAAGGACGATTATGTTGTCCAATCGCGCCACGCTTCAGTCCTTTGAACTGCAATACATTTTTCAATTGCAGTTTAAAGGACCGTTGACACGGGATTGGTCCATATAATCGTCCTGCTTTAAACGGCTCACAAATTCTGATTATTCATCAGGAAAACCACCAGCAGAAAGTTGAACCGTTCACTGCAATGACGGGGTTCAAATGGTGAATACTATACACTTATTGAACCGACAGAAAGCCCGACTGACACTGCCAATAGTTCGTTTCATTCCCACTAAGATCCATTGGCATCGTGCCAAAATTTTTGGATGACTATTTCCTAGAGAAGGGATATGCATTCTGAAGACATTTTATATTTACGTGTTCTTTAGAAATTGAACAACCGCTGACAGAGCTTTGAAGTTTTTTTTAGCAACTCACAAGTGGTGTAAATTAGCCTGTGAAATTCGTTGGAACCCTGCCAAGTCTCAGTGGGAATGACCTCAACTATATCCACATGTAATAGTGAGGTAAACTCGAGGCGATCAGTTTACATCCAAGAAAAATCAATAAATGAACTCACCAATCTGGACGGTATAGTAGTTGTCCGGCACCGCCGTTGACGTGGATGCCATGGTGAACGGACTGAAAATACAAATGATAACTGTAGTTCAATCTCAATATTTTCAATATTAATTCAACACATTCATTTACTCCACACATTTATCGTACCACGTGGCGTTCTCTCAACTTCATACCCTAAATGCCTCAGAGTTGTGACTTTTTCAAACAGGGGGGTTTTGGCCGTCCCCCTCAGCCATTATAAGGGGGTTTTGCCCTTAATTTAGAAAATCGCTAAATCAGACAATTTTTGAGGGGGGTTTTGCCCAAATCTTCGGACCAAAAACAGGGGGTTTTTTTCTCAGAACGCTGAAATTCGTGCGTCGTGTGCTCTTTGAACGAGGAAGGACCAAGGTTCAGAGCGCAAAGAGCAAAGAGCAAAGAGCAAAGTAAAAATGTTAGGATGAACCAGCCACGGTGCGCAGTTTGATCTAACAGTTTTTGAGTTATGGCTTAACTCTGACAATACCAAACTATAAACACAGCTGTTCTGAGCTAGATGTAACAACTCTTGTTTACCCAGAGATTGAATGAACTTACAGCGAAATCTTGTACTGTACACGTTTTTACTTCAATCATCATTTGGCTCTTGCATTTAGTATTCCGTTAAATTTAATCAATATTCACTATACATTGATTGATATCTCTTTTCAAATAACATTTTGAGCTGAAACGCAAGTATCAAGTAAAAATCAATGCATTCCACTCTTTTGGAGAAGTCAAGTTCAGGACAATGCAATACTCCGAAAAGGTTAATGAGAGAAGGGGAGAGAGGGAAGGGTTTGGAAAGAGAGAGAGAGAGAGAGAGAGAGAGAGAGAGAGAGAGAGAAGAAGGGAAGAGAGAGAAAAGTGAGAGAAAGAGAGAGAAGAGGATAAAAGGAACTGAAAATGGGTTTCTCATGCCAAATAGATGGACTTTCCTGGCAATTTTTGGGCAGAACATCAAGTGACACGCGATAGAAGAGAATAGATTATGAGGGGCGGTTGAGATTCAGAGAGAGAGAGAGAGAGAGAGAGAGAGAGAGAGAGAGAAAGAGAAAGAGAAAGAGAAAGAGAGGGGCGGGGCAGAGAAGAACAGAGCGAGAGGGAGAGGGGCAGAGAGGGACGAGAAAAGGAGAGAGAAGGAAGTATTTGCGTGAGAAATGCTAAAAAATAGAGATAAAGGTAATTATTGTTTTTGATGCTAACTGTCGCATAATTCAATTTTTGAGAAGGTCAACAGCTTAGCTTAATGGTATATTACATGCTAACTTCAACAAAAATTATATTAGAAATGGTTCAGGTGAACCCGGGACACTCCAAAGCCGGAAGGGAGAGAGGGATGCAATATGAGATAAAGGAGAAGAGAAAGAGAGGGCGAAAGAGAATGGAAGAAAGAGGAAGGGGAGAGAAAGAGAGAAGCAAACAGAGGGAGAGGGGAGGGAGAGAGAGGGAGGGAGGGAGGGAGAGAGAGACTATATGAGGGAACGAGAGAGAGAAAGAGAGAAAGGGGAGAGAGAGAAAGAGAGAGAAAAGGAACCCATTTCAATTCAGCTCTCCGCGACATTCACAAAACAATGAAAAGAGAGATAAGAAGAGTTGCCCACACCCTATCGGTGTTATGGACTTCGCATGAACACAAACAGCAAAAAAAACGCATTTCAGGCGGCATATAGTGGATGCCAAATATATAAATTACTGTCTCTTGCCGGAACCGAACCTGCGAGGAAAAGTTTCGTAGCAGGGCGCTAACCACTACGCTAATAGTGAACATATCCAAAAAGCTTTCAAATCGAAGACATGCGTGCTTACACAGCGGAAAGTGAGATATACAGTACCCTCTCGCCTTTCCGTTGGCGACGGCTATAGCATTACCATCCAATCTCATGAGAAAGTCATATGGGTTTATCATGAGATAATTCATTCTCAGGTCTTTTAGAAATTGAGTGTTTTCCAAATGTAAACAGAAGCACTAAGCGGATATCAGATGACACAAAAAATGATTATTTCTATTTCTGGGTTACGGTAGATGTAAATGTACGTACTGTCTTCCGACGGGACTGAAGGCACTGTGACAGCTATCCAATGAGACGATGTCGTCCTCTCTACCCACTCCCGATCCGGTCGCCAACCACTGAAAATAATAAAGAGAGATAAATAAATGAACCCAATGACAATAACATAGAAAACAGACGGTATAGTCTGTTTCACGAAACAATAGCCCTCTACAGTAAGATTATACAACTTTTAGGTGAATTCATCATATCTTGTAGGTGTTGTACATAGTTCAAACTTTGTGATTTCGTTGTCCACTTTGGGTACTACAGTCATACAGAACAGTGAATCTAAAATTCTGTTTGTTGATTGGATAAATGCGTTTGAATTTTGGAAAGATTACTGTAGAAAGTCATCGATTGGTGAAACAAACTATACAACCCTAGCAAAATTGCGATGAAATTTGCTGCGGTTTCTCGTGATTTTTTCGTAACTTGACAGGTTGTAGAACGAGCCAACCAGTGGACTTGAATTAATTAAAAAGAGAGTAAAATAGAAACGAAATGATACAAAACTATAGAAGAAGATTACGAGAAGCATCGCAATAGGTTCATCTGAGGTTTCTCGTGATTTCTTTTCCATACTTTGAATAGATTGTGGAACAAAAAATTACTGGACTACGAAACTATTCGAAATAGAAAGAAACGAAAACAGACAGTGTTTCAGTGTAGGAGGTAATAAAGGTAGAGGTGAAAACTTGCAACTCTAGTGCTCAACTCATTTTCACGTGCAACGGTAAATAACATAAAAGTTTGTGAAAGTCCAACGAAAACGTGTTATTAATATTTTTTCATTGATTACTAAAATTAAAGCGTTCTATCAGAGTATCTAATCAACTTCTAGTATGAAAGAGACCTATTGAACAATAGAATAGAATATACTAGAAGTAAATTCAATAGTCACGTAAAGTTAGCATTCGAAGAAGGCATCGTGCACTTTGTCATTGCACGTTTCTGAGTTCTGCTGTGTTAAACATGTGTCACGTGACAAAAGTGATCTAAAGCGAAGTGTATTCCTGAATAAAGTTCAAACCTGCCCACAATTCATTAATATCCTACGAAACTAAAATTTTCAGGCCTTTTTCAAATAGTGTCAGTGTGAATAACGACTGAAAGTCGTGGTTCTGCAGAACTATCCAATCTTTGCTTTTTTTGTTAATACAGATTGGAATTGAACGAGTCGGGCATAGACCAACTGGGTTTTTTCTTGCGAGGCAAGAGATCAGCGCAATTTTTATGTAATGAACATTTCCTTTCATATTAGACGATCGAAAATTACTAGAGAATATATTTCTTCTGTAGAATAGTCATTGATGATATTCGTGGGGTGCTAAGAAAATTTTGTTAGAGACTTTCATGAAATATAGATTTTTGTCATTTCCCCAATATATAGAATAGAGAACACGTAATCAGCAGGTTTTCACAAAACCGTGCACTTCGGATAAAATAAAATTCACATGGAATCGGTGAGAACTATACATTATAATAAAATCTGTTATAGTCTGTAGTTTGTAGCTTGATCGATGGAGAATGTTAAACTGAGAAAAAGAGAGAGAGAGAAAGAGAGAGAAAGAGAGAGAGAGAGAGAGAGAGAGAGAGAGAGAGAGAGAAGGAGCAGAAAAGTTTGAATGGAAAGAGTGAGTTCACCCCGCTAAAGACATCACTATGTTTACTTTTTTACTCAACATATTTCGACTTCAACCAAAGACAGGAAAAGAGAGTACAGCGTACTTTGACCCTCACCAGACCACGTATACTAGATGTTAATTGAACAGTCACGTAAAGTAAGTATTCTAATGAGGAATCTTGCACTTTTCATTGCACGTTTCTGAGTTCTGCTGTGTTTAACATGTTCTACGTGACGGGGCAATTGGCAATATAACTTGTGAGTTGAAGAACGAAATACACACTCATAATAAGGTATAGTTCAGTTTCAGGAAGTTCGAAAAGAGAAAGTCTTGCTCGTGATGAGCAACCTTTTTTATTGATACCTTTTTATTGATTTTATTGATATGGGTTTTGAAATGTTTAATGGAAAATAAGTTCTCAGGTGTGATGATCAACTCAGTGTACATTAAAGGTTTGAAATACACTTTTAAACTGTGAGTGTCTAGAAAACTGTCATCGTAACTTTTCTGCAGTTAATACCAAGTTTGTTACATTTATGTGAACCCATTTCATCCCTGAATCATTAGTTTGTTTGGAATGTTTTACAAAACAGATGGACTTGTTTCTAATCATAACAATTATATAAAGGGAACAAATAACAAAACACAGCCATCTTCTCAACTTCTCACAAAATTTCCATAGATATTTTTACAACCAGAAAACTTCTTCCGAGAATTCTACACTTTTCAGAAAACACTGGTTTCATGAGTCATTTTCAACCATGCGAGCAAACAATAAGAAGACTTCTGTTTTTATCTTTTAGATAAGAGCAAATGAAATAGTGTTCAATGAAACTAACGATTATGAGCAAAAATGTGAGAGTACAAACAAAAGTGTTAGAGTACAAAAAGTTAGAGTAATTTTCAAGATATTCATCAATATTAACTGAAAACTTCCCTGGTTGTATGTTTTACTACAAATTTTCTATCAAACTTGAATTAAACATGTCATTTTGAGGAAAAATGAGTATACTAGACATTTCTGCGGAGCACCGAATCGTAACGAGACTGCAACTTAATCTAGACCACATTGATTTTCGCGAAATTGACAGCCGCCACGCGGGCCGCTCGCGCCAGAAATAAATGGGCAATGAGTTCTCAACGGGGCAATAAAAGGAAAGAAAGTGTGGGAAGGGGTGAGGATTAAAGCAGGACGATTATATGGACCAATGTCGTGTCAACGGTCCTTTAAACTGCAATTGAAAATCTATTGCAGTCTAAAGGACTGAAGCATTGGGATTGGACCACATAATCGTTCAAGCAGATATTCGTTATCGACAACAAAAAGTTTCGAGACTTTAACTTACAAGAGTGTTTACATGCTAGCATTATATGTTTGAGAACATGCATGGTCTCTTTCATACCTAACGGAACTTCTACAGCACGAATACAAACATTTGTTTTGTTTCAATCATGTAAGTGGTATCAGAAGGTCACAGAATTCGAAATTATGTTCTCACATCGTGCTGATTTTGGATATTTTTGATAATGTTTCAGTTAGCTTCAGAACGCAGAAAAGGAGAAGTGCGAATGTGTACTGTAGTCGTCTCAGTAAAATTGATGTAGACTATAATGTAGCATGCGTTCAATTTGTTTCGAAAAATTTTGAGACCCAAAGGAGAAGAAACCGAAAGGCAGGAAGTAACTGCGGAGGCTACACTGAGCTATTCCAAAGACCTTAACATGTTAGAGAGTAAAAAAAATGTGATTCATGAAAAAGCCACTTAGACTTATAGAGATGATTGGAAGCTCACATGCACTCTTTTCATGACAACACACATCACTCATGACGTTTATAAAATATCATTTCTCTTTTACTAAAAACTCAAAATGTTAAATATTCTAGCGAAATTTTTATGTGCAACTACACTAATGTAAATTTCTCTAATAAATTATTATTTCAGCGAACATTCCATAGGAGTATGGTGTGTAATCACTAAAAGTACTTGGTTTATTCTGTTTACAATAAGTACTAACAATATAATACTCTCGTTTTGTGATACTCCTAACGCCCAGCTACTTTAACGGAAGTGTATGAAACTTTAAGATTTTTTTCAATGAATCAATTTGCACATGGATTCTCCAAATTATGGTAAGCTCGTAATAAACTCCTTTGTCGCGTACAAGATATGAAACACACCCTACAATTCAGAATTTCAATCATAACTGCTCACTTCCTTTTCTTTGTCCACTTTTCACGTGACTTTTCACGTGAATTTACGTGCCTTTACGTGTACGAACCTGCGTGACACTGTCCAAAAAGGAATTGATATGTCCCTTTGTCCCTCGAACAATCGACCCAATTCCAAACGAGGGACCAGCCAGTTCACCGTCTTCCTCTACGCCTGGAAATAGAGGGGTAAACATATAAAATTGTAGTTTGATCAGAAGGCGAAAAATACGTGATGATTAAATCAGAATCATAGTTTGCTCTGAAGACAGAACATAGCTGACCGAAAATCTGACTTGTAGTTCGATCCCAAGCCAAGACATACTCTGAGAAATCACTGACTCGGCCCCCGCCGGCTGAGTCGAAATTGAGACGGCAACGACAATGTCGCTGCCGTGACTATTTTCACTGATGAAAATAGCATATGTTTTGAGGAGACGCAGGCTGATAAACAACAGTTAAAACTGAGACGGCAACGACATTGTCGCGGCCGTCTCACGTTTTACTCATAGTAGATACTCAAATATTAGTTGTAGTTTGGTCTAAAAACAGAGAACATTTATGGCCAACTATGACCAAAATGTACAGACTTCACATTGCACTTCACACTAAACAGAAATATAAAATTTTCCATGAAATCGAAATGTGAAAAAATACAAACTTAGAACGTAAAACAACTCTGATGCGGAAACTTGAAGCGATGCTAGTAAGTAAGCCAACTTTTGTATTTTCTAGTTTTTGAACCATTGGCCACGTGAACAGGTGATCTGGGTTTGCAAGCCAATTTACATTTCTGATGCAATCTAAAGTTATTTCAGGCCGCATCAAGTAGGCATACGATGAAGAAAATTGGTTCACATGTATAAATCAAAATGACTTAAAATTTATGTAGATCAAATTTTGTACTGTGTACGGTTTTGGAAGGTTACAGTCTATTGAAAATCGGGTTTTGTATTAATGAGCAGATGTGCTGTATTCACGTAACAACAATCTTCCCACGAAAGGTTAGAGAAACGAAAATAGTGTGTTGGTAAGGAGAGTGCAGAGCAGAGGGGAGCTCCCATGGGTCTCTTATACGTTGGCACAGTTTTGTTATGTTTCGCGTCAGGGATTTATTTCTACTATTTTCTCGTTCAGTATAAGTTTTTTTGAAGCGAAACTTGAGTTGAAGCACTCCAAGTATAACTACTGGAGATAAGAGATAAGAAAAGCTCATTCTGTGCAATTGGAGATTTTTTATAATAATTGTTATTGGAGCATTTCTACAAAAATATGACTGAAACAGAAGAAGCTTACAAGTAGTAACAAAGAGGTCTTTCAATTTATTTTTTACCATGAATGTTTAAGAAAAAAATTGCGCTGCTTATGCGTTAATAGATGGACAATTCAATACATGTTCATGAAATCATCTGGTTCAATGTATGTGATCTATTCGTTCCATTCTGCGGATTATTTACTCAGCTCATTTGGACAGAAACGTCCTGTTACAAGACAACGTCAGGATAAAGATGAATGACGTCACGTGGAACATGTTAAACACATCAGAACTCAGAAACGTGCAATTACAAAATGCACGATGCCTCATTAGAAGGCTAACTGTACGTGACTATTCAATATACTTCTAGTATATCTACATTACATAGAATTATTTTGAGAACTAAACCTTGCAAAATACTTTCAACTATTTAAACAATTAGTAAACTTACAAACTGTCACAGGACCTTTTTCACATTTTTTCGAATTACTCTCTAGCTTCACCCGCCTTCCGTACAAATTACCTGATCTGCAAAATCCAATTACAAATAATTTTGCAGAAAAGCCAATTTTGCGAATAAGCTGCTGCATTGCTAATTCTCGTGATAGGATAACAAACAAATTTAATAGGCTCGGAATAATATAAATTCGAATAACTAGCAGTTATAGTGAATAGTTTGGAGCCGATTCAATTTCCGTACGAAAACGCGTTCCAAGTTTTTCGGAGTACGAAATAAGGGCACGTCAACAAAGTACAAACACAGCAGAACTGCATTCCAAGATTTATCGTTTTTTTCTTTCTATACTAATAATAATAATAATAATGTTTATCAGCATAATAATTCAATATTTCATCCTCCATTGTACTAGTGCTACCTACATCTGTTATAGAAAACGAAATAGCTTCACCAAGAACTATTAACATATTTAGTTTAGGATTCTTTGACAAGATTTATTTTTTTTCAAGATTTCATCCTTCACGTCATATTATTGCATTATGAGAATTTTACATATTTTCTAAAGTGGGGATTGTCTGTAGTTGAGCATAGATGTAAGTGCAACTACGCTCCCAGGCATCATCGAAAGGATAAAGGCGCTATTTTTAGTAATTCTTATGTAAACAGTTCGTAGAATGCCGTTTTGCCCGTGCGAAACAGAAAGAATTCAAGTTGTTTTGAATATTGAACACAATTCGAATAGAATATCGAGTTAAAAGGAATTTTCAGTTGGGGCAAAACGTAACCTCAATTGTATTTAAAAGTAACGTGAAGCGGGACGTGAAAAACAGAGGTGAAACGACAGAAGTGTTTTTCCGGGGTATTTCACCATTTCTGGCTAACAGGTCATTTTCTCAAATTCGCAATTGTAACAGCCATGATTCGTACGAACAATTAACTTGACCTTTAGTTATCTAGTCCTAGTACCGAAGTGTGATTTCTATTGAGAGAACCAGTCATTGGTCGTACTGACTGGTATCTTTCACACTATTGCACTTTACGTTACTCAATTTGTTACTACTATTTCAAACTAACAAGCACTTTCTGTTAATAGAAGCTGACGCTTTGGTCTGCTATGAGAAAATAAACGTATTTTCTGGTGATACATTACACGTTTTTTTTGAAACTACGAGTATTTTCTGGTAATACATTACGAGTATTCATAAATACGAGTATTTCCAGTTATTACACTACAGTTTTTTTGAAAATACTACTACTTCCTGGTAATTCCTTACGAGTATTTAAAAATGCGAGTATTTCCAGTTACTTTACAGGTTTTTTGAAAATACTACTATTTCCTGGTAATACCTTACGAGTGTTTAAAAATGCGAGTATTTTCAGGTATTACATTACAAGTTTTTTTGAAAATACTACTACTTCCTGGTAATACATTACAAATATTTGAATTTCTCATGAACAAGTCAATGGTCGTTTGGATGACGCTGCGGGTCTGGCTGGTTAGGCTGCATGTGAGTGATGAATAATGATACTATTCTCTGGGGAGTCGGACGCAATCTCGTACCAATGTAGCACACCCAAATCGACCCGAAAAAAGACAAAACCCTTAGATACGTGAAAGTGCACGTGTGACGTGAAAAATTCTGGGTTGAGAAGAACAGAATAGCAACAATGAGATGCTGAACCTCACTGCCTGTTTTCGTTGTTTTGTGAATTATTCTCTTAAAGAAGGACGATTATGTGGTCTAATCCCAACGCTTCAGCCCTTTAAACTGCAACACATTTTTCAGTTGCAATTCAAAGGACCGATGTCTCGGGATTGGTCACTCGTCCTGCTTTAAAGTCGACGAAATATTTAAAATGTTGCACTTTATATTGAAACCTCACTTGAAACTTTTTAGGTATCAACTGCATACAGTTTCAGCCATAGTCTGAATGAATGTACAAGGTAATGCTACGAACAACGTTCAAGATCTGAACATTTTGTTGAGAAATAGTGATAAAGTGGATACTTTTTGCTTGTCTCAAATGCTTTGGACATCATAGAAAGTGATGAAAGTATCAAATTGACTGTTAGAGTGTTTCATAATAGCATAGGTGAAACTGCTTATCCACCCCGCCAATTGTTAATCATTAGTCAACTTCCTACAGTTATCTTAATCAAACTTCCGTTACTCTGAAAATACTTTTTTCTGCCCTTTTTCTATTCATTACAAGGTTTATAGAGATATATCTATACAAACCAGTCATAGTTCGGTCACAATACGCTTGATGAACAAAGGAGAGGATTTCTTACTCATAAATGATGAAAAAAAGAGTGAAAGTGTGTTTCTTCACCAGTACAGTAGGACCCGTGTTGAATGACTGGTAAATATACTGCCCCAATAATTATGAGTCGCAAACCAATACCAACATAACACTTTTTTGGTTCAACCTAGTTTTGAACAATACAAATAGATATATTTCAATCAAACTTTGCTTGAAGCTCAAAAATTGGGGAACTGAAAAACAGCGGCGCGTTGCCTAACCTAGAGATCTGTCAGAGAGCACGTATGAAAGAGAGACACAGACATCGATCTAATCCTCGATAAGTAGACATAGGAGTGATTTGGACTATGTGTAGGAGGAAGGGTCTGGCCGTGGAGAAAAGCCCCAAATGAGGTTAAAAGGCCAGTGGTCCTCGTATCGATTTCCCACTATTCTTCGCCCGCTTTCAATTGTCAGAGAACCGCTCTCCAATTGTCAATTTGCAGCCAAATGAGCCCAAATTCAGCCAAATGAAGAATTTTTAAAGGACTAGCCTCGACGAGAGAGTGTGCAGGTCAGAGAGACGCTGAGTGTCTTAGCGTGTCTGTGGTGTCATTGACCTCCGCGATCTCTCACTTTTGTAGTTTGATTATCGAGGAAAATTGGCGTCATTCTCAGGAGTGCTTTGCAACTACTATAAATTTTTCGTTCTTCGATATAGTGTACCGCTGTTTTGAGGCAATTCTGAGGTCATTCCAGACAAATAATAAAGTTTGTAACAAATCAATAAGTCTACGAGAGCCGGCGTTTCGCCTCTACGAAATAAGTTTTCCGGTAAATGATATGGCTACTTGGAAGCAAGTGAGGTAATTTTCCAACAAAAAAAAGAAGCTTTTTAACAGAAAAGAAATTGTCTAAACGAACCTGATTGTTGCAGATATTGTTGTTCCGTCGACTCTCGACGATCCACCATTACTGAAAGGAGAATAATAAACTCATTAAACAGTGCCACAAACAGTAAGAAACATAATTTTCCGAAATCTATAGTATAGAAAACAATAGGATAGTAATCAGCTGCTAGCCCCTCTCGATCTCTACCTGCACAAATCACGTATAGTGCGCACATATCCCAACTGGACTCGTTGGCAGCGTGCCAAAAACTTTGGAAGGCTGTTATTTAGAGAAAACATATATGTTACAGTAAGTTTCCCTGAATACAAACTATAACTAGGGACAACAACCGTTCACATGAGTTTCTATTGTTTTGAAGTATTTCAACATGTTCAATAACTGCCTTGAAATTTCATTGGCAAGCTGCCCAAGTCCAGTTGGGAAATGTGCGAACTATACTATTTTGCCAGTTAGACGAAGGAGCCACTCAGACAATTCCCAGCCAATTGGCCAGCCACTTTTGTAACGGCCTTGACGAGAGAGTGTGCAGGTCAAAGAGACACAGATGTCTGCGACCTCATTGACCTCTACACTCTCTCGCTTTTGTAGCTGGCCAATCGCAGAAAATTGGCGCCAATCGTTCTGAGCAAGGCCTTTAACCATTCTGTGTTTGTAGTTTGAACGCGGTGAGTTCTGAGCGCAATTGCCAGTATGGGGGGTCAAACTATAAGACCGTTTCGGTCATATCGTACAGAACCAACGGAGGTACAGCCCGAACGAGGCTTGTTAGAAAAATACATGTTTTTGGTACTGAGTGCAGAGATAATGCAGACAAAACGAAATTTGAGAAACATTCAGCATAACATGGGAAAAATTGAGAAGAGTTACACTTGAAACCGTCCAGTACTAATCTTTCCGAAGCCAAATATTGTATCATACTAGAGAGACTGTATAATGTAATGACAATGTTTTCACATGCAGGGTTCTTAAAATAAATGTTGTTATTAGAGAGTGAACGAAGTTCTCACTAGTATTTCCATATAAAACTATATATAAAATGTTTCCAAACTGAAATACGATACTAGCTTCCGTGGTGTATTTGGAGCTGGAAATGCACTAATGCGGAGAGTCAACAAAAATTTAGAAAAAGATAGGAAGCAAAGTAGTAAATCAAGAGTAGATATTGAACATACTTCCCATTTTTTGGTTATTAAAACAAATTAGGATCATTCTATGTGTTTTGTTCTATGTAGAGAGTGAAGTATCTCTTATGTCCATTCACAGTCACGTGAAAAATTTAATAACATCAATAAATATTCACATTTCTTCCATACTTTTTTGCGATATTCTGCAATTCCAGTCTATTTGGTGGAAATGAACAGCAAAAGGAATTGCGCCCCGTTTAACCGAGAAATCATCTGATATACTGAAGTTCCTAGCCCATTTTGTCATTTGAAATAAAGAAGTTGTATTGATTAGTAAAAGAAACTATAATACTAAATTAAAAGCCTATTTTCGTCGTTTGAAATAGTGAAATAAGCTAATAAAATCGTAGCCTACTTTTCTCGAGAAGGAAAGAAAGAGTGGGAGGCCGACCAGCCATGAGTAATTTGTTATTTAGCTTACTCGGGTATAGACGGCGTGATATTTCAATGAAAAAAACTTCCCGATTCTATTTTCGGCTTGTTTGGTTCCTGTTTTTCTCGTACAGTGCGAATAGTAGATCAAAACACTGAGGAAGGACCGCAAGGAAGGTCTGAGTACGTATGCTAGAAGATCCCGGCACCTTAATACCATCCTGCGTCTCCTCAAACATACGCTATTTCTCTGCTCTTACATCTCGCCTGGAGTCAGAAACAAGGATCGGATGAAGGTGCCGGGATCTTCTAGCATACGTACGTACACTGGTGCGCGGAGCGAAATGCAAGCAAAAGGCACAACTCAGTGAAGTTTTCTCGCTTATTCGGGTTAATTATGCATTATTCGTAGTATTCTTGTATTTGAACTCAAAAATATAGACCTACACCTAAATAATAGGTTTTTTTCGCCGAAAGTTTTGTTCTGCCAATCGAAAATTATATTGCATAAGAGATAAAATGTCTACTTTCGGACGAATCAATTCAGATTTGAAGGAAAAACGGAGCTCAGCTGACAGAAAAAGTGTATTAACCAACTGAGTTTTGATCAGGATTGTGACGCGTTTTCGCTGCCAAGTTTCATTCGTACAAACCCTTGTTTTGGGTAAGAATCTTTATAGCATCCAACTGTGTGGATCAAAAATACACATTTGCGTACTGTTTGAAAATAATCAGCGAAGGTTGGGGAAAATATTATATACTGGGTTGCGATTTTCGATCGTTATCTAATTTGTCGGGTTTCAGCAATATTGACTTCATCGTCACAGTTGTATAAAAACAGAAAAAGGTTTCTTAGAAGCTGAGAAAACGGAATTGTTGTTAGCTAACAATAATACTATCAGGGAACTAAGTTACGCGGCATTCCGAGTAGAAAATGGTATAGTTGAAATCAAATGCGATCAAATGGGGTTTGCTACGAATTGCAAAAATCAAATACAACTGAAATCTGCTGCAATCAACGAACTTTTTTCTATCATGAGAGTATCGGTCGAATTCTCGAATGAAAGGTGGGAATTTAGCAAATTGGTACATGGAAAACACCCTATAATTAAATCCAATTGAGCCTTCGCTGGAAACTTTTCATTGAAAGCTCGAGAGATAATAGTCCTAGAAACACATAAAACGAGCAGAATCATGGTAAAGTTAGAAAACTTCAAAAATAAATGAAAATTAGAATTCAACTTGACTTCTCAACTCGACAACTTTTTCAAAGTATGAGCTTGATCTGGGTTCAGCTATTTTCAGAGAACGATGAACTTGATGTGACTTTGAAAGTTTTTCATGAAACAACTACTCAAAATTACTTTATAAGCTAAATGTTATTTATTAATTGTCGCCAAAGTCTCTGAACTCAAGCCGTATGAGATTTGTTTGATCATATAATTCAAGGAGGGATAACATTGTTTTGTGAACCTATACAAACCGAAAATAGCTGGAAAAGACAAAAAGTGAAAGTGAAGAACATTTATTCCATAGCTGACACTTTCTACTACAAGTGGGTTAGATGAAGGCAACATCGACTTCCGGCAAATCTGGGGTTCGACTGATGAGTTTCTGAGGGCAAAGACACTATTTCCGAATCATGAGAAGATTTAGGGAGAGAGAGAGAGAGAGAGAGAGAGAGAGAGAGATAGAGAGAGAGAGGAAGTGATAGAGAGAGAGGGAGAGATATAGAGAGCGAAGAGAAGAGGGATGAGTTCTGGGGACACTATTTCCGGAAATAAATAATGGGGAGAAAGTACTTTGAGGGTAGAGACAGAAAGGAAGAAAGAGGAAGTGAGAGAAAAAGAGGGAGAAATAGAGAGAGAGAGAGAGAGAGAGAGAGAGAGAGAGAGAGAGAGAGAGAGAGAGAGAGAGAGAGAGGACAAGAGGAGAGAAAATAAGAGAGGGGGAGATCAGCTTCCAGAGACATTATTTGGAGGAAAAAGATGGGGGAAGATAGTACTTTGGGGAAGAGTTCACGTGCTGAAAAGGCACTTCAATTCAGGTTGGAGGAGAGGATGAGAGGATGGGGAGAGAGAGAGAGAGAGAGTGAGAGAGAGAGAGAAAGAGGAAGGAGATAGAGCAAGAGAGGGAGAGAAAAGATGAGGACGAGAGAGAGAAAAGAGAAAAGATGAGGACGAGAGAGAGAAAAGAGAAAAGATGAGGACGAGAGAGAGAGAGAAAATTACAGAACGAAAAGAGTACAAACGGAAGGCAACATCGACCCAAAATGAAAGAGAAAAGTGAGAAGTTATAATATGTATGCCTAGTTGAACAATGCCAGGCGTTCTCATAAAATATTGATACTTGTCTGATGTTGTCTATAATGAGGCTAATATGTCTGGAACTCCTTTCAAGTAATAGTAAAGAGTTCAGAGGAAGTCAAATATATTGCATAGATCAATAAACTCCCATCAAAAGTTAGGGAGACTATGATGTTTGTATAATATACTAGAGTAGCATTCAAATAAACCGAACACTAGCTGAAATAAAGTTAGTTTGGGATGAAGTTGACGAATTGATAATAAATGACTAGGAAATTTGATTGAACATGAAGTTAAAATATGGTATTTGTGCGAAATGCGAAAGGAAAGAAACCATTTCATTTGAATATTCAACAAGATATACACATGGGATAGCATATTTGTACGAGAACTCCAGGTTTATGAAGAATAAAATTACAGACAACTTCTCTACCTTGTTTGAATCAAAAATCAAACCGGGTGCTCCAAAAAGGTTTTGTGCCAAGAAGTTTTTGCCCTACCCTACATTTAATCCGCCTGAATCCATGCTGAACGTAATTTGAGTGTGCGACCCCCTTGTGCACCTCATTGCAATGTTTCATCGATCTTATAAATATAGAAGGGAAGGAAACCCGAGAAGTGCTCGAAAATGGAATTTGGCGCCATCGAACAGCATGTCAAATGAGCAATCATGCGAACGCCCAATGTGTGGCTTTGCCTGGATTATCAACTTCAGGATATAGTAGATATCGATTGAAATTATTGATTTTTAAGATATCGAATATTATGAGAGGGTCCTATGAGTTGCAACATTCAAAAGCTTAAAAACTAAACTCCAGCTTGTTTTTAAAATCCAGAAAACTGACTGTTACCAAATTGCTATCGGGTTACTTTGTCGAGCTAAATAATTCGAAACTGAATAACCAGTATTACTTTTATCATAGAAAAATAGATTTCTACACGTAATTGTTTTATAAATGAAAAAAAACTGAAATTGAGAGCTTCAATACGAATAATTTAATGCAAAAATCATAAAAATGAGATTATGAGATTAAAAATGTATAGTCGAAATTTCTCAAAAATGTTTATTTTTCTAACAATACTACTATTTGGGATAGGCGCCAAATTCGCCATCCAAACGCGAAATGCAACACAATCGGCCAATTAAACATAGTCTTGGTCTCTTTCACGTGAAGTTCACTTGTTTACCATTTTGTGAGCTAACAAAGTAACATAGAAGTTTTTTTTCATTTCGTTTGAAAACTCGTATTTTTTCCTGAGCTCTAATTAGCATTTCGTTTTGAGGTATTGAGCCGAGATATGGCAGTTGCAGTAATCTATTTTGAATCCCAGGGGAAGAAAAGGTGTTATTTTCCATACACTAGACAATTCAAACTTAAATGTCAGCATTAATCGAATACAAACTCAAACATCCACAATGAGCACTAGACAAACGAGTAGGGGAGTAGGCAGATTTATGTCAAAACAGCGAAGAGAAGGAAAAAATTGAAAACATGATATTGAAACGTGAACCTTCCACCACAATAGTAGTTTGGTAATAACGAGGTAATAGTCACTAATAACGACGACAGTTCATTCAAGCATAGCAGAATACACATGTTTCAGTTATGTGGCCAGATTGGGAGGTTCAGAGCAGTTTGTTCAAGTATAGTCTGTTTCATGCAACAATAGCCCTCTACAGTGAGATTATTAAACTTTTAAGTGAATTTTTAATGTCCTGTAGGTATTTTAAACAGCTTAAACTTCGCGATTCTGTTTTTCACATTGGTTACTACAAGCAGAGAAAACAGTTAATCCGAAACTATGTTTGTTGGTTAGTTAAATGCTCATGAATATTCGACAGATTACTGTAGAAAGTCATCGATCGGTGAAACAGACTATACACAGCATACCTTTTCGGGGAATAGGGTAGTTTTGAGTGAAGAGCGTCCATGTAATTCAAGTGGTTCAGGGTTCGCTTTTTGCAAACGTGTCTGTAGTTTGATGTCGTTACTTCTAGATTGAGATTTGAAAAATTTCAAGTTATTGGACAATTGAAAAGTGTTGAGCAATTTAAGACGTATTTGGATGTTATTGATATTGCCGTCCGATTCCAACATGTTCCATTTTCACTACAATAGTTTAGATGCGAGTCAACTGAAATGCTAAAAAGCTCCCCATGACCTGAAGATGGAAGAGTTATGCTTCCATCCCTTTGGGGTTTTCCGTTTATTCCTATTTCACGGAAGATTATTATTATGTGCTATTACTAAGTGGGATAAATATTATTATTGTGTGTATGGCGATCAAAATATCACTGAGATTTGGTGATTTCTCGTTATGTCGCACCTTCTAAGAAATGTTCGAACTATTTCTATTGCTGAACCTAAGCGCGAAGTGGGCACAAGATGAACAAATTAGGAGCTCAAATTCGATCCCAACAGAAAAACTCAGCGCCCAATTTTCAAAGGCATTTTATACAAGTGGTTTAAAACTTCCTAAGTGCAACACAAAGTCACAGAGTGAAGTATTTGGGTAGAAACATGGCCCATTATATTTACAAAGTTTAAAATAACTGTCTTCAAGGAACAGTGAAGCCCTTTTATTTCAATATGATTGAAGAAATGAATTGTAAGAAGAAAATTGTGGATATATACTCTGTTTCTCACGTCCATGTCCTTCTACAGTAATTCGTCAAGTATTCACGAGGCTTGTTCAGATCAATAATTAGGTGTTTTGGTGCCAAACTTACAGAGTTTGTAGTAGTAAAGGCGTGGAAGACACCACCGAAGTTTGAAAAAAAAACCAAACCAAACTTTGACTTGGAGGTTTGAGCATATTACTGTAGAGGGTTACAAGTGGGTGGAACGGACTATACTGCATGTTTTGGAGCTGGACATTCAGTATTCTCAAGTATAGGAATGACCAACACACCATAATTCACGAGTTTCAACAAAATACAACGGAATCAAACTACAAACACATATAAGGCCAAATACACCGTATAACTTTTTTTAGTAACGTACGAACGCTATAGGTGTAGTTGCAAACGGGGTGTGAAGTGGGGGGGGGGGGGGGGGGGGATAGGAAGGGGTTTACTCTCAGAATGCCCTCCGGCTATCGATCGAAACACTCCACTATGCTTCATAAATATTGCACATGACGGCTAATAGACGGAGGCCACGAACGTCATTTACCTGATCGTTGGCAACAATTGGGTGAAGTGTGAAACGTGGACATAATTAAAGTGAAAGATTTTTCAGAAGAAAAAACTCGCCAAGCAATTAGAGATAGCGCTATAATTACGAATGGAGCGCACTTCAATGGAGGAACCCTGGATAGGAAGTTTGGACTTCAAATCAATCACGTTCCAGTAGACACGTGAGAAAGGCGTGTGCGAGTGAATGTGTGAAACACAACAATAATGAACTTTTCTTTAACAATACTTCATTCGACAACATCTTGGAATTGTGCTAGTTGACTGAAATTTTTCTTATTCCAGCAGAAAATTAGTCACCAGTCAATTTTTATGTTTGTTCACCAGTCCAATGGTATAATACAAGGTAACTGATTTTAATTCCCCACAACTTTTCGGGTTTCTTTCTCGCAAGAACCGAAACTCTTAAAGCGGGAAATAAGTGTAGATTGTCGATATTATTATCTGCGTTTCTCTCATGTTTTATTGCGACAAAACGGTTGAGATCGTGAATCACATTAATGTCACATAATAGGTTGCACACATGCACAACGGCAATTATGTCAAACCCAAAAAAGGGGAATAGAAAGTCTGTGCTCTCTCATTTTTACAATGCTCTAGCGTTAGAGAAAAAGCCAACTTATTAGAAAAAAAGAGTTAGTCGTCTCAAATAAACTACTAAAACCGGGACCAAACTACAAACCCAACACAAATTGACAAAACGACGTCTGACGTCCAATCAGATAAACTGTTATAAAACACAAGATTGGATTCAACAATTTCACTGGACAGTTTTTCAAAACTTCAAAACACTAGCGGAAGTCGCTAAAAACTGAACTACAAAATCATTCAACAAAGTTATGAATTCAAAAATAGACCTAGACAACTTCTATCAACCACACGAATCGATTAAACTTTCATGGTCATATCTCCAGAGAACAACGCTTATTAGGGTGAAATCTCTATGTAATTCCCTTGTTGAGCAGATTTTTCGGGATTAGATAAATCTCCCATCATTTCTATGGTTACTCCATCGGATTGGAGATGCCCTCATCGAAAGAAGATGAGTTCCCAGGGAAATGCCGCAAATTAGATAATGGAGCAACGGGTTTTTTAAGTGAAAGAAAAGTTCCAATTGTTAAGAATAGCATGAAATCTGAGTGGGTGACGACTATGCTTGAACAGATTGAGCGAATTTCTCCTAATAAAACTGTATTGATTGTTTCTCTCCAAACTTCAACAAACATTGTTTATAAAAACTATCCATCGTGACAATTTGAACTCTCTGTTGATGTTTTAACTTGAGTTATAGGTTGTAGCTTAATGCATTTGGACTTAATTGTCACCCACTCGAAAGCATAACTGAGGGGTCATTTCAGTTTTGAAATTCCAATGGAGGATATTGGATATCTTTCGCAAATTCGAAGACGAGAACAAATATGTATAGTTTAATTAATGATTTTATTGTATTGTAAACTAGCCTTGCGAGCAAATGAAAACCATAAATACTCATCTAGTTCTCGATTCTGTCTTTCCGAAGCATTTCTTTTTCCAGTGGTCAGTAGCGGTGGTAGAGCAGGGGTCACCTTATCAGCCAACTGTATAAACAAGATAAGCAGTTCGCCTCAACTGTCTTCCTACTTATTAGCTACTACAAACCCTATTCACGTTGTATTATATAGTACATATATTACTGACAAGTCTAGTACATGTATTACTGATATATTCATCAATTATTCAATTACAACAATCCAGCAATTCGTACTGATTGGAGTTAACATGACGCTTCATAGAAAAGCTTTTGGATTCTTATTGGCGATGTATAAGTTCTCTTATGAAAACATCTGATGTAAAAGTGATCAGGTTGTTGTTAGTTAGGACTCATCTCAGAATAAGTAAATCTAACAATGTGTTCTATATGTGGACGCAACAAATCGTGTTATCACTAAACAAGTTCATTCAAACTTGTGATGGAACGAATACCATATATGTGTTCTCAGTCGTCTTCGCACCCTTCATCAAACAACCTGACGACCACATCAGTCTCTACAACAGCATCCTCATCTCAACTTCATTCATGAACTTCTTCACGAGTTAACGAGAAAATTTCATGATTGAGATTAATTTTTCAATACATCTCATCAATCCATTCAACGCCACTCCGTAGAGAAAATACTACCAACCTTCAAATGATTAGCTGTCTTCGTCCATAAACGACTGAAGCAGAGTACCGTATTTGTATTCTTTCATTACTATAGTCGCTAGGAAGCCAATCGATCTCAGAAACAATATATTCACCAGGATTACCTTCCCAGCGAATAATTTCTCGTATCTCTTTTTGTGGAAGAAAGTAGTCTCGAACGACACACCGGAAAAGGAAGATCAACTTCGAGAGCACCTTGCGCCTACTGCAAAAGCAAGGAACACTACTCAGATGCTTGCAAGAAGTTCTAATTCTTGGAGGCAAGAACACATTACAGAAAAAAAGACATGCTTCATATGCCTTCAGCATTCGACGAACAACTATGTCCAATTGACACTTTAACTTTCTTATTTACTGCCAGTACTATCGACCTCGCTCTATCTCCCACCATAATCCCTGAATAATTGACATGTCCATACACGACATGACATGAATACCAGATTTGTATTCTTCTAGCCGCAAAACCACAGAAAGACGGACGACGTGTACGATGTACCTTCCACATTGTTGAAGGGGAAAATTTCGAAAACTCAAAACACAGCTCGTCAAACTAATAGATGAGTGGTCAACATCTAGAACGAGGACGTTGCTGACTATTGTGGGAGATACATCGTCACATCGTAGATAGTGTTGATGTTGTTCATCTTACTCTACAGAAGAGGGGAAGATGAGGGTTTCTCTGTCTTGGCCACTTGTGATACACCATTAACCCATGCATACACCATGGTTCGTGACATAATCACCAACAAGAGGTCACGAATTTGATTAGAAAAGACGAATCAAACAACGTGGCGACCACATCAGTCTCTACAACAGCATCCTCAATTCAACATCATTCACAAACTTCGTCACGAGTTCCCGAGAACATTTCATAACATATATGCTTTTTTAACGTCTCATCATCTCACTCAACGCCACGCCAAAATGAGAAGTGCTATCAACCGTCCAATGAATAGTTTTGTCCATAGACGACATATCAAGAATACCGTATTCGTTATTTTCAATTGCGATTCTCTCTCCTCGGAAACAATTGATTACTTTCATGCTAGAAACGATCTATTCCCCGGGATAACCTTCCCAGCGGACATTTTATAGTCCATCTTGTATTCTCACTGTTGAGATCCATGCTGAAAATTTGATTCAAAGTTGCATGAGAAACGTTGTCTAAATAACACACCACTCAACACCCGTCGATGTTATCGGATTCAACTACGACATGCTGCGGAAGAAGAAACCATCACCACTGCAGTTTGTGTCCAGTTTCCGATCCACTCCGCCTTCAAATCAATGATCTGTACAAGAAACGCGACCAAATCACGCTCCTGGCAAAGAAGAAGAAAATGTACCAGTTTTAGGACGACTTGACGTTCCACTTCGTCGTGTTTTCCCAGTTAAAATAGGGTAGGTGCGTGGTTTTGGGAAAGGAAGATCGTGGGGAATACTTGTTCAACAGGTCCATTGAAACGTCCTATTTTTCCTTCACTGTTGAAGAAGACAGCTTTGTTAGTGACAAAGATTTCCTTGAGTTGGAAGAGTTCGTTTTGGAGTGGTGATCTGCCAGACAGGTTGACATCTCGTAGGATACTGCAACTACCAAAATTGGGTTTCCATCCGAGAAGAAATCTTCGTCGCAACTACAAACTGCTGTGCCCTACTATCAGAACATCACAAAGAACACATAAGAAGAAGTGAAATAAGAAGAGAACAGCTTTATCAGCCAAACTGTGTCGTTCTTGTTCAACAATCCATATCATTAAATAATCGACATTGTCCATAGACGACATAACCAGGATACTGTATTGTCCATAGACGACATACCCAGAATAACTCGCCGAAGCATATTTACTTAGCGCCTAACTATTCTTGTGCTTGTCAACGGTTCGGAAAGAGATTGACCTTCGGAACCAGGACCAAGTGAGACGTTCACGCGCCGACACAACGAAAATACGACGCGAGAGACAACTAATCTCAGTACTGAAGCAAAAGCTGCTCACCGTCCGAGGAACATTGACCCACTTTGAGAGACTCTTCGGAAGAGGAGGATCCGCTCCCAGAACTGCATGTTTGTTTTGCAAAAATGCCGACCACTACTCCGACGCCTGTAGAAAGTTTATGACGGCCAGCGAACGACAGGAAATGGTACAGAATAATAACTCGTGTCCACAATGTCTACAACATTCAGTGAAAAGAAGATGTCGACGGCCGAAGGAATGTAGATACTGCAAATCCATGCAGCATCATTCCTCGCTGTGCACCAAACCCGAAAAGCTGACAGGTCTCCAACAGCAATTGACCACCGTTCAGAAAGAGGGAAGACGTGCCGAGGCCCAGCTGGTTAGACTTCTGGACGAACGCGCTCGTCTGCCACGGGGACGTTGCTAACCATCGGGCGAAATAAGAAGACGTGCGAGGCGTCGACGTCTCAACATGATAGTATAAAAAAGAGGGCCAGCCTTATCAGCAAGCACCTCGTTTTGTGTGTTTGTTAGCATGTCATATAAACCCATATAATCAACCTGTGTACTGTTGTTATTAATATGTCTCCAAATGATTCGCACTGCCAACTGGCTTATATGGGTACACAATCTTCCTATATGGAACGAAAACACGAAGGTCTCAGAAGAGAAAGCGAACAAAATCCCTCCCTGCTGCGCGTTCTGTGGCGGAGACGACCACTACAGTGATAGTCATCTCAAATCGTACAGGTCGCCTTGTAAAATTAAAACGCAACTGCTGCACGATTTGCCTCAAAACTCACCTTCCAAAAGCCTGCGAGAACCAGATAGCATGCCGATATTGCAAAAGAAAAAACCATCACGCTAGTTTGTGAAAGATGCTCGAGCAGAATTAACAACAACTCGACACACTCTACACAAAACGACACGAAATCACGGAAGCAATACAAAACAGCCGACCCGAAAAGGCTAGGCTCCCGAGCTGGTCGCAAGCCGGTGGTCGAAAGAAGTGAACCAAAAACTCCATTCTGACTATCATACATGTGTGTTCTACGACCGTGGCAAGCCTTCTCCGATTACTGCCCTTTCTGAGAGAGCGCATTCACATGCGGTTTCCGGCGATTCATTGACATTGTCCATAGACGACAGAACAAGTATGTCATATTTCTTCTACCCTCAAGCTGGTCTTTATTATTCGGAAAACAGCGAGGAGTGAAATCAAGAAGCACTAGCTGATCCACACTACTACTGTGGTGAATGAATCAAGCATCAACGCGAGTGTTCGAGAAATTGGAGCAGTTGGAAGCGTTTAGATACGAGAAGTAGATCGAAGACTGTGAAACCCCAGCAACCGGCTAAAGGACACTAAACTGGCCATTTGACATGGCGTGATTTGAACGTCAGTTCGGTCGAAGACGGGGAACGCCACGATCTCCATGTTCTCGCTATAGAAGTGAAGAACATTATCTTGATGTTTGCAAGAAACATCCATTCGTGAACAGAAAAATGTTCTGCTGAGGCAGGCAAACACATACCTCAAGCGCCTCCAGCAATCAACGAGAGAGAAATGTCGATGCCCCTCGGAGTGTCGGTACTGCCGGTCTGTTCAACACCGTGCATTCTCCTGTTCGACACCAGAGAAACTGACCGTCCTACATCAGCAATTGACCACGATCCAGGAAGAGAAAATAATCGCCGATGCAAAGTTTCACAAGCTTCTACAGGAGCGTCAGAGTAGAGGACGTTCCTTGCCCGTCGGAACGGCGGAGTGTGTCTCTTTTTTTCATTCCAAACCAATCCCAGGACACAGATATAAACATCAATATCAATGAAATAATTCAATATCAATAGAACAATCGACAAATACGATTGACCATTACACTCTGTCCAATGTCGTGAAGTCATCTAGGTCTAGGTCTCTATTGGTACCTTGAATACATGGTAGAATAATCAATCCTCCCTCTCTTTCATGTTTAGTTCCAATTACAATGAATGCCGTAGCAAAAACATTAGTGCCTCTCATATCTTGTATCACGAAATTCGGTACCTTAGTGGTGCGATCGTCAACAACAAGGATTAAGTCCCCCAGAATCTCACATCAAAGTCGTAGGACGTGATTGGATGTAGAACAGTGAGTGGAATCTCAAATCGTTCGTTCCAACCAGAGTTTAATACCATCATCGTGTCTTCCGTTTCTTCCATCACAGATAAAATTTGTAAAACTGTTGTAGAACTAGGTGGCACCCTAGTTTTCTCTGCAAGGTAGCTACTTCGGTATCGAAGGGTTCGGTGTACGCTTTCTGTCCTGCCTTGAGTAGAGGTAGTTTTCCTTCCTCTACTTTCAGAAACCCGTCGGCTGGGCATAATGTCGTATGGATGTTGTTGTAGTTCAGCGATTTCATGAAATCTGTTCCGAGTACAACTAGTGCTGGGCAGTGTTGATCTTTCGTTATTAGAAATTTCTGCTTCAGTTTGTATCCAACTATCATCACGTCCAGAGTGATTTCTCCGAGTAGCTCGATTGTAGATCCATTTGCTGCTCTTGCCTTCATCATAAGATTCATTCGATAATCTTGTCTACCTAGACATGTTGGTGTCGATGTCGATGATCGTAGGGGCAACCAGAATAAGTCATTCAAAATTAAAAGTCATTAATCATTTGAAAATGAAAGTCACTAAGTACAGAAATACTCAAGAATCAGAAATAAAGTTTCCAAAACTTTTTTTTCAAATCCTGACTAAAAGTGAATTAATGACTTTTATTTTAATGACTTTCAATTGTGAATGACTTATTCCCGGTACCGATCGTAGGTAAGACACAGATGCGCCAGAATCCCATGGAATCATTGATCGGGTCTGCCAACGTGAGATATAGTATGTATGGTAGGCTGATACTGGCTTCCGATGCTCCTACTGCACAGATGGGCGGAATTTTTATTGGGATGTAGAAAAATACTGGAGGTGCTCGAGTTTACCACGTTATAACACATGAGGGCGCTATCCTCATGGTATAAGAGACAGAGGTGTTGACCATCTTTATCAGGCAGGAAAGAGAACACACACACATATTCATTAAAAAGTGGGGGCCCAACGAATGTGAGATTTGTCTTCTGCTGTGCGCCCCTCAGACAACTACTCTCAAATGGAGCAGCTACTGCTACAAAAACCGAAAAATACTAATATACTCAAGTATAACTGTTCATTACAAACATACAAAAGTCGTAAAATATTTTCTCAAACCTGTAAACTAGAATCTACAAGTCACAGCTGCGAAAGAGAGAACAACTTTTGAATAATATGACAAACGTTATAGCACCTAGAATTGAAGTAATGACAAAAAATGCCAACCATTGTGTACAAAACCAGGAACTCTATAATTGAGTAGGTTGAGTTAACATCTGTGATTTGTAGGTTCTAGTTTACAGGTTTGAGAAAATATTTTACGACTTTTGTATGTTTGTAATGAACAGTTATACTTGAGTATATTAGTATTTTTCGGTTTTTGTAGCAGTAGCTGCTCCATTTGAGAGTAGTTGTCTGAGGGGCGCACAGCAGAAGACAAATCTCACATTCGTTGGGCCCCCACTTTTTAATGAATTTTTCTCTTTTTGTATACATGCCGTAGGTATGTGATTTGATCTGTACGGTGCCGATAAAATTTTTTATTAATGAACCACTTGTCAAGTATTACCATCATTCGAAAAAATATATGACGTCAACGTTGCAGTTCTAAAAAACTTACTTCGTCTGCCCTTCAGAATCCCAGAATACGTCATGTTTGAATGAAGTTTCATCGTGCATTGACCATTTTTAAGAAACTTGCAGCATTCGAAAACATATTTCACGTCAAATTTTTTAAAAGTTGACGTCATCTGGCCTTCTGAATTTCAGAATCAGTCATATTTAGATGAAGTTTTATCGTTAATATACCAATTTAAGATATTTTCAGCATTTGAAAATATATGTGACGTCAACTTTGCACTTTTCAAAAATGACGTCATCTGGTCTCCAGAATCCCAGAATACGTCACTCTTAGATTGAGTTTCACCGTTAATTGACCCTTTCTAAGACATTTTCATCATTTGAAAATATATGTGACGTCAACTTTGCACTTTTCAAAAATGACGTCATCTGGTCTCCAGAATCCCAGAATACGTCACTCTTAGATTGAGTTTCACCGTTAATTGACCCTTTCTAAGACATTATCATCATTTGAAAATATATGTGACGTCAACTTTGCACTTTTCAAAAATGACGTCATCCGAGCTCCAGAATCCTCGATGACGTCATCAGTAGAAGACTTACATCTAAATCGATGTCAGTTCATGTCGTGGTATCATACTTCAAATTTTACTTGAATTGGTTAGGACTGAGCTGAGTTATAACGCAATTTGATTTACCCCGACAGAGAGGGCGAGAGAGTGCACGAAATGAAGAGACGCAGAGACATTTTCGAAGACCTATAACTTGATGAAAAATAATTTTTTTCGAAAAAAAGTTTGCGCCCCCAAGGTTTGAGTGGGATATCTATCGTGTCCGAAATTTTCAGTCAAATCGGTTCATACATAAAAATTTCCCAGGAGTGCGCACCTACACAGACACACACACGACGGAAGTTGGCGGTCTGCATGAAGCGCATAACGTCATAACTCGGCTCAAACTCGATCAATTTCGTTCAAATTTCGAACATAGCTTGTAAATGTGCCATAGAAAATCAGCAAATCATAAAAAGTTTTGATTTGCACAAATGGACCTTTTTGAGAATGAACTAAAAAAATGAAAGCGCGCATTAGCCGGACCAAAGACAAATCTCGCACAGCGCTTCGCGCTGCGCGCGATTGACTGTGGTATCCATCTTATATACTGGTCTGTCTTGTTTACCAGAACCTACCAACCTGGTTCTGTGTATGTCATAGTAACGGATATCACTGTTCTTGATAACATCTAACTGGTTCAGCCAGCACAGTGCCGAAATTGCGTAGTCGACTAATTTCAGCATCGATTCCCACGGCGTTCTCAACAGGAGCTTTATTGAATGAGGAACTCGCGTCTTCAGTTTTAGTCGCTCCGCAAATCATTCGCGTGAAAATATGCGCGATACGCAGCGATTTAATGCTGCGACCGTTCCAAATTGCAGTGGGATACAGTGTCCCGCCACGAAAACTTTATGGACGGAGCTCAATACAATTTTAATCGCAAAAATTACTGTAGGCGAAAACGCCGTGTTCCGACTGTTGATTTGATCCAAACTTTGTTAGTTCAAATCATTGAAAAAGAAAGAATATTATTCAATAACAACTCTTCGTAGATATGACGAGCATCTATCATACGGGCCAATTCTACAACTAACCGGGGTTTTAGGTAATCTAACCCTTTTTTGGTAACCTGTTTTTTCAGGTTACCATAGTAGGTAACCTGGAAGTAACCTGAAACCAAAATCCGGTTACCGTTCAAAGTTCAAACTAACGGTAAAAACCACATTTTGGGTTAGAAAAACAGGTAACCTGTTTTTCATCATGGGTTACCAACCGGTTACCTAGTGAGGTAACCTGAAAAATAGGTTACGAAAAACAGGTTAGGTTACCTAAAAACCCGGTCAGATATAGAATTCACCTATCATACGTGCTCGTCGTTGAAATATCAACTGCTCTCACTAATGCAAATCGAGCTAATCACAATGATTGACGAAAAACTTTTTAGAATGATCTGATCTGTTATAGTCTGTTTCACGCACTTATAACTCTCTACAGTAATCCGCGCAAACTTCCAGGTTCGCATTAGGTAATTTGATCTTTTCAGAATGACTTAAAATTGTGCCATTGTGTTTTCTACCTTTACTTCTACTAACTCTGAAAGTTTGAAACCAAAATAATAATTTATTCATTAAAAAAGCCTCCTGAATATTTTACAGATTACTGTAGAAGGACATTGATTGGTGAAACGAACTATAACAAAGGCGGTATAGGACCACCCACACCGTATAGACCTTGTTGGAAAGCGAGTACTTCATGTATGAAATATGAGATACGTTTTGAACTGTCGATTAGAGTTTAATAGGACAAGTAACACAATTAGCCCGATTACAATCGCACTGTACTGCAAACGCATTTAGCAAGTGAACTAACCGTTTTCTATCGCATTTATCTAAGCAGTTGCCAAATGGATGATTAGATTGCTTCATATTCACATCAACTTCTCGCAACGTGAAAGATGGTCAAAAACTACAATGGTAGTTCGGCCCTTATTAGTCTCTGTCTCGAGTACTTTTGTACTTTTGTACTTCGTATTCTGATCAATGCTCCTTTATAAGTAGGTTGTACATTTGATTTGCAATCCTCTGGGATTAGTTATGTTGAGCATGTTGAACGACGAAAATTGAGCACAATTTTTTGTTCTGTAAACTATGCTCAATAAACTTCACTTAAACCATCATGATGTCGTGAAATAGTGATTGTGTTATCCAAATCGAACAAAATAAAAGCAACAAAACTAACATTTATGCCCATTCGGAAAACGAAAACACCGTCACTTTTCATCAAAACAACAACCTACTAGCATAAATTAAATGGGACCAGAAGTGATCGAAAATAGAAATATAATTGGGAAAGATAGAAACAACAAGATCTGAATGCAATAAAAATGGGAAAACTTCCAATACAACAACTCGTAGCCGTAGACGAAATAGTTAACAAACAAGGCTTCCACTGAAAATATCCACTCAAGAAAGAAGAAAAGACATTTTCACAAGGAAAACCCCAGTACAACAGTTGGAAATAACAGACTTTAAGTGTTGGAATATATTGGGAACCAGTTAGGTGGCCATTCGACAACAATATCCGACTGGAGCCAGCTTCATTTCTCCGTTTGACGCCTTAATATAAATATTTAGTTACAGAAACGTGTCTTGGGGTGAAAAAGGCGCACACTGTAAGAACTAGGATAGCTCAAATCTCTCAAGTATGAAGGCAACACACAAAAGAAGTTCATTTCGAATCAAGGCGGTAACCGTGTTGCTAAAAAATGAACTGTTAAAGTATGAAATCCCTTATTCCAAAACTGGTTTTAGTTCTGGACCACGATCCAAATAAACCGATTGAATTACCTTGATAACACCCTCGGCATCGTCATCACATGAAATCAGTTCTCCCATTGCACCCATCTCATCTCCATAGATGACGCGAGCCTGTAAAACAACTAGTAAATGGGGTGTCAGGGTAGAGACAAATGTGAAAGTGGCACACATGTCGTTTTCACGAAAGTCAATCAAATAAACTTACAGAAACTTGTTTTAAGGTTGCGCCTTTTACGTTCGTGAAAATTACGAGAAATACACATCATGAATACAGCTCATTTTCTGATGTGACATCATTCATGTTTATTCATATAACTTTCCCCCCTCATTTGAAGAAATTGAAGTTTTTGAAAGCTTCAGACTTCAAACTCAATAAGTTTATGGCGGGAACAATGTTAAACTACTGCAACTGACCAATTCCGTGGACTGTGGTTTGACAGGCAGAATTTGGTCGAAATCGACGTCGGCATTCGATTTCAGATCAGGAACGTACACCTGGCAACGACCGTCCTGCAACAATCAATCAATAAACGACCACTTCGGGCTTCACTTTTCTACAAATGCTGGCGAACGATTAGTGCGTTGTTTCGATTTCTATGGCCATTCGCAAACTGTTCCTAATGTATGAGAATATTCTGTTTCTGCGCCCACCTGAACCCTGGTGACGATGGCCTCTCTGTCGTGCAGTCTCCCCTCGTCGTGGTTGTCTTTGATGGTCACGTACAACTTCTCCATCACCCACTCGCCGTTCTCCAGGAAGTGACTGGCTGAAAGTGGCGACAACTACTGATCAAACCTTATCCTCCGCTTACCAAAAAACAACATTCGCAGAAACCGATTTTCGATTCAACATTAGGATATCTTCGGTATATATAAAACTACGGCTTTTCTGAAGAATAGTAGGACGTTCTGAACATAAAAGTTAAAATTGAAAAAACGTACGAATAGTATTCTGTGCACCGCCGCCGCCCGCCCCGGCAGTTCCATAGTTGTTGCGCACGTAGGGAGAGGGAGCCGCGTAGTCGGCATACATTCCACCCGGGGTCATCGGATTGTAGTTGCCTGCAATCGGGGTACAATCGATATGTTGATATCCTCTTCTTCTTGTTGTTGTTCAGATCAGCATAGTAACAGCTTTGTCCGAAAACAACTGAATGTTTAGCCGTATGAAATCGTACGCTCGAGAAAAAATCCTGTAAACTTCACAAGACTTTTTCTATCTAAAGCTCAACGTGAACTTCAAATATAAATTCTATAAAAGCTTGAATACACTGATACCGACCGATAGGTGTCTCCGGTGCATATCCGGGTGTCTGTGGGTTCAGCATATTTCCCGGAGTGGGAACGTTGTACACGGGAGAAGACGGAGCCTCGTACTTCTCGAACTTCGGCACACGTTCCTGAAAACCCAAGAAATAATCAGATTGTCTCATTTTTGGAACCAAGTGCGAAAAAACACTGTGCCTGTTAAACTTGCTCGAAAATCAAAAAAGGGCACTCACACTAGGTCTAGATTTCTGAAAACAACAGTTCTGATTCTGATCCAAGGAAAACTTCGCGTAATATTGAGCAGATTACTGCGACAAGCCATTGAAAAGAGGAAATATGTCCGCTAGACAAACATTTCCGACCGCCACCAATCAATAAATCAATAGTATGCACGCGTGCAACAATTTCAAGGGGAGGGGGTCGTAAAGGCCCTAACAGGCCGAAAATTTTCAGAAATAATGGTGATTTTTGCCGATTTTCGTGAAATTCTCGCAATTTTGAAGAATAATTTCGTATTTTTTGGCGAATTTCCATTTTTTAAAGGGGAGGGGTCGTACCGGCGGTGGGGTCGGCCAACATTTTGGTCACCCCTGAGTCGGACTCGAAACTCAACTAAAACTAGGTTTTTGCCCAGACTCAAAATTTTTTTGAACTCGATAAACAACCCTAATCATTCCCCATAAACTGAATGCCAACTTCGTGCTTCTCTTATAATTCTAACAACAAGCCATTGAAAAGAGGAAACATGTGACCTAGTCAAACATCTATCTCCGAACCCACCAATCAAAAAATCAATACCCATGAACTGAATGCCAACCTCGTGCTGCTCCTCCTCTTCCTCCTCCTCACTGCTGCTGCTGCTCTCCTCCCTCGTCTCCGTCTCCCTGGCGGGAGTAGATGCCGGCTCGTAGGCGGGGGTCCTCCCTCCTCCAACCCCCTCATAGGCCGGGGTTCGAGCCCCGTCGTAGGCCGGAGTTCTACCACCACCATCATAGGCTGGAGTACGACCTGAAATCAACGGAAAATAGAGATAACAAAAGATATAAATCTGACCATGTTATAGGAGTGGAGAATACCAACTTTATATTGCAGCATAGTTTCGTCTCCCATCTGTTGGAGAGAAAAAACAAATGGACACTGCTATAAAACACTCACGATTAAGTTACTGCTCACAACATCAAGGTACTTTGAAAACCATTAGTTCAAAAATCCGTAATTTGAGTCAAATTGGTCTAGAATTTTCTCATGAACGACCTAACTTCCTGATAATTCATAATAGCTGGCCTATCTTGAGATATTCTAACCAAACCCTGACTCCACAACACCACAACCTATATAAGATCCCGCTGACTACCACATTCTACCGTACCCCCTCCCCCCTCTCTTACCCTACCTACCGTAATCCCCATGACCTACCTCCATCATACGCGGGAGTCCTTCCCCCATCATAGGCCGGTGTCATGCTACCGTAATGCGGAGTCCTTCCACTTTCATGCATCGGAGTCTGCGTTCCATACATCGGGGTCTGTGCCCCGTACATTGGTGTACGTGCATTAGCGTAGCTGGGCGTGCGTCCGTCCTCCACCTGTTGTGTCAGAATATATTTAATATTCATACTGAGATACGTATTTAAATCATACATGAGGCGAGTTGGGCACATAAATTTGTTGAAAATCCGGCGTTTTATCTGGGCAATGGCAACCAAACTACAAACAGTGTGGAAGATCCAGTTTTCACCATTTTCAGTTGATCAAATTCGCGGTTTGAAAACACTGGATGCATCCAACAAAATCGCACCACGTTTGATTTGAAACTTGATGAGAAATTAAAAAAGCGGAACGATGACGAGAAATTAGGAGATGAAATAGAACTCTGTGTGTAACTGACCGCAGCCGGAGTCCTGCTGTACTGGGTCATGCCGCTGGCGACGCCGCCAGGAGTTCCGTCGCCCACGCACATGATGCGGGATCGATCTACGGAAATCGTCTGGAAACAAGATTATTGAATTACGGTATACCCCATGCCTGACAGTAAAAACACCGTGCGACATATTTCCGTCCACTACAATATGAAAATAATAGACGGTTTGTGTACGGGAATGCCCATTAGGCAATACATCAAAAAACTGTACTATGTAATTGTGGAGCTGGCCAGTTTTTGAGCACAGAGCATGAAGTACTGAATGACTGAATCGCTACCGAAAACAGTTAGAGCCGCTCAAGAGAGCGTACCACACGGTGATAGAAGTTAACACAGTAGTCGAAGGGGAATTAGAAGAAATCAGTTTCAAATAAAGGACGAAATAAGTAAGGGAAAATAACCACTTCTCACCTTACACTGCGTGTGCAACTCGACACGAACCGTTTGTTCGGTGGCGTCTTTCACAATTCCGAAATAACCCTGAAATCCAAGATCTAGATTTACGATTCTGTAATGCATAGGTGCACAGTGCTAAGAAAAACACATTTCCATGAATCTCCTGGAGATATATGAGATAAACGCTCCTGTAGGGCCACACATGGTCAGCGAAGAAGAAATCTGTTAGTTGCTGAAGCGCACGGTATGAAGTATCAAGTATGAAGTTATCGCGTGAGCTGGGATAAGAAGATTGAAATTTAGTGTTCAACCCATAACCCGTTATCTCCATTACAACAGCAGAAAACAAAAACTACAGTCAAACCTTGAGAGGTCCTTGAGTGATTCTGACACTCTTTCCGATGATTGTGTTGTCACGACGGACGCGTTGCGATGCGGGGCCAGAGCCAAAACCGGCTGGAATTGCAGAATAATGAGTTTACTAAGAGAAAGGAACATAGGTAAAATAGTTCCAATGTCAAGGCAACTAAAATGATAGTGCGCGAATGGTTATGATACCCCTACAAATATGATTATCTGTTTCGTTTTCTGCGTTTCTAGCACTTTTCACTTCTAAAAATGATCGTAAGTTCCAGAAAGATGCCGAAAATGTGGGTCGGTGCCATTTTGACGGGGTATTTTACCTATGGAAATGAATACAAACAGCGCACTTGTACTCTGACCTGTCCTGAGGACAACGTGCATCGTGCAACAAGAGTTCAAACCAATGTATTATGACTATGAACGCGGGAACTACGCTCATTCAGCCGTAACTACTTCAAAGCTTTCACTTTCGAATTCACGAACCACCCACATCAACACTCAATAACTTGGTTACTTGTATTGAATCAAAAACGTTAAAATCTAGCACGTAGATTCAATCAAGAAAACGACAATACAATATGCACGTACCAACATGGTTGCTGGGCGTCTGCCCCCCTCTGACACTCCTGCCGCCGCTCATGCTCTGGTTGCTGGAATGAGCTGGAGTAGCTCCGCCCATCGAACCGCCCGAGTGGCGCGGCGATTGGAACGGGTTGGGGGACGACATCGGGATACGGTTCATTACAGGAATGTCGTCTGAAATATGAACAAGGTAGGTCACATAGACACGAAATAAGGTGTGACTCATTTTGAAAACAAGCCCGTTTCTCGACCAGGGGTGACCACAAGTTGCACGCGCGCCACATTTTTAGGGGCGGGGGGGGGGGGGGGGGGGGGTCGTAAAGGCCCCGATGGAGCCGAAAAATGTAAAAACTATGGTGATTCCTGCCGATTTTCGTGAAAATCTCGCAATTTTGATAAATAATTTCGTATTTTTGGGCGAATTTCTATTTTTTGAGGGGGAGGGGTCGTACCGGTGGTAGGGTCGGTTCAACTTTTTGGTCACCCCTGTTCTCGACTAAAATAGGTCAATCTTCCTAATGAATTTCCATCCAGGGTAGCCGAATTTAGTAAACTTTGGCAAAAGTAGTAGTTTTTCGAAAGTTAGTTCTCTACGATTTTAGGCTATCAAAAATGACCAACTTCTCGCGCCGGCCTTGGCTCCAACGAGCAGGAGATGTCTCGGTTTGACCACGAAGATTCCTCCGTTTTCCGTGTGTTTCCGGGAGAAAACGAAGGCGAACGATCGATAGAGATGCTTGATTTCTCCCTGTTTCTCCTCGTCTTTGCCGTTCTTCGACTGAAAACAACAACATAAAATTCACACTTTCATCCGTACAGGAAATACTACTAGTTGAATGTTTGATACCTAATACATCTCTCTCTCTCTCTCTCTCTCTCTCTTCCTCTCCCTACTATCTCTCCAACTCTCTATCTCCCTCTCTCTATCTCCCCCCCCCCTCTCATCTCTCTATCCCCCTAACCAACCGCATAGGGTCCATCGATGACTTTCACCGTATCCTTCACTTCGATACTGTTCTGTTGACTGTCCAACGCCTTGATGTGCTTGCTTTCCTTCTTTCCTTGAATCGATTGCGGCTTCACTCGAACCACCTGAAATCAATCAATAACCATCGAAGTTATTCCGAACAATCCGAATATAAAAGGGTAGTTGATAGGAACTACCGTATTATATAAACCGCAAGAAGGGTCGGTGCTTTTGGATCCCTAGTGCAAATACTACACGCCAAATCTATAACTTCCTGAAAACTTGCCAGAAAAACGGAATTTTCTATTGTGGAAGAGGCTCGCAAGTGGGAATTCTACGCGATGTACCTAACCTAGTAAGCTCCAGGATCATCTGAGCGTATCCTATCAAAAGAGACGATTTCAAACGTGCGCGTTCATATGCAAACTGAAAAGGTTGAACAAAAAGAATGTCGCCTGTCACCGACCTTTCCGTGCATACTGAGTACTTCCAGGTGTTCCTTCTCTATCCGGGTAATGACTCCGACCGTCTGCTGATCCAACATGACCATGTCGTGGTACTGGAACTGACCCAACGAGTCCACCCCCGTCGCCACGTCTGCGCACAGTTGCACGTCGCGCGGACGCACTTTCATCTGAAACCAGGACACATCAGTCAAGTTGGAACATGCTCCAAAAAACGTCAAAACGTTACGTCAAACTTCATAATTTCGACTCAAAAATATCCATATTTCCGCAGGTTGCGCATAAAAGAAGCGCGGCTTGCGAAAGTTTTCTAGAGGAGGATAGTATTTCTTTGAGATGTACCACGACACTATACCAATGAAACCAGTGAAATCACCCATTGAAATTGTCTGTCAAATATCGCGTTGATAAACTTCATTATTATTACATCAATAGACAAAAACAGTAACCCACCTCATCGAGACTGAGATCACTCAACAGCACGACCAGATTCGTCTCCACTCGAACAATCATTCCCGTGTCTCCCTCGTAGCGACCAGAGATCACCTTCACGTGGTCTCCCGCTTTGAAATACTTGCGCAGTTCAAAGGCATTCAGGGTCAGCGGCTCCTGCAACAGAAGTAACTGAATATTATCAAGACGCACCGAACAAATATCGCAACGAAATACTATTAGTATATTCCTATATCACTTCTAACAGCAGTAGAAAAGCAACTGTGAAGAAGAAAAACTACTATTAAGCATAATCATAATAATAGCCGACCCTTGTTCAAAAGACAATCATAACCAAGTCGCCTATCCGGTCCCACTCCTTATTTTTCGACAATACAAGTATCTACAGTAGAAACAACCTTTTATTAACTTCCACCACAACCACCAATCAGTTACCTTGAGGTCCTCGTGGTCGGGTATGATGACGATCTTGTCCCCGTCGATGCTCTCCACCTTTCCCCGCAGATTGACCAACTCGCCCTCCGTCACCTCCACATTGTCCCCCGGGGCAAACACGTTGGCACTGTCTTTCGACGACGTCGATTCCACTACAAATACAAATATAATGATACAATATCTTCTCGAAAAAGGGTTAACCCACGGTCGTTTGTATTTTTTTCTGAAGTTTGTGCTTACTTTTCTTACCACAACATGTGTCAAACCACATAAATGAGTGAAGTTGCCCCAAAAATCCGATGGCTTCCTCATGCCTTTATGGCAAAAGTCACACCTTAATGAGGTGTTAACAATCACCTGTGTTTATAAATTACACTTACACATGAAGACCCGTATAAGTGTTTCACTTACATTCCTTTTTGAGATCATCTGATTCTTGGAATCGTTCCAACTCGGCCAGAGACGGCTTCACTCCCTCGGCCAACTGGAAACAAATCGACACAATAAAAATCCACCGTCCACGTTAGTGAAACGTTGAAGCAAATGTTAGCGGTGTTTTGGAAAAAGTTTTTTTTCAAGCTATATAGCTAATATTGTAAAGTATAAAGTATTTAAGAACATAGATATTTCAGTTTCCTACTTACAATAGCATTCATTGGGAACGACTTGTAGAGGAATCCCTTTCTGTAGTGGCCGCCCTCGAACACACTGAAGTCACCATCCTTTGTCACTTCGCCACCGATTTCCCTGCAAGATTGACATGGAATGCTTGAGCTTGAAAACTATGTGATGAATTCAGTAGAAGATTTTTGTTTTGGCTTAAAAACACGCCCACTCCCCATGTCTGCCTCTGCCCTAGGAAGTTCAAATTATGCAGGCAAGATTTTCCCGTTTTTGTACCAGATGTTGTGAGAGAGAACATTTATCCAAACTGCATGATTAAACTGACTTGATACGATCCAGATCGAACAATTTGGCCATCGGTTTTCGCTTCATTTTATAGTTTCGGTCAGCATCCTGAAAACAAACACGCCTATTATATTAAATGAAAAACTTTCTCAAACGAACTGTACTACCTAGTAGAGAGCACAATATGCAAACATATATATAATATCCACCGCCCACCGCGTGACATCATTTTGACAGCATTTTATAGTCGGCATCCCAATCCAGCAAAGGCCGAAAAACTGCGTGATACGCTTGAAGAACCACTGTTTCCCCGTATTTAAACACATTTTCAGAGAGAGAATATTTTCAGAGAGAACTAACCGTTCTCAGAGCTCCTCTCATACGATTGTAGTCGATACGCGGAACCAACTTCAGGTTCACCTTGTTCTGCGGAATATCCACCCAATCCACCTGGAAAATAGAGCATAAACTTGAATTTCGTTGTTGTTCATTAAACTGGATCTCGAAAAACATATCATATACTACCTGTGCGTTAAGAAATCACTTCAAACAACCGAAATGAGATGGCACCGACTGGAATCTAACCGGAAGGCAACCTAAGCGGTTTTGGTAGTTTGGTAACTTTCAGGAAAAGCAAGTTTTTCGTTTCAGGTCAGCAGCCGGTTAGGTTACCAAATCGCTATAAAGGAAGAGAATTGCCAAAAAACCTAGATATTAGATATAGAATTCACCATAACACCCCGTCTAACATAGGGCGACTTTGTTGGATGCCCCTATAAATCCCTGCTTTTCTTCAAATCGGGAATCGGGAGATTAGAACCACCCACATTTTATCAATAGTCGCACACTACAGGTGAAACCCCAAACTTTCACCTTGTTTTGTAGTTTGATTGCAAAGACGAAACACCCGGTTTTTAATAAATTTCGGTGGACAACAAAGTCGCCTATGTTTGCCTACCCTCGTCCCCATGCACCCAGTCTAACAGTGGTGTGGACATACACCAGTAAAGTTGTCCGAATAGTCAGAAACAATTGAAAAACGAACTACTTTTTCGCCGAAAAGGAGATAATCGGTCTACTTTTGATGAAAAATCGTATACTTTCACTTGCTTACATACGAAAACGGACGAATTTTTGGCGCTTAGTCGAGCCTTACTGGTCTTTGAGTGTGTACCAACCTCGGCGAGATCATCCTTGTACATGGTTCGCTTCAGACGAACGAAGGCCCCAATCTTCAGGACGGGAATGTCCTTCACCACTCGGAGGGTATCCACCATCTCCTTGATAGGAACCATCTGGAAACATGAAAATAGTAGAAAAAGGATGTGAATCATGGGAAAACTTGATCTAATTCAATGTTCATTTTATTAAAAGTTATGACAGTTAACTATATGAAATAGTAGAGAACCATAAAATAAAATCGGTACCGTTATTTAGAAAGTGTCAATAACAGCCAATAGTGGAAGGAAAACAAATTTGCCAAAACTATGATCTACGAATCCATTTTCCCTGTACATTACGTGTTATGGCAATGGCATTCTATCTTCGTCAGATTTTCGAATCAGCAACAGTATTCGACCTACCGTTATACTTTTCAACCGTATTTCTTCATCTTTTTGTCCATATAATTTCACTTTTAAGTACTTAAAAGCAACGCGTATTCCACCCACCGTAATGTTGAAGCTGTTGAGTGCGGAAATTCCCTGTACGGCACTGGCCACATGGGACTGTTTGAAGGCCTCGATGTAGATGATTCCCTTCAGACCCTCCTTCACCACGATCGACTTGATTTGGAGGGGCTGCAAAGGTGAGAAGTAAGCTTAGAGAACAGAGAAAACCAAACCCGTGAACTTTTCTAAATATGTTTTGCTTCCGCGAAATCAACAGTCATTATCATAAACCGATTCAGTCTACATAGAATACCACTTACGAAATTAATATGTGTACCATCATATAGATAAGGCTTAGACCAAACACCCCAGCATACAAGAACAACCCTATACTGAATCATATGGTGTTTTCCTCGAAATACAACAACATTCCCACAAACAAACCTATATCGAACCCACCTCTTCACTAGTTTCATAAACGATATACTTTCGCATAAGTTGCATCGCCACCAACTTCTCTTCGCCCATCCTACACTTGACAATCCACAGATTTGGATCTTTCGTCGAGGGAAGGAGACCGTGTTGCGAAATATCATCTGAATATTAGATGGAATTACTCTACTAGTTTATTATCATTCATCAGCTCCTGTTCAAAATAGCTACTAAACATGGTTGAACGGATGAAACTCAATTGACTTTACACAAGCATACATTACTGGAATAGCCTTTTTTCTAAACTAATCGTTTTTTATTACAACTTTTGCAAACTTACAAATTCGAGCCATTCAAGTGACCCATTCAACCTTGCTGGTTGGAACTGCTCACAAGAACATCAGCAAGCTAAAACGTTTCTTGCAGCACCATAAACAACGCAGTTGTTTTCAACACGTTCTCATAATGTCATATGAACGTCCGAAATTTTCAGTAAATGACCCACCCATGTTACTGTCATCATCGATCATGTCCTTCCCGGCTGCACTCGTCTTGTATTTGTTCTCGAAATAGTCGGCCATCTCATTTTCGTCCATGTGCCTGAAGGAAAAACGAACAGTTTATGAATGATTTGTCAACATTGGAATTTTTCAAAGAAATTCGCTCCTCGAACACAACACATAACAGAACTTTCTTATGTAAAAATACATATAAACTTCAGTGACGACTTCTCATAAACATTGAACAATGTTCCAACGTTTTGGCTAAATTTTAATACCTTTTTATTTCAATTACACGATTATGAAAATCTTCGTTTAAAAAACTCACGCAAACTTATTCCTCTCCTTTCTCTGTCTCTCCGCATCCAGTTGTTTCATGTACTTCTCGGCCTTAACGAGAAATAAAGTATTACATGACAATTTATTTATTTATAATCTTTCAAACATTCTTTACTACCGACTCAGCCTCAAATTAAAATACAAATGTATCCTCTATTCTCTACCTCTACATACTCTCAAATTCAAAAATTCCACGTCCAAGCTACACCTACTACCTTATAACTTTCTTATTTCCAAACTTTTCAGCTACATGGTTGGGTTTTTTAGACTATATATTCCTCGGAATTCGATTTGAACTAAATTATGGGGTAGGGCTGAAGCATACTCTATAATCTACCCCATACCTCCTCCTTCTCATTAAAAGGGGGTTTGATCTGAAATTCGAACTCAAGGGATGGGGGAGGGGCTAAAGTATACCTCTTCCTTCTAAGTAGAAAGGAGTTTCAATTGAGCTAAATTGTGTCCGGGGGGGGGGGGCTAAAGTATAATCCATAATCTGCCCCTGTACCTCCTCCTTCTCATTGGGTTCCAATGCCCTATCGTCCCCATCATCCATGTCATAGGCTTCTTCATCGTCGTCGTCCACATCTACATCCTGGAGGATGAAATCCGAACCTCGGGGACCGCGTCTCTGAAAAAGACAACAAATTAGAAGACACACTGGAAAACTGAAATGATTATACGATAACACAGTGCTTGTATGAAAAACCGCAAGATTGTTGAAGTGACCGTAATAAAATTTACAGATAACACCCTGCTTGTGCCCATAATGAAGAAATTGCCTACTTGTTTAATAGAAAATCGTCAAGTTTCATCGTTTCATGCCGGAATGTCCTTTTTGTAGAACAAATAGTCATATTTTCCTCTTACTGGTTGGTGAGAAGAAGTGAGAACGATAATAACAAATAGTAGACCGAATTTCAAAAGTTACACGTTTTCCACCTCTCACAGCAGAATCTTCTCCGAAAATTGGCCAAGCTCAAAAACTCGACCATTCTTCATGGCCAATTTACGAGAATGAACCCGCATTTTGGAATTTCAGCAGGAAATACCGTTTTCAGTACGATACTAAACGTGTTCTTTTTCGTCGGCCTACCTTCTTCTTCTTTTTTGTCTTCTGTTTCCTGACTTCCTCCTCCGAGTCCTCGTCGCTGTTTTCTTCCTCATCCTCACTGTCAGAGGCTATCTGGAAACGAATTCGTTCATACTTATATACCAGTAAAGTCGTCCAAACAATAAACAATGCGAAAAATAGACCACTTTTTAGCCGTGAAGAGGAAAATCGGTCTACTTTTGATGAAAAACCATAAATTTTCACGGGTTTACATCTGAAAACTGACTACCTTTTGTCGTTTAGTCGGACCATAGTGGTGTTTGTTCACATTTCAATTTCCAAATAGACAAATGTCACAAAAAGGTCCTATTTATACCGAATTTAAGCAAAAATAGTTGTTCCCATGAATAAACGGTTAGTGGTCCATTTTGCCCCGTTTTATCGGTTCTGAATTGCATCTACTCTGGTGAAACTTACGAGGCTAAAATAGGCTAAATCTAGGGAAAAATAGGTATTCAATAGGATACTAGCCTATTTTAGCTAACTTTAGCCTAGAAAACGCGGAAACACCTAGAAATACCTATAATTGCCTAGATTAGCCAAGTCGTTGAACAAGCTGGTTTTGCTAGGCTAAAAATAGCTAATTTTAGCTAAAATTATTTAATGGTCCTGGAGCGCCGTTTTTGCTACCGTAATTTCGCGGCTGACAATTTAAATTTTTTCATCATTTTCATTTTTACCTAAATTTTTTGTTTTCTCTCACGTTTACGCGTTATTTTTGTTGTTCTTTATTTTAAATTTAATAATCAGCATTCTTCATTGAAACACGCACTACATAGTCAAAATTATAGTTGTTTGTTCATTAAATGCCAGTTTTTCCGTGTTTTTGCTATTTTCGAATTAGAAAAACATCTTCCGCCTCGACCAAGTTGAATTATGAGATGAGCAGTTCAATTTATTCCATTTCAGTACTTCTGTTGTTAGAAAAAAATGAATACTTCTTTTCTTACAGGTAATCTAAACATGTCATTCTGGAGCTTCGTTTCGCTGCAGGGACGAACACGGACAGCTCAATTATGATTACAAGGTGAGTAGCTTGAAGAGCACTCTTAGCCATCTATTATTGTTATTAAAATCTGATTATTTCATCTAATCCAGAATTTGTACCGGACCTGAATTAATGTATGTTTTTGTCTTAGTATCTAGTTTACCTCAGTGAGTTTTAAAAGCAGTTTTGGCTTAAGATTGTTGAATTTAAGCTTCCCAGTTGTTTTCATGGACTAACTTGGCAAAACAATTATTAAACGGATTTTCGCTTATTTCCTAGTTTGACCTATTTCCATCAAAAAGCCTACACGTTTAGTTAACTTCTTCTTATTTATGTGTGAGTGAGCGCATTTAATCATTTTATCCGACAGTTCAGTCAATTATCTGTGGTATATGTTGGTATATAGTGGTATATGTTGTCTCTCCCGGTATCTACATTTGTTTGTTCCAGGGCTCCTATGATAAGTCAGTTCTACCAGATGGTTCGAAGATAGATGCGCCCCCTACGAAATAATACCTCATCCTTACAAGACCTAGCCGGTATGTTTATTCAAAAGCAGAAATTAATTTGGTAGAATGTGAATCTACGCGTTTTCTAGGCAGAGTTCCAAACTTGTAGTAACAAAACATAAATTAATACTTTTATGGGTACGTGGGTATCTGATATAGTTGTTGACAGTTTGAGGTGTATACTCATTTATTTATTTTTAGCTTCTGAAGTACACGCATCCGTCTACAGCCCATATTCGTCGCCCAACTACCGATCGTAGCCACCACAGCCATTCCTCCATGAAAGATCGACAGAAGAATATTATTGTGTTATTTATACCAGTGTGTTTTGCTACGAATAAATCTATGTAATCAGTTTTTTGTTCTCAGTGTTTCTCCTGTTTTAGAAGCATGAAAGTGGTGGAGTAAAATAAAATTGTTTCCATGAAAGCGAATGATGTTCCCGTGATATTGTGTGATAATTCGAGTTCATAGCCAGTTTGAAGGTTGCACAGCAGAAATTCGACCCGCTTTTTTCGGAGCGGAAGTAAGCTTGCTACAGGGCTACAATAGGTATCGACTAGGCTAAAATAGGTATTTACTAGGGAAAAATAGGTATTTATAGGCTAAAATAGGTATTCACCAGGCTAAAATAGGTAACGGCTAGCCTATTCTAGGTAAAAGCTAGCCTATTCTAGGTAACAGCTAGCCTATTCTAGGAAACAGCTAGCCTATTCTAGGAAACAGCTAGCCTATTCTAGGAAACGACTAGCCTAAAAAGGTTAAAAAATAGCTATTTTATTTTCCTCATAATTCCCTAGATTTAGCCTATTTTTAGCCTCGTAATTTTCATCCCTGTAGCATAACAGAAAAGGGAAAAAGCATACGCGAAACAGATCATTTTATTCATGCTCAAATGTACCATGAGTTGTTCAAATATTTGAATTTCAGGTAAAAAATCTCCGTACCTTTCTTTTCTTCGATTTTTTCGGTGCCTCATCGTCACTTCCAGATGCATCTGATCCCGAGCCAGAACCACTTTCTGCCTGGAAAAATAAATTTTTCTGAACGGAGACAACTCGAATAGTTAGTTAAATTTGAATACAACTGCTATAGTTACAGAACTCAACTTGATTAAGCAGTTAATACATAATTGTTCGATTGAAATACGTAAAATTGCATAATTCAATATCAGAAGACGTGCTCACTCTGTTCATAGAATGGAGTCTGTATGCAGTTTTTCTTGCAAATTATGCGAATTTCTATGCGTAAGACGTATTTTTAGAACAAGAAAATTTGATTTCCTTTTTTCCTAACACCCAACACGGACCTCGACTGGGGGCTTCGCCTGAAAATCCTCGTCACTCTCATCAGACGACATTCTTCCCAGTTGCTTCCCTGAAATTTTCACGGTTGTTGAAGACAACCGGACAACTAAAAATCGAAACCTTTATGGCATTCGAAGCACCAGGAAAATCAAGTACTAAATAAATTATTTAGAAAACAACTAAGAGTAGGCATATCTGAGGGCGAGACAAACCCAATCCAAGTTTTGAACACTTGAACCAAGTAATCGATACCAACGCTTACGTACCGTGGAACGGGTAAACTTTATTGTATTGATCCAACAAACTTCTAAAGCACAAATGTGGTGTCTCATATAGCATAAAAAACACAGGAATGACAATAGATGAGATAAAGACAGAACTATGGTTAAACGATCACACTGCATCACCATCCGCCAAGCAGGTAGGTATGAGAATAAGTGAATATATCGAAGAAAAAGGCGGAGTCCCTACACACCGAAAAAAAAGACGCGTCGTTCATATTTGGATAGAAACAACTACCTTTTCTTCCCAAACAGAGTTACACCGGCGACTGGGGTAGAAACGAGACTTACATTATATACTCATATATAGTCCACTACAAATGAAACTGAATTAATTCAAAAATGTAAAACTTAAAATAAGGAGAGAGCAGAGAAAAGCGGGCAGGTAAGGTGTTCAATTTTTTAAATGGCGTTCGCCCGAGAACTAAAGGACTAAGCCCATTCGCAGTGGAGCGCGTTTATTGCATGCAACCACCATTGTGGGGTTTCAAATGGTTTTATGGGGAATTTGAGTCAAGAAAAGAATGGAAAAGACAGCCGATCATTTAAGGAAGACAAGAAGTTCATTGGTTGATAATCAAACACTCTCTTGTCTCCCATAACCAATTGAAATCGATACTTATATTTCATCCGCTTGTGAACGTGTACAGTATGACTCGAGTTTTACCAATTTTTTGATTAAAATGACTTTTTAGTACCTCACCTACTCTTCCCTGACTACAAAGTATAGAAAGGGAGTCCAAATCGTTCGTTTTTGTGGTTTGATGTCGAAACACGTCGTCATTTACTACTTTCGACCAAAAACACCGAGATCAAACTACAAAAATAGCGGGATAGAACAAGACACACTGTATGGGCTTCTTTTTGAAAGGCGCGAATCCTCTATAATGCTATGGAATGTTTTTGTTTGATCCTCGCTGTTCTCGCCTTCTAGCTGTTTTCGAATATAACTATGAAAAAATCTGCAACCGATTTTAAAATTTCAATGAAAAATATATTAGATGACACGAGTGTCCACCGAAAACTATTGGAAATGTTGGGGAAAACACATCACACACTCAAAAATGTCAGTTTGCAGGTTTTACAGTCAACCTGGCTGTCTCAAACTCTCATTTTATGTTTTTAAACTGTCAGCATTCCAAAAACCGTCTAAGAAATGCACACTTCCAAAATCGAATTGAGGCGTATAACAGATCAGGGTAGGTTTCGATTCATTCAAATGAAATGCAATCAATAATGACCAATTTAACAATTTGCAGAATCAACAAAAAACAAAGAATGTAAACAGAGTTGGATAGTGAATAACGAAAACGAAGATCAACCTAATTGAATAGTGCACAACAAGGAAGTAAACATGCGCGCAGGCACGATACGTGGAAGATGCATACAAGTGAATCAACTTCAATAGACTTGAGAACACAAAAAGTCCAGAACTAGAACTAAACCTTATATATAAATACACATTTCAGACCTCTATATGAGGGACCCAACTTCTTCACGAAAACTTTTTGACAATATTGAGTGGACTCCTGTAGAACATAGTTAGCCTTCCAACTACTTGTTACCAAATTGCAAATCTTTAAATGAGTTAAGCTTGATGTGGTGTTACAGAAAGATTGTAGAATAATTCAAATATTTCCCAAAGTTCTCTCACATAAAAAAGTAATTTCGAATTCATACCGTAGGAGTGCATATGCGTATTAGAAAGGGCACCTGTTAACATTTTGGACCTGAACTACCGAACTCACACACGCTTAAATAGGAGTATAAGCGTTTGCATTCTATCCTGTATTTCAGGTTGCAAACGTGCAGTACCAGTAAAGTTGTCAGATAAGGCACAAAAGTCCAAGAAGAGGGACCTACTAATTACCGCACCTACCGCACCGGGGAAATACCGCACCGCGATTTGAAAATACCGCACCGTACCGCACCACCGCAAATTTGCGTATTTTTTTCAAAAAATCCAAAATCTTCAATTTTGCCAACAAAATAGTTTTTAAAGCATAAACCCTATTCTTTTCACTTGAAAACAACAATAGGGATCTCGAGAAAACTTTCTGTGAAACTTTCTCACTAGAAGAACACGCTTTCAGTATTGCATTTTCGTTTTCTGTTGTGTATTCTCCAAATTGTTTTATGCCTTCATGTCATATTAGTGAATTATCGAATGTATAGAAGAAACTGCTTATCAGAAGAGAAGCACTGAGTACACATTATGCTAGCGTTTGCTCCACTAGCAACTTATATGAATACTTTATTCCCGTGGAAAAGTGAGAGGTAACAAAAAAGGATTACCATAATAGAGTTAGAGGTTTGTGCTCGTTTGTTCATTGGCAATGATTGTCAATTTTGAGCTAAAAATGAAATCCACCAAATATTTCAGGTTTGAATAGCTCATACTTGCAGAAAGAACTGAAAGAATCTCTAAACAAATACACTGACCGAATTTTGCAGAAAAAGGGAATAAACTCATTGTGATCGGTAACTAGACATCATTTTCAGACTTGCTGTATCTAAAGTGATGGAAATAATAGGATTTATGCCTTAGAAACTATTTTGTTTGCAAAATTGGAGATTTTAAATTTTTTTTTTAAAAATACGCAAATTTGCGGTGGTGCGGTATTTTCAAATCGCGGTGCGGTATTTTCCCGGTGCGGTAGGTGCGGTAATTAGTAGGTCCCCCAAGAAGAAACTAACTAATTTTGTGCGACAGAATAAATTGTTCATTTGTCATTGAAAATCAAAGGTTTCGCGTATTTGAATGGGAAAACATATGTTTCACTGGTGTGTGAGTCCGGTATTCCAGGTTGCAAGAACGTATCAGAGATAAAAGACATATGTTTCAGTCATACCCCAGAAAAGTTGTCCAAATGACCAGAAAAAAAACCGGAAAACGGACTACTTTTTCGACGAACAACTGTCAATATTTGATGAAAAATCATTACTTTTCACGTGTAAAAATAGACTGCTTTTTGTTGAAGTTGGAAAAATAGACCTTACTGGATATGTGGAAGACATGTGTTTTAGTACCCGTAGAACTCGACCGTCACACTTCCGTCGGCGCCAACGTCCACGTCAATTTGCACGCGTTTCCCGTCCGCACGAGTCACTCTTGCCACGAAAAACAGATTCTCCACCGAGATCTCGACGATTCTGAAGTCGGCTTCCAAACCAGTTACGAGTTTCAGATAAATGAGTACGAGTAGCATACGCGGCTCCTCGAGCCCGCCACGAATAGCGAAAACGTGACGCTTGAAGACGACCTCCCTAATTTCTCTCAGGCATCTCGTCCACTGCTGAAATATTCATATACAATAAAGACTACTCCAGTTTAAGGAGCTAGAACTCCTAGAAGTCTGTTTATATTCTGTACTTGAGATTCAATGCTTTTTCAGGCTTGTGGTACCCAATCTGGAAAACGAAATCAAAGTTTAAACGGTTTACAATACCTACAGGACATGAAAAATTTACTTGAAAGATTTCCAATCTTACTGTAGAGGGCTATTTTGCGTAAACAGGAATATGTATCAACGAGCAACTTACGTCAAACAGGGGTCGAAGTGCTTCGAAGTGCAGCGACGGCAGGTCAATGCAGGGGGCTCGCAGCGCCAAAACCGTCTCAGTTGGAAGTGGTGGATGCATCTCGTTCCTGACCCACAAATTATTCAGCTGCAAACCAGGAGCGATTATGGTTACTTGCAACGTGTGAAACACATGTCAACTTGCAGACAAGTAAACAATTGCCGATGAAATTATCGATTTACTCACCTTTTTGCGGTCATTACATTCACTTTTAGCAAAATAAATAATTCTTCGTTAATAGCTGTCACGCTCGCGTGTTTGTGAAAAAAGTTAATCGACTTCCACCGGGGTGATAGGCCAACTAAATCGATAAGCATCAGAGGTAATGTTTTACGCCGACGTAAAAGGCCCATGTAAAAGTATGCGGTGGGCCTCAGTTGAACTAAACGACTGCCCCCTTCCATGATTTCGGATCAACTATGGTGTTGGGGGTACTCAGGCGACGACTTATCCCAGGTACAAGAATGGGACGTCCCACGTCCCGGTACTGTCCCGAGACGGTACCAATAGTTACGGTAGAAATGAAGAATATTTGCATAAAATAGTCTCCTATTTTGTACTGCAGACAGGCATCTCTCATCAATCATGAAGAGTATTAGATAACCCGGCGTTGACCTTACATGCCAGTCATTATAAGAAGCTGAGACTAAAATCTCAACACTTTCTCGAGTACACTTTACAGTTTTTAGGAGAGCAGATGTACCATACTGCTCACTGATAGCGATTCTTGAGGGAAACACTATCCTACAAGTCGCAGTTTGGTGAAAATTGTGTAAACTAAAGTTCCAGTCGAACCACTCAGATAACAGCAATTGCACAAAAAATGAGAGAGATACACGTAACTATCAAGTGGTTGACAAGAAGCTTCCACACCAGGCGGCGTAGCCATCCTTCAAAAATCTCATGACATACCTCATGACATGAGTTATCCGCCTGATCTTCTCATGAGATTATATTCACTTCTATGCTACAACATTGAGAGTCACGAGTAGCTCATGAGGTATCTCATGAGAAACTCAATGAACTACTCGTGGATTGGAGGAATGGCCACGCCGCCAGTCACCCGCAATTCGCTAAATCCCCGGTTTCGCATAAAAACCAACCTCTCTCATAGCTGGCTGATTGTAGACATCAATATCGGTTAGACCGTCAAAAAATAGATCGTCTACTTGCGTATCCTGTAATGAGATTTCATGCAATAATAACTCTTGAACTTCAAGAACGTAAGAACAATATACGTAGTTAAATGGTTTGACAATCAGTTAGGCGAGATTTGTTCATGGTCGATAGAAAATGTACCACATATGGATACAAAGTAGAGAAAATACAATGCACAATGATTACTTGTGAATCCTGAAATGAAACTCATACATTATATAGTCTTAGAACTCAAGAACGTAAGATAACGCATAATAGATATTAAAAGTAAACGTGAACATATCCGAGAAAGACAGAATAATGACCAATTCTACAACTAACCGGGTTTTCAGGTAATCTAACCCTTTTGGTAACCTATTTTTCAGGTTACCTTGGTAGGTAACCTGGAAGTACCCTGAAACCAAAATCCGGAATCCGGTTACCGTTCAAACTAACGGTAAAAATCACGTTGCGTTAGAAAAATTAGTAACCGGTTTTTGATTTTAGGTTACCAACCGGTTACCTACTGAGGTAACCTGAAAAAGAGGTTAGCAAAAAAAGTTAGGTTAACTAAAAACCCGGTTAGATATGAAATTCACCCGGAATAATTAACCAAAGGCTACCTCTAGGAAGGCGTTGAATTCCTGAGGACTGCATGTGATATCTCCTGCAATCTCCAGCAGTCGAATAAGCACATCTCTGCCACGAAACAAGGCACAAGCGGCCTCCGTGAAATCTTCCTGAAGTATAGTGGGTGACAAATATACAAATTTCTGTCTCTCGCCGGAATAGAACCTGCGAGTAAAATATTCGGAGCAAGGCGCTAACCACTGCGCTACTGGTTCGTATTTCCATAAAGCTTTGTCATCAGAGACATGTGTGCGTACACAGCGGAAAGTGATATATACAGTACCCTCTCACCTTCCCGTTGGCGACGACGATATAGTCTGTTGCACGCAACTAGTTCGTGATTTTGTTTCTTAGTACAATCATACAAAACAATGGATATAAAAGTCAGTTTATTTGTTAGATAAATCCTTGAATATTCGAAAGATTACTCTAGAAAGTTATCGATTGGTGAAACGGATTATGGGATAATAGAGAATGTAAACAGTGAACGACTTAACGCTGCAGACTTACGCGGACAACTATTTACGTAGAATATACGTCGGAGTGATATAAAACGTACCATTCGCATTGATTTAGCTGCAGTTACAGCTAAACTATGCAAAAATTCTCTTTCTACACATTTTCACGTAACCTTACGCGGTTACCTGGTGAATCGTTTTGTTAAACCCTCTGTAACCCTTTTTAAATGTCTTTTGGAGAAAATTCGGGGTTACCAAGTGGTTAAAAAAAGAGTTAACCAGGTACCCCGTTGAGGATTACCTGATAGGGTTAAAGAAGGACGATTATGTGGACCAATCCCAACGCTTCATTTCTTTAAACTGAAATAAATTTTTCAATTGCAATTCAAAGGACCGATGCATCGGGACTGGTCCGCATAATCATCCTACTTTAACGAAATACCGGGTTAAACGAAGAACCAACCGTTTTCAGGCTGCTGACCATGATCCGGCACCGGTTGGGAATTCGGTCAATTTCCAACGGAGAATCCCGATGCATCGGCCCATCGAATACCTAAATACGAGAATCTCACTTTAGACTCGTGTTGTTCCGGATCCGTATTCACTAAGCTCAAATAGTCAAATTAGATATTTGAGCGAAATTCAAACAGCTTACTTGTGGGTATCGAACTTACCCGTTTCCGTATTCACTAGCATTCAAATAAATAGATCAATTCGACAAATAGATCAACAAAGAAATAGATTCAAATAGAGCAATTCGAACGAATGAACTTCTTTCCCGCAGGGCGCAATAAAATCGAAATATTTTAAAGTAAAACGATAAAGGTGGAAATATTTCAATAACGGAACAGCTTTCTCACGTTTTGTGAACGAATCACATCCATACACCAGTAAGGTTCGACTAATGGACGATAAAGAGTCTGTTTTCAGATTAAAACAAGTGAAAATTGATGATTTTGCATCGAAAATAGACAAAATTCTTCGTTTTCGGCGAAAAAGTGGCCCGCTTTCAGAATTTTTCCGGCTATCCAGACAACTTTACTGGGGTTTACATAGTTTTCTCTTTTCTGCTTCACATTCTATTAGTGTATTGATCATTGTTGAAAAACTTACTAAGCCAGGTGTATCATAATAGTTGTAGCTGACTTCATCAACGTATAGGTCTGGTACAAAACCACAGGTTTCGCACGTTTCCAGACTTGATTTGGAACATTTCTTTAGGCGAATAAACGACAGAAGATCCATCTAAAATTAGTTGGCAATGAGTTACTATAGCCACTCATTCATCATAATACCAATCTTATAGACCTCCAAACCATAGTTTTTCTCTCTCTTGGGCAAGATTCTCACATTTTATTCGAGATTTCAGAGTTCCTAGAGGAAAAATGAGGCCCCGTCCCTATTAGAGAACCATATTTCGATGCACAACTGTGTCTGCGACTGAGACTGTTATTAGTTTCACCGAAAATAACTTTCTCGAACCAACTCACTGGCAGTTTGTCAACAACTATGAACACAGTATACCAGTCGAGTGGATAAGGCTACGATTTCACTATTTGGGAGAAATATACTTAAAGTAGGACGATTATGTGAACCGATCCCGACGCATCGGTCCTTTAAACTGCAATTGAACAATATATTGCAGAAGCCGCATACATATCAGATACCATGCGCGCTTTCATTTATTGGATAGAACCCCTCGGGTATCCCTGTGGTATCCCCCCGACTCCCCCGTACTACACCCCGGTAACTCCCCCCCTCAGATATCCCTGGTATCCCCGCAACTTCCCTCTGGTTTATCACGAGGAATTTCCCCAGTGAAATCTCCCCGGTTTTCCCCCGGTTTCCCACTGGTATCACCTTGAAATCCCAGGGGTAAATTTCCCCCCGGTACCCCCCTGATATCCCAGGGAGGGTCAACTACCTATGTATAAATATCCCCATACTTATTCAGCTACAACTGCACTTCTGTGACCGTCCTCACCAATTTCTCGGGGAGATAAAGAGCTTTCGGCGCCTCTGGATCCTCCTCATCAGCACACTATTTCTCTGCTCTACCTTCCCGCGGGAGGATATTTTAGCTTCCCGTTGGTGCACGAAAATTGCAGCGGAAACTTCAAGCGAGAGCTAATCAAAAAAATATCACGTTTTGTCGGAGTAACGCACCTCTTTGATGACCATATAACGTAGATCGTAAGGTAACTTCATGAACTCGAAACGCTTGTCAATCGGATTTGTTCCAGGCAATTCCGAGTCACACATCTTACACTGAAAATAATCCTAATAGAGGGTAACCATTTTGTTGAGGCCAAAGAGGCGGTTTACACATGCAACCGGGTTGCATGAGTTAAGAAATTTCGGTTGCTTTCCAAATGCAACCGGGTTGCTTTTGGTTGCTTTTCAAATGCAACCAAACACTCAATTTTTGGACATTTTCCGGTTTTTAATGCAATTTGGTTGCATTTGAAAAGCAACCGAAAGCAACCCGGTTGCATTTGGAAAGCAACCAAACTGTCTTTACACTTTGGTTGCATGCAACCCGGTTGCATGTGTAATTGGCCTTGAAAAGAGGGTAGCCATTTTGTATAATAGAGGGTAACCATTACAGAGATCAAACTATAATGATCAAAAGAAAGTGATTTCGTGCCCAGCTTTTGAAACATGTAGGTGACTGTCAGTAAGGGAATCACTCAGTTCTCAATGAAAATAAACATTGTAAAAGAACGGGTTAAACACATCAGAACTCAGAAACGTGCAATGAGAAAGTGCACGATTCCTCGTTGCTAACTTTACGTGACGATTCAATTTAATCCTAGTATAACCATCAATTAGGCGAGAAGACCAATGCGGAAGGTTATCAGCAGCAGAAAACCCGGTATAAAACGAATGAATTTTTGATACTAATTTCAAGTTTTTGCTAAAATGATCACAGAAATGTCAGACCAACCCTTTCCTATTTTCCTTGGGTTAACATTTCAGAAATAAACTCAATTTGGGTCTCTGAAAGCGCATCTGATTCTGATTTCATCGAAGGTAAAGAATTACCGCGTTTTCGTGTTGTGAACTTGCAAAATAAATGAACCTAGATAAACACCAATCATTCGAAAATGTCAACCTTTCAACCAAAAACAAGGATAGGACCAAAACCGATCATGAACAAATTATTTTATTGAAACAGTCTTGATCGAAACATTTATTAGAGCAGACACTTTGTACATGCAGAATCAACAAATAATAATGATCAAAATAACCTAAGCTAGGGAGTATATGGGAAAAGAAGAAAAAGAGAAATAAAAAAGAAACAAACAAATAAAACAACTGCATCGCACAGCTGCCCGCAGACAACAAATATAAAACTATTATTAGAGGTCATACACCAGCCGACTTTCGGGTCAGAAATGGAAACTTGAAGCTCAATACTTGAAGGAAACTTGAAGGAAACTCAATAACTTGGGTCTCGACGAAATACAGAGCTTTTTTGAACAGCAGGTGAGGGGGTACCTACTGTGTCTCGTCTCAAGGAGGGAAGGCCGCTCACAAAAGTCAGCTGATGTATAGCAGAGGTAAACCAAATTGAGAGATAGATGCACAGGGTACCTAAATAAGGGACCAAATTGAGGTACGGAGAGGGGACCTAGGCCCAGTATTGGGTGGGGACGCGAGACTTCACTTCTTCGCTGACTCGCTCAAAGAAATCGGCTCGGCCGTCATTCTTGAACTTTCCGCCGCCACTTCCGCCAGAAATCTCCGAACGAAGGTCCGAATCAGCAAAGCTGCAACAACAACATCATGGAAGAGTCATGCTTCCATCCCTTAGATTATTCCTAATATCTTGAAACCTGTTTTGATTGTGTATCGATTTGAAGGAACGAACATCATTACTTTACATCATCAATCACCAAGCCCGTGTGATAGTAGGCATGAGCATGATGTGAAAAGTCAAAAAAGCAACCAGTTTTTCCATGCAAAAGCGTAACAATCCATAATTTTGCAACAAAAATGAGCTGAGTTCACATTCTTCAATTTCTGCCTATTAGCACAATCGCACTAGAGTATGTAAAAGTTTCACAACTCTTCATATAAGTCTACAGTTTGCAAACAAGAGCATATATTGACAAAAAACCAACTTGGCCGTCTTCCAATTGTTCCTGCCTCTCTTGGTCAGATTCGTAGCTGCGTACATGTGACAGGGCACGCCAGTCGATCCAGCAAACGCCTGAAAATACAGGAAATGCAAAGTACAAAATGGTTTCCCATCTTCCACGCCCCATTAACTCATTACCTTTCCACTTAACTTCCTCTCAATACATTGCTATACGATATTCCGTCATGACCTACTTTCTCGGCTGAAGCATAAAAAAAGACCGATTCTGACCATACTGGATAGCTCGGTAAAACAGTTTTAGACATGTTTTGGGGAAAATAGCTGGAGCATCTCGATAATCATAAAAAAACGACGGTGAATACTAACAAAAAAACTGAAGAAACTAGCGAAAAAGAAGGACGCACCTGGTGACCGTAACAGAGTACATTGGTGAGGATCTGCATGTCGTCCAACGACAACAGGGTGCCAGTCGACCCCTTTTCACAATAGACCAGAGTGCAACGAATCGGACGAGCAGTGCCCTGAACAAATAGACACCTTATACTTATGATTATGACAATATATTTGGACACCTTATACTTATACATACATTATTTACAACAATATATTTGATAAATAGACACCTTCTATGTTCAACAACACCGTACACCACATTAGAATAGACTGCATGAAACAGGCCAACCATTAGCCTTGATCTACCAAACTCCTGCAAAGCAGCTATCTACAATTTGGTTGTGACAGGCGGTTGCAATTGTTCAATTGCAGTCTAAAGGGCCGATGTCACGGGATTGGTCCACATGATCGTCCTTATTGAATAGACTATGGTCTGAGTTTACCTGGAGAGCCTTCTGCGGGATGAGAATAAACTCATTGTAGTTGGGATGCACGACCTCGCTGTCCACAACCGTACCCGGTCGCACATTTTGATCCATGGGACGATCTCGTTCATTGATCCTCAAATACACATTCTATGTATGAATAAACTGTTAATAGTTGTTGATCACTTGCCAGCAGACAAGAGAGTTTGACTGTTTATTATTATTATGCATAAACAGTTAGGTCGGATTTGGCGCAAATCAGTAGTTTTCTACACTACAGGCTCCAAATTCGACAAAAACGAGAGCGAGATCAGCTTTTTCGAAATATTCTAGTTTGCCAGGTTCTATATTCAAATCTTCAACAGTAACAGCTTTTCACTAAAACCGTCCGCTACAAAATAGAGACCCATAATATATACATATATTATCAAACGTAATAATTCAGTAAGCAACGCTTAGGCTCAATGCCGTACTGTGAACATACACCGCCAAGGGTCTTCTTTTTGTGAAAGCTCGCGCTACCCCCTCCAATTCTCCAAAATTGCAAATTTCATCAATTTTCGCTTAAATTTCTAGTTTTGTATGAAATTCGCTGGTTTTCCACTGGCGACCCCTACTGTTCTGAGAGCTAGTTCCCAATACTAACTATAACCAACCTAGTCGGCACAATTCGATAGTTGCTGTTGTTCTGAATGACCAGACAGCTGAGCGAGGGCTGGTACCTCCCCGAACGAGTCTTGTCGTTGAAATGCGAGAATGCCTTCGACATTTCACCCATCTCCTCCACCACCTGCAAAACATCAACCGGTAAAGTTGTCCGGAAAGTCAAAAAATATTAACAAACGGACTACCTTATCGCCGAAAACATTAAAATTTCTCTATATCTGATACAAAATCGTTAAATTTCACGTGTTTGAAGCTAAAAACGGAATACTTTTTGCAGAATAGTGGGACCTGACTGGTATATGCCTGCAAAAACACTTAGAATAGATTTTGTCAAACCGTTGTGCACAGCGTGCGGTCAATTTGGTAGGGGGCGGGGTTTGTCGAGCAACCAGCTTGTCTGCGTATCTATGATCTACACACACTCTCTTGCAAAACGGATTTTATCGGAAAGGAACGAGCAATGAGCCATGAATCGAAAAACAGCCTAGAAAAAGAGCATAAAAAATAGGCTGCCTTGACTTTGCTCCCGCAGTTATCAAACCACGTGAAAACTTACAATATCATTCAATTTTGCATGGAAAAAATGTCGTTCTCACCGAAAACAAGCCCACGTTCTAACTATTTCCTCGCTATTCACGCGAGTATACTAGAACTAGACCAACCTTGCCGAATTCTCCCTCGCTCACTCCTCCACGGAAGACGAAAATGTCATCTGGAAGACGCTTCGTTTCCTTGTATCGACTTTCGAGAGCCTTCATCTAAAAAGTACAGCAATAATCCTCCCGCTTTCTAAATTTTTCTGACTAGTCGTACAACAATTCTGACGAATCATAAAAGTGGGAGTCTAATCCACACACCACTAAGGTGCGACTATGCTATGGAAAGAAGTATTTATATACCCGAAATTTCTCGACTTTCCTTCCTGTCCTTAACTTTCCTGAAGATTGGTCATGTAAGTGACAGTCATGCCCTTACTCCAGTAAAGTTGGCCGGATAGCCAGAAACTATTCAAAAAACCGGCTACTTTCACGCCGAAAACAAGAACATTTTTATTTTTGATGCAAAATTGTTAACTTTCACGTATCTCAATATAAAAACGGACTACTTTTTGACGAATAGTCAGATCTAACTGGTGTTCGGCCTTACCGTGTACTTGGTCAAATTGGATACGGTAGCCAAACGGGGGCGCTGCATCCAATAGAATCCACGCATATCCGTAGCCTCCTCCAGACTGTAGCTCATCTGCAAACAACAATCGATAGATACCAAGCATCAAAGTACATAAATAGATGAATTTATTATTATCACTTCGTTAGTTGTATGATACTATTGTCATTGATGGTCCACGATCAACAAGTCACGAGAGACGATTAGGTTTAGATCTATTCCGCAACTAACATAACAAGCAATATACTGCAACATCATTGTACGCCGACCGCCTTTTGACCGACTAAAGTTGTCAGAATAGTCTCAAAAAAAAATCGAAAATCTGGCTGCTTTTCTACCGAAAATCACGTGTTATATACTAAAAACTAACTCTTTTCTTGTCGACTAGTCTGACCTTACTGGTGTTAGATACACCTTGACAACGTACCCCAACCACGGTAGGTTCGCTCTGTTCCACGCCCAATTGACGATCGGCGAATGACTGAGGCCCCGCGTGGCTGACATCTATACCCACAAACATCCTGGTGGTCGGAATGATACGCTCCTGACTGCAAACAAACACATTTTATCATCAGCTTACATCATACAACTCGTCACAAACAATCTCAATACTCTTGTCTCGAAGAAGACCGCGATTCCAATTCTCATTTTTTGACGTACTCCTATTAAACATACACTCACGTAACACTAAACTGAGACCGTTGAGCCCTGATACAATCAGTGAGACTGAGAAATATCACTCGTTACCGCCTTTTTCATACCGACCGAAAACCCCAACATTCCGACTATATTCTACAAAAATAGGTCATGCTGCTGGAAAACGCGTTAACTTTTGAAGGATAGTGAAGAACAATTGTGTGCGCAAAACCACCAATTGTCAACCTAATACATTCCCCCACCCAATTGTTTTGTAGAAATGAGGCACACCTCAGTAGCAGTAGGGTTGTCCAAGTAGCCAGAACAACTCGGAAAACGGACTACATTTACCCCGAAAACAAGAAAATTTGTTAGTTTTCAATGCGAAATCATAAAAATTTACGTGTTAAAATCTAAAAACACTCATTTTTGTGGATAAGTCGCCTTACTGGCGCATGGAATGAGGTCAAACTCACGCAGTGCGGTCATTGACGTTCAGGGTCAGAAAGGCTTTCGAGATGTTGAGACCGTGGTTCACCCCACCCAACTTGGGATTCATCTTCAGACATAGATTGTTCAACACCATAAAGGCACCCTGAAACAGCCCACACATTACCACAATACTACATATTGGGAAGTAGGATTGTTAAAGCACTTATTAACAACCATTATGCATAAGCTGGCTGTTCATAGGATTGACAACTGTCACAAAGCCCAGTGTCTCAAAACGACTAGAACTATCCATACTGTCTGAAAGAAGATGTATTTTTCGAACTAATCCTACCACGGAAGATGAAAACAGTTTATAAAAGAAGAGTCATTATTAACCTTACATTTGTTTAAAATAGAACCAATTCGTCGAATTTGGGCAAAAACTAGCCAATTTTTTTTGGATGTATTCGATTCATGCAAGAACTTAGCCCGATAGTGATAGATGCCAAGTGACCCAACCTGATTTCCAATCGCCTTCATCAAAGTTTGGAAGGAAATGTGCTGTGTGACAATGTTGAACTTGGCCTCGAAATGCTTCAGAGTATCTGAAATTCACCAGAGTTATTTCGTTATAGAAACAAGATATTTATTCCATCGTTCGAATGGATAAAAAAAGCACACAACACCTAGATAACCAGACAAACGAGGCACGCCTGTGAAAGAGAATATTTAAAAAGTCAACTGACAGAAATGGACACATACACCTGTAAGGTCCGACTAAGCAACAAAAAGTAATACGTTTTCATATGTAAATACGTGAAAATTTAGTATTTTTCCAAAAAAATAGACCGATTTGAGTCTTTTCGGCTGAAAAGTAGTCTGTTTTTCTAATTTTTCTGACTATTCGGACAACCTTGCTGGTGTATGAATGGACATAAATAGTGTATATACAAATACCGTGAACGGGATCAAGCTTCATCTTTGTAACCGCGAAGATCATCTGGATTCCCTGCTTTGCCGCGTCGGCGAACATGTTCTGAATCTCGTCATCCAGCTCCGATCTCATCTCAATCACTTTCATCTGAAATAAAGCAATACCTGATAATAAACTCCAAAAATCAGATTCACCACGACTAGGCTAAAAGTAACCTCAGCAATTAAGCAATGTGTAGCGGGAAACCGGCTGCAACACACAACCCAATTAATGGTTTAATTCGCCTACTGCTGCTGCTCACCTCGCGAATGTTCATAGAGACAGAATGCTCCCGGGCAACCCGCTCCACTGATTGCATGAAACGGCTGAAAGGACAAACTATTATTCACACTATGAATACACTCGTGATTCATTCAAAATCAAGCAAACTCCTTTTTGCAGAAAAGTCAAATAGGTATCGAGACAAATCTCTGCCATTCTTTCACTCCTCCATAAACTGCACACTGCTGATGCCCGCGGAAGGTTCGTCTACGAATAGTCTATAGTTTTGGGGCAATTTTTAATGAGTGAAACAAATAAACTAAATGAAGAAACGAAACATAAATAAACGCACTGAGCATCATCGGTTCTGATACATCTGTCGAAGATGACAAAGAGAGACTTTCCCTTCAGCTGGGCAGGCTTCAAGAACTTCTCTCTATAACAATACAAATCGTAAAAAAAAATCACCTCTCTCTAAAAATTGGATAATTTCAAATTCGCCCAAAAACCTGGGCAAATCAAAAACACTCACTCAGATCTTTGTAAACGTTGCATGGTGCTAATACAAACCTAAGAATCAATGTATGATATCGACTTCCCCGTAACAAAACGACGTGAAAAAGCAAAAATGTTCCCATATATGTAAAATAAGTATTATAATAGTTTATTATATATATATATATATGAAATAAAAATTCTCACCGTCCCTGCACCCTCCACATGATAGATCCATCTCGCTGCGGTTCGACCATCTGACTTCCAGCATAGCGAATGGCGGCCGGATGAAGAACTCGCGCCTCCGCTCGCTCAACCTTCTTAGAGATGGACACCTGACAATAGAATATCAATCAATGATACAGGACATACAGGAGAATCGATGATACAATACACAACTCATATAATATTTCTAGAGAAACAATAGACCATGTACAACTACAGTATACAATGAGCAACCATTTACAATAGAATCGAATTATGCTATCTTAGGCCCGATTATCACACTTGATGGGTAAATGGACTCGGGTTCCATCCCCGTAGTATTTAGTTCATGTGATCTATGTAAATTCTATAAATACAGTAATACGCTGAAATAATTGCCTCAAAACAATATTATTACTTATAAAAGAGGGCGTACCCCAAATGCGACGAGGTACTTGTTGTGCTCGTCGAGCATCATGTCCTTCAGCTGCACTTCAATGTGGTTGAGCAGGTTGAAAGGCTTCAGCTGGCATTCCTTGATCATCTTTTCGCCCTGCAATGCATCAAACAAGTAATTTCATCAGAAACATGCCCAAACCGATTACAACACAACAAAAGTCGAGAACTACTGCTCGAATGAAGCGATAACGGAAACTAAATTTGTTTTTCGCGTTTCGCCAGATGAACGGGTGACTCTTAGAAGAGATTTTTTCCACGCCTAAAGATACTGTATATGCAATATGCGTACTATATGGCCATGACGGCAAAAGTAGGGAACTATTTTTTGAATGATACGAGACAGTCAGTTAGCGAATCAACCTAAATACCCCCAGATAGATGAGCCTACCATGGAGGGAGTAGCCTTCTTCATATGCACTCTCTGGCCCCTTTCTAACTCCAAGACCTCCAGTGGGTGATACGAGACATTCTGGGCTTTTCGCTCCACCACAAGGGGAAGATCCGGATACCTGCAACATAAACTTTCACGTGTTTTTTTGTTTATTATACATCATTTGCGAATGTTATATATTATATAACGTATCTCAGTCACACTAGTAAAAACATACTACGGTATTATCGGTAAAGCTGTCTATATAGCCAGAATTAATCCCAAACAGGCTGCCTTTACGCCAATATAGGTCTTACCTGATTTTGATGCGAAATCAGGCAATTTCACGCATTCAAGTCTAGAAACGGGTTCTTTATCGTCAAAAAGTCCTATCTTACTAGTGTGTGAGTACAAACGATAGAAATGCGTATATTTCTCACTTGAGTCTCATCTTCAGGTGAACCTCAAAGTACTCCGCCACAGAAATCGTTTTCCCATCTCGTTCGAAAGTAGCCCTGCAAACCAATGTCATATTAGTCACAAAACAACCTGTGAACCTAGTTGGATGTACCGTCATGTAACTCTAATCGTCTAATCTCCAACTCAACTCTTCTCGTAAGTTCGGTTATTTACAAGTTTCCCTCACCACATAATCTTACACGATTATCCAACTACAAAAGCGAAAGAGCATGAAGGTCAGAGACAACACACAACACTAGCAAACACCAGCCAATTTTTCCCCCAAAAAGGTGAGAACCTTTCGAAAACAAACCATTTGCGAAAAACTCAAAATGACCACTTTTTGGATTTTTATTTGTAATGAAAAACCTGGCAAGCTGCCAGATCAGTCGCCTACTATCGATGGGTGAAACGAACTATACGAAAGTGGCTTGCCAATTGGCTGATAATTGTCCAAGAAAAACAACTCACGAGTTGGCAGTCTGCGAGGAGAGCGAGTGGACTGCAAAGAGACGCGGCTTGGCCTGATGGGTAGTCTTCACCCATTCTTCTGAAAAGGATAACACATGTAATTTGCCAAATACTTTCTTTCTTCGGAAGCAGAGGTGGATAGTGTGGTGGTTGTGGATCGGCTGTTCACGTTTGGAAAAGCTTGCTCTCCTCATACCGAGGAGAGCGAGCTTTTCCAAACGTATAAACCACACATAAGCAGACCCACACCCCTCTTCCGAAAAATACATCAAACTTAATGCATTGAAAACAGACGTATACAACCCTAGACGACGTCTGAATTTTGATCACCCAAAATTCATGAAAAACACCAAAAATTCAGATAATCGGCCAAAAATTCGCCGAAATCGGGTTATTATCTGGATTTTGCACAAAAAATATCATTTTGATCACCCAAAAACTAGATAGTTACATCATTTTTCGTTCTATCACCCATAAATCAGAGGGTCGTCCAATAATTGTAAACGTCTGATTGAGAACTGTCAATGTTTACTAGATGTCCGAAAAAAACAGTATTACAGTATATTAAGCCATGAGATCCAAAGTATGAATGTACGTGTGTGCTTACCCTTGAGCTGTGTGTTGAGTCGCTTCAGGTCGCGAGAGTCGATGTCGTGAACGTCTCGTTTCTGCAGCAGACGCAACGCGTAGTCAACCAGGGGGCCATTCACGTGGAACGGAGACTTCTTGGCTGCAATCAGCGACCAATATAAAGGATACTCAGCAGTCCGTACATGAGGCGACTTTATTGTACACAAAACATTATTGAAATGTGATATTATATAGATGTTTTATCTGGGCGAAAAGACCACAGAACTAGGTGGAAAGAGAAGTTTCTCCAGTAATGATGACATTTTCTTCCAAAACTAAGTCAATTCAAATCCATACATATACGTTAGCACCAGTCTAATCAAGTCTGTACAAAACGATATCCTACAACAAACATGACAGTCTCCAAGATAAAACTAATTCTGACTACGAAACGAACACCAGCTATACAAAATAGATTGAAGAGAATAGGTGTCCACGCATTTCCGACAGGCTATTCTATATTCTGCCGACTAATTGAAACACTTGACGCACGTACCATCTATCTGCAGCATGGCTGCCGCCTTTCCGTTCACATCCTGGACAACCCGACAGTTCTTCTCATTGCCCGACTTCACCACCTTAGCCTCACCAATCTGCGCATCAGACTTGGAAGACTTGGGATAGGTCTTGTTCTTGTACATTAGATGATCTTGACTGAAAAATACAAAACTGAATTAAATAGAGAAAACAAGCCAAGCACACAGTGTACTGCCAGACTACCACTCTAAAAGGGCTTCTTCATACTTTTCCGTGGGCGTCCGATACATAGAGCAATGTATGAGCAATGCTTGTGCGCCATACATACAGTACACACAATCGATAATCATACTTTGTGCGATGTAGTTATCGCAGACTGAAAAAGTATGAAGGGACCCTATAAAAAGGCCAATCAGAGAGAAGTGTGCCCATCGTCATCGCCACGAGACAGCTGTAGGCAAATTCGTTCGTAATTCACCAGTTGGACGAGATCAGGACAACAATTGACCATTTGATTGCAATAACATTTTTTTGCCAAATTAGAGCAAAACTTTAATGGTACTTGCTGCAATACTAGCAACTATTAATCAAATCATGAAAGAATTTATTTTCTTTCTCATTAACTATTAGTTTGTTCTCATTATAACATGTTTTTGAAACTTTGAAACATGTTATTTAACTTTTTCAAGTTACTCTACAAATTCAATAATTTTACCCATTGTTTTTATAATACGGTACGAGCGCAAGCGCAACCGTCGCAGACTTACTTCTTGACGACCAGAGCACTGGTAAGAACCTCGAGGAACTGCTGAGTGACGCGGACTTCCTCGAGTCCTCCCCTCAGAGTACCAGAGATCTCCTCCACAAACTGCAGAGTGGCCACCACCTGAAAGACAACCAAACATGTAATACTCATATTTAACATATTATACTGCTATACATGCCCAGGTGCCCACCTCGACCGTTTTTTGGGCGTTTTTGAGGATAGCGACGTTTTCATTCAGAACAATGGTGGTCGATCAAATATTCAATTTTCGTCGCAAAATGCAAAAAAAATCACACCAAGCTCAGCCTAATGTTTCACATTGCTTATATCTTGCTTCAACTATTACTTCTCTCAAATTTGCGGAATAAAAAAAAGAACATCGTAAAGTACAGCGAAACTGGAAGGTAGATCAACATTCCCTTACCTTCACGGTCTTTTTGCCGAGAAACGACTTCGTGTTGCTGCTGCTCAGCTCATCGAACTTCTGCAATAAATGAGAGCATGAAATATATATTATAGTCTCAGTAACACCAGCATCACAGTTACAAAAGATCTTCTCTCAACCGTCCGATCCTCATTCCTCAAAGAAATTAACGGAAGATTTTTTTTTAGAAAATATAGCCAGCAAACCAGCTCAAATAAAAATTTGTCAGCGTGTGAATTGAGAGATCGGAAAAGGTAAAAACGTGCATTTTGGCATATGACACGATCTTACTACAGCAACATTTTCCAAAATTTATGTGAAATATCGAAAAACAGAAAATTATTCCGTTATTGTCAAAAGGGGAGACCGTTTTCGGAAATGTTTTGACTATTCACAAAACTCTACTAAAGTACACGTGGAAAACGCACCAGTTCCACAGAGAATGCTCCAGGCGGCAGTTCCAGCCGATGGGCAGCAAAGACCAAGTTGCCACTGTCGTACACCACGTGGTACTTGTCGGCGATCTCGGTTCCTCTCTTTTTCGAAACGTCCAGAACGTCCGCCCAAATACTCTGCAGGACGCGGCGACGCAACTGCACCACGTAACTGAAAAGAATACAAATGAGGATACTACGAGACTACTTTTTGCGTAAGTTGCGAGTATGACAATGACAAGTCGTTTCATGTTATTCTAACTGACTTTGTTGACCTATTACGCAGGCGTAAATCGACAATCATGTTTATTTCCCTTTATCTGACAGTCAAACATGGCAATACAGTAACCAGAAGCCAAACTCAGAACAAGCGTCGTTGCAAAACAGTAAATTACTGTTTATACAGCGTGGCTGTCATATATATTGATTTTCCCCCTCGTCGTCTGACGTCTCTTCAGGGCACACTATATCTCTAGATTTGTTGCAACACAGTTTCGACCAAACGCGAATTTGTAATTAACAGAGCGCGTTCCGAGAAGTCCCCCACTGCCACCACACTACTGGTGGTCGCGATATTTTATTGTAGCTAGGTGAAGACGTAAACGCGGTACCGCCCCATTATAAAACCTATACTACTCATACTAAACTAACGATTCCACGAAGCACTCCCCAGCCTAGAATGAAAACAAGGGAGGAAGAGGCGGCTTTAACCACCGGCGCCTACCTTCTAAAAGCCATACCCCCAGTAAACGTGTTCAAATAGCCAGAGAAGCGGGCAACTTTTTTAGATGCGAAATCGTTAATTCACACGTGTTTAAACCTAGAAAACAGACTACCTTTTGTCGACTAGTCGGACCTTACTGATGTATATGGGAGATAAAACGAGCAACTCACTCGGCCTTCGGTCCCTTGGTGACATCCTTTTCCTTTCCGTCGCTGGTGGTCTTGACTAGGTCGATACGATACTTGTAGACCGTCTTCAGTCCAGTCAGGTCCATCTTGTATAGGTTGGTGTTCACCTCCAGGGTCTGTGCCGGTACCGACGAAGCCCCCTTCATCTTCTCTGTAACATACACCAGTAAAGTTGAAGTTGTTGAAGTTGAAGCCACAAACACATACACAGCCATGTTTTCATATGAGCTGGGGGGTTGCCGGCAGGGGTGACCACAAAGTTGGCCGACTTTGAACCTACTACGACCTCCCCCCTCTAATCTATTGAAACTTACCGATAAACACGTAATATTCTACCAAATTTTGTTAAAATTCTTCGAAAATTGCTAAAATCAGCGTAATTTTTAAAAAAGTTGCACGACGTGTAACCTGGGGTCACCTTTGGTTGCCGGTTGCGAACTAATTTTTATATAAAGTAGGGGTCGCGAGTTGAAAACCAACAAATTTCATACAAAACTAATGAAAATAAAACCGAGAAGCTGATGAAAATCGCAATCGCAGTTTTGAACTACTTTGGAGGGGTCGCGATTTAAAAAAGACGGGGTATCGCGAGCTTTCAGAAAAAATGAGCAACCCTTGGCGGTGTATGGTTCATTCACACTATTCACAGCTTACTGGTCATTGGGGTTAAGGATACGTTGTAAATGAGACCAACCGGGCATGGGAGTAGATTGCCACTTCATGCGCTGGTCCTCCATATTTTCGAGCGAAAGGCGATGCAACATCTCTCCTCCGACCACATCTTCTCTCATCGGAACCGAGTCTCCCGCTCCACACTCCTCCATCTTCACCTCTCCTTTCGGTGGCGACTTTTCTTCTTCCATGATGATAGGTTCAGTTCAGGTTCTGATCTGAAAAGTATTACCATATTGACTAAGCACTCGTTTATGAAGAATCGGCAAGGTAAATACAACAATCGGGTAGTAACTGCCGAACTACTGTTTTCGGGTAGTTTTGAATTGGGGCTGATGCGGTGAGTTTTTCTACAACTGCTCGACGATAGTTATTACCCTCCGGTAGTATTTACCCTTTGCTGATACTGATAGTCCATACAAAGTGGAGAAAATGACGAAGATAGATACGGAGAGCGGGGGGGGGGAGAGAGATATACGATGTGAAGTCACAAGCAAGCCCGAGCTGGGTTAGACAACCAAAGAAAACGTTCATCTCGTTAGAAGCGCTTCGCTTCCAGATATACACTTGACCTATTGGACTGTCTGCGGTCTAATTAACACAAAAATACACCTCCCGCTAGACTGAACCGTCCTTTTTACAACCACCAGACACCAGTAAACTTTAAGATAAAAGATGAACTCTGCCTAAAAATTCTAAATTCACGTTGACTCAAGCTGAAACACCTCCTCCTAGGGCTAAATATACGGCTGCTGGAAACAAAACTAAATTAGGAATATCAAAATGTAGATATTGACGGGAACATCAGCGAAAACAACAAAAAATGACCAAAACCTACTGACCACCACTTCCCCAACAACAACAAACAAAAACTGAAAGTGACACGTGGTGAGGAAGCTAACTCGCCAATCGATAAAATAACTTGTAAACGCAAGGCAAATTTTTACTTGCGCAACCAGGTTAGTTTTAGTAAATTGGATTTTATATCTAATACAAAGTTTTGAATGGCCAACAATAATATGTTCGATTAAGCAATGATGAAAATTACATTAGTCTTGCAGATTATAGAAAGACACTGACAAAAAACAGAGTGGTACGTATTTTACAGGCGCGCGGGAAATTTGAACGAGTAGTTATAGATAAACGTGTTAGGAAATAAAAAACATGTTAGAATAGCCAGCCATGTCTCTGTTCATTATTTGTTTTCAGAGATGAGATAGTACAGTTGTCTTATTATTCAGAGAAAAACACAAACAAGATTGAATGGTAAAGATTGGCACCATTTCGCGGAATGGCTACACACCCAGAGAGACTAGCAGATAGTTGGAGTCTTCACTTCACACCATTCCTAGTGAGATTTGGGGACGGTGCCAAAACAGCTTCTGAGGGGATCGTCAGCACGTTACGGGTTGTTACAGCCTGCACATAACATAAATTGCAGCTACAGTATGCTCTCTTCTATTTGCGTGAAATTTCCAACACCTATCTAATGAACTGCGAAAATGTCAAGCTATTCCCCATGTATAGTTCTCACGATTCACATTTAAGACTTCGTCAGTGTGTCCATGAATGGCAAATGGATATATTTCATAGGAAATACAAGTTTTCCAAAAAAAAGTTCCCGAAAAATCCTGGAAATATCGATGGCATCTTGCCCAAGCGATCTTTACTTCAAGCTTTACAACTAAAATGACTGGAACTACAGTTCGCTGCTGCTGGCTGCAGCATACTGTATACTCAAAATTACGCTGTGTGCAGACAAATCAGCATCCGCTGTGGTACGAGATTACTTGGTGAAGTGATTAGATCTCCCAAAAGTTTACTCTTTGAGTGGCATCTGGCTATTTGCGCGTAGTTGTGAATTCAGTATCATCTACAGTTGTAAAAGAAGAGGCAAGACAGAACTATCAGTCAATAATCTTAGGTAATCAAACTTGTTAGGCTAATAAGCCACTCTAGCCCCACACCCCTACACAGCGAACTTTTATCTCGAGAGGGAATGGGTAGAGAGCAAATGAAAGGAAAGAGAGAAAGATAGCGCACTAGAAACTTGGATCAGACCAGTTGCAAGTGGTGGTTCGAAAGCTAACAAACCGCACGGCTGCTGCGAGAGAGAAACAATAATCTTCAGGAATTTCTTCCACGTAATGTGTGTGTTGGCACGTACTTTTCGTTATCTTTAGCTTGGAATCACGAAAACACTCGTATTACGTGGTAAAAAAGTTCTCTTTCCGTGTTTTATTTTGCACGCCGGTGGTAGCTTTCTCAAACAGAACTATTGATTCGAAAATAGCTGCTGTTATGCTTTGCTTTTGCTCGAATCGGAGTACTTTATTTGGTTAAAGTTATCATCTTGGTTGTCTTTAAGGGGTTCAGGTCGTTAAAGTCATGTCTCGGAAGATGGTCAAGTTCAGATAAGCGCAGCGCTTCGCGCCGCGCAATGTGCTACATTGACTAAATCAAGAATAGTTGGGATTAGTTCTCCATACTTTCTCACAAGCTCAACTTTCGAATAAATGAAATGAAAAGGTGATCGACAATTACTCCGACACATGATTCCTATAGTTGTACAGAACATGGCACAAATTCTCTAAGAGTAGGTTAGAAGAAAAAAACTATGTTCGTCATCATTCGTAATGAGACCACTACGGTATGAAATTGAGCTGTTTTCTAATGCAAACGAACGTTGTCCAATAAATTCACGAACACTTTTCGTAATAGGTGAAAAAATTTTTAGAATCAAATGCTTGAGTTCACAACACATCCGATAAAATTTACGTAATCTAACTCCCTACATGAACTGAAAACTTTGAAATCATACTGTAGGAGTCTCTAGAGGCATGCAAAACACTATAACAACTAGGAATGTAATTTGAGTAGAGATATACCTGATCCAACCGCACGTTCACTCCAGGAGAGCAATAATAATAACTTGGAAGAGATCATTCACGTAGCGAATACGTTTGAATGTACTCTTTGTTATCTACGTTACGCGATCACGAACGCCACACGTGTAAAGTGAAAAAAAGTAGCGGCTCTCAGTTTTGAATTCGATAATTCGATAAAATTCCGAACTACCCAAGATATTCAATTTCTAAATGAAAACGGGTGTAAAAGATCTACTTGCTTTTCAGATTAAACTAAATAGGGTATATAGTTCCGGTCATTCATAATCAGACTTGGCAGCGTGCCAATGAATATTCCAGGCTATTTTTCACTACTTTTGGGGTTTTCCAAAAACTGCAAATCTCTGTTAGTAGTTCTTCAGTTTCATAAGATTAATGAAAAAAGTTCAAAGAATACTTATGTTTGCTCTAAGAAGATCTTGGCACGCTGCCAATGAGTCTCAGTGGGAATGAAACGGACTATATAGAGAAAGAGTTCAATAGTTCAAGAAGGCAATTTGAAAATCTAATTTCGCTACCTTCATGACTCTAGAACATCAGTTTCCTACTGAAACAACCCAACACATGAGATATAACTAACCTATCATGACCATTTTCCCGTAATCTTCCTTTGAAAACAGTGCTAGTACAATTTTTGAAAGATTGTGAATTGGTAACAAGTGTGTTGAGATGAAAGTTCGAGAAAGGTGTGAGATCAGGTTTTCCATTACCCTCTTGAATATTGATATTGCCCTCACTATTGTGTTCTATAGTTTATGGCCACCGCGCGGCCCTTAGAGTGTGATACTTTTCGCCTGCGCAGTGAAACCCTTTTTCGAGTTAGTTTCACACCTTCTCTGGCCCTGAAACTAAGAGTTCTACTATTTACACAAATTTCATTTGCGCCCTCTAGACGCTAAACCTAACAGATGAGACATCACCTAGAACAAGCCGTACGAAGTTCCACAGATGTTCAAGCAAATGTTCCTTTAAAGGAGGACACTATGGAAGGCTAGTTTAGGTACCCCGGGGTACCTAAACATAACGTTGCGCGCCCCAAAACAGACTAAAACATGTGAACCGTATGCAAGTTAGGTTTGTTAGTTTGAGTAAAAAAGGTATATATCAGTTTCTCAGCACATCTTCCATATAAACTTTCCTTTCTGTCCCCCTCTAAACTCAATTAAAGAGTTGTAGAAGATGTTCCTTTAAACTCAATCCAAGAGTTGTAGAAATAGATTGAGTACCACAATCCCTTTGAACACGCTGGTTTTATATGTTTTTTTTTGTTGAACAAGAAGTCACAGCTACTCCCTACCCTGAGTGTCGCCGTTGATAAATTTATTTGTCAGGCTCCGTACGATTCCGTCGTAAAACATGACCGTATAAATTTGGAACGTGGTTAATTGGAACCACAATAAAATGTAGAATGTGGGTGATGTGATGGTAAAGAATTCGGTGGTCGCTCCCTATGACCGTATAATTAGTGGGTATACCAAACTTTACTTTGTTTTGTTTTCGGTGGAAGGCTTGAATCACGAATAAATGACTTTGTTGCTTTTATTGCTGACAAATATAGTATGGTAGTAGGAGATGGAGAATAAGTAAAACATTTATTGTCGTCTTGTAAAGCTGTATAAGTGTAGTTTGTTTAGTCTATGCCAATCGTGCCGCTTTCTTCATAACTCGGCTTCTGTAGGGAGCAGATTGGTAACCTCCTGCAATGGAGTATTAAAGAAAAAAATAAAAGACAGATAGAATAAAATGAGTTAAATGAATAGATATATGTTATTTTGCGACAAAAAGAGTTTTTTAATATATATTAGGTTATTTTATTTGAACAACATATAATTGTGTCACTAGGACTTTTGGATGGTGGTATGATTAGGTTAATGTGCTCAATAAGAGATGTACTCAAAACCGTTTCGACCCTGATTCAAGACGGTTTTTGGTTTTCTCAGAGGGTTGGGTCATCAACTGATGATGAGCACATTAACCCAATCATTTTTTAATATAGTTGTAGTCATTCCTACGTTGAGTCCTTCTGTAACGTAGTAGTTCAAGTTTCTAAGATTCTTGTGAAATGAGAAACGTTGGTTCACATCATAGTTTCCTTGCTGTCTGTTACGAAAGATTCGCACATCAGTAAATCGAAATCTCGAGGTTTTATATTACATATGAAAACGTCTATACAAGTTCTCAACTTCGTACTGTATGAGTCTAAGATAGTTTGAAACCCAGTATGAGTTGTAGTTTCAGCTGGTACTCACCAGTCTGAGAAGTAGGAGATGGGTAAGAAGGCTGAGGTACGGGTTCTGCATGGAAGACTTGAGCTGGAGGAGCCTCACGCTGGTAGGAGGGGGCGGAATAGCTGTTTTCAGCTCTGAAAGCGGGTGCGGGGAAGGTAATGGCAGGTCCCGATGGTGGCAAGGGTGCAGAATAACTGTCTTCAGCTGGAGCAGGGTAAGAAGGAGCTGGGGCAGGGTATGATGGGGCGGGAGCAGGAGAAGATGGGACCGGAGCCGGAGCTGGGGCAGGAGCCGGAGCTGGGGCTGGGTAGGATGGGGCTGGAGCTGGGTAAGATGGGGCGGGAGCAGGATAAGATGGAGCTGGAGCTGGGTAAGATGGGGCCGGAGCTGGAGCCGGAGCTGGGGCAGGAGCCGGAGCAGGAGCTGGGTAGGAAGGGGCTGGAGCTGGGTAAGATGGGGCGGGAGAAGGGTAAGTTGGGGAAGGGGCAGGGTATGATGGGGCTGGAGCAGGGTAAGATGGGGCTGGAGCTGGAGCAGGAGCTGGAGCCGGAGCTGGGGCAGGAGCTGGGTAGGATGGGGTTGGAGCAGGATACGATGGGGCGGGAGCTGGGTGAGATGGAGCTGGAGCAGGGTGAGAAGGGGCGGGAGCAGGGTATGATGGGGCTGGAGCAGGATACGATGGGGCGGGAGCTGGGTAAGATGAGGCTGGAGCAGGGTATGATGGGGCGGGAGCTGGGTAAGATGGGGCGGGAGCAGGGTATGATGGGGCTGGAGCAGGATACGATGGGGCGGGAGCTGGGTAAGATGGCGCGGGGGCAGGGTAAGATGGGGCCGGAGCTGGATAAGATGGAGCGGGAGCAGGAAGAGATGGGGCTGGCGCAGGGAACGACGTCATAGGTGGAGACTGAGGCTGGTACTGAGGAGGAGCTGGGCCTTGGGATTGGGGCGCAGTTGCATATCCTGAAAAGAGTTGAATATTTTCTATAATTATGTTCAGTTTCAATATGGTAAATGTCTTCTATAAAGTCTTCCATAAAGGAGGAACCAATATAAGATCTGTGACTTGTATCATGATCACCGCTTCGTTACGAAGCGCTGTCAATGAATAAATATGTGAATATGTAAATGAAAGGTGACTGAGATCTACCAAACTGTAAAATACTTATTATGGTTGAAGTGGATTTCTTACCTTCTCCCCCGCCTCCCATGCCGCCGCCCCCGCTGGCGTAACCACCACCCATTCCACCTCCACCGCCATAGCCTCCGGCAGTTGCGTAACCACCACCACTGGAAAGAAAATAGATATCATCGGGTAACTATATAAACACGTGTGTGTTAAATTCAATACCTCGTTTTCATTTTTACACACGTACATCGTACAGTTCACTCAATAACTAAATTGGAAGTTCAATTTTTTATCGTACAAAACGACGTAGGACTGACAAAGACTATTCAAGAGTTCAACGTCGCTCAATTTTTTTAACAGTATAAATCAAAGGAAGAGACTCATTTCGAACTGCTTGACTGGCGTTCTGTCCAACAAAAACAGGTTGTGTCAAAGTACTCGAACTTTTGTGCAACTGAAAAGAAAATCACTATTGGAACAAGAGATATACTTACCAGTAGGCTACTGCTACCAAGCTGGTGAAGACAATGAAGCGCATGTTGACTTATGATACTTTCTTCTCTACCTCTTCCTTTTATACCCTCTGACCTTGATACTATAGGGTCAATTCAGCTTCTCCTTAGCGAGTTTTCTGCTAACCGAAACTGTTTTTGCGCGCGGTAGACAAAAGAAACGTCCTTCGTTCATTATGGCCATAGTTTTCGGTTTCAGTTTTTCCAAAAAAACTTCATTAGTGATACAATGATTACACTGTGGATTCCTCAGTTTCAGTTGTATCGAGCGAAATAATGAGAAACATTTATGATAGTGTACCGTGTACCTTACTTTTTCTGTGTTCAACCCCGAATAACAAATACTGTACTGTAAGCGATTTTTGTCATTTTTCTCAAACTCGAGATCGTTATGTAGTAGTCGTTTGATAGCAAACTGATAGTAATTTGCCAAACTGCTATCAAATCACAACTAAATGGGTATTGAAAAACCTGGCTGGTAACGGTAACTCACAAATTCGGCGAATTCTTTGTTTAACCCGGTATTTCGTTAACCCTAGCCGTTAACCATTAACCGGGTTACCTGGTTAACCCTTTTGTTAACCACTTGGTAACCCTAAATTTGCCCCAAAAGACATTGTAAAACAAGTGGTTAACAAAAGGGTTAACCAGGTAACCCGGTTAAGGTTACCTGGTAGGGTTAACGAAATACCGGGTTCCTTGTGGAATTGGCCCACAAATTCCGATAGGAAAGAACGGAATCAAACTACAAACACAGCGGGATAGGACAATACACCGTAATAACACGCTTCGCAAATAGCAAACCGTTTGGATGGCTTTCCTATAATCAAAGAAGAGTCTCGGCTCTCGGAATCTAAACCCCACTTTCAGTTAATTTGACAGTTTTCATGTGGTACTTGATAATAAATAGTAGCCAAAGGCAATTACGGAATACTGTATACGCTCAGTTTCTGCTGTGTACAACTGCGTTTTATTGTAATCATGGTCAGTCCCAAACGAACTCATCGAGAATCACAGTCATTTGTATTTGGAAAGGTGATTTTGATTTTCAGGTCCGTATTTTAAAAAACTATGCAAAAATGCGTAGATAAACGGAACCTTGGCGCACTAATTCATCCAGTTAGAGACAAAAACAACGTACACATTTTATTACAATTTATGACAAAAGTGAGCACTCTGGTGAATAATGAATAGCCAAAAACGTAACAATGAACATAACAAAACGGAATGCAAGAAAATGAACGGATAATACAAATTGTACAACAAAAACCAAGAAAATTATTTAAACAACAACAATGAGCGCAAAATATGAATGAATGTGAGCATGTATATGTGAATAGCATGACAGTTGAATAAAACATAATATGTACCAAAAGAATACTCAAAGATCATTGTGTTAAGAATATTTGAAGTGATGATTCAAAAATATTTGAAGTATGAGTTAGAGTCAGGAGTTACGAGTATGAATACTTGTATTGTATCAATTTGCAAGCAATTACGAAAAGGTATGATTATTTTCTTTAACATCATTGATTTATCGCAAGTGCTTCGTGAGGTCAGAAACGTCCCAGTTCGGTCCGTTCTTGCATTCCTCTGAAAATATACGTTCCATATTCATAATAAATGTCAATAAAACATATTAGTTACACATCCACGCTGCGATTTGACGTGACCTAGAAAATGTTCAATCTTTCTATTTGCCAATGAATGCGGTATGCGGGCGACGCGTTGTATAGGTGTTTGTTGAGTACGGTCTTTCAGCTGTCAAATAACAAAGGAAAACTCAATCAAGTAATACAAAAAATAAGTAATACAAACTAGGAGAATAAGAGAAAGAGAGAACATTAAAAAAGTACTACGTTTCGGCTCTACCCCATACCCCAGACGTAACCACTTAAGTCGAGATACCTTCCCCTTGACACATTCTCAGTGAGGCAGGGAAAGAAAATCAGATACATGATAACCAATCATCGAAAAATAGAAAATTAAAGGAGAAAGAAGGAGTGTGAGTGCCAACCTTTCATTCGTTCGTCCATTGCCCTCACATGGAAGATGCCATTGCAGCGATCGTCGGTCGCCATGATCGTCAGGTCGATAAAGCCCTCTTTGGGTACAGCCGTCTGCCAGCTCACTCTGCAATCATATTCGGTTACGATCATTTTCTTTTGTGAAAACATGCGTATTGATCAGGGTTGTTAATCGAGATCAACATTTCGAGAATTTTCAAGTTTGAGCAAAATCGAGTTTACAGGTTTTCTAGTTCAAACGGTAGACAGTTTCCGAGTTTTTGTATCCAAAATTCGAACTTTTACAATTTCACCCTCGCGAGTTCAAGTTTCCAGGTTTTGGGAGAAACCGAGCATTCGAGTTTTGGAAAATTTCAAGCTTTGAGTTCGATTCCAAAAATTTCGAGTTTCGAGTTGTGCTTTAACAACCCCAGTATTAACTTACAAATAAAGAACAACTTATTTATGCGTATCATCGATTTGCGGCTCAACCTGTCAATTGCTCTCCAAGTTGGACTATATTAGACTATAGAGGAGAAGCAGACTAACCGGTATGGACCCTTGCTCATAGTTCGCCATGTCGAATAGGCAATGAATCCCTTATCCTCGATACGAGCCCGGAATCCCATGTCGCCTTGGTCCAGTCTGCGAGCAACACGAGCAAGACTCTGTAACCGTCGTGTAATATAAGCAAACACCGTCAAGGTTCTCCTATTCGTCTTGAAATCTCTTGAAATCCATAATTTTGGAGGCGTGACCCTCAAAAACGGAGATTTTTGCCTATACTTTGCTTAATTATTTCTAAATTCGTATGAAATGCGCCAGTTTTTAACTCGCGATTCTCACTCCTCACATGAATGTGTTCGTGACCATCTATCCCATATCTCATGAGAGGCCTTGGTATATGAGTGTAAGGAATGCATTATCACAGTTAAAGTCAATTCGTTGTCAGCTGGTTCTACTGTTGTTACGTTTGTCGTAAGCGGGTTCTACTCACTGACATCTCACTCGATCTATGTCTCAGAACATACGAATGTTCACGATGAGTAATCTACTGGACCACTACTGGACAAGCAGATGTTTTGACGATAATGTGATATGTATGCTGATCACCGTTCACCGCCTCAAAACGACGCGAAGTTAAACAATACATTGATAGAGCATAGAGAGCGCCATAAGGGGGCGAATTCTTCACGTAACCGGTATTCCGTTAGCTCTACCAGTTGACCATTGACAGGGTTAACCCTTTTGTTAACCTATTTGGCAACAGGTAACACTAAATTCTTCTAAAATACATTGTGAAAAAAGAGTTACAAAGGGGTTAACCGGGTAACCCGGTTAATGATCATTTGGTAGATTACGAAATACCAGGTTGAATGAAAAATTGGTCCTAGAAGGACGCACAAAACAAAACCAGAACTCACCTTCGCAAATGGATGATCATGCAAGGCAGGAAACTCGATCAAGAATGAGAGGCGAATATAGCTGCCTCCCAATTTACCGGTCATGAATTTCTGAAAAACAACACGAGCATAGTCAGTAAACAACAAAGAACGGACTACTTTTTCGCTGAAAACAAGAGAACGTGTCCATTTCTGTGGCAAAATCATTGATTTTCACGTGTTTACACCTAAAAACGGACTACGTTATGTCTAATAATCGGACCTTACTGGTGTATGAACACTGGGTACAACTATCATGATAATTGGAAATTTTAACAGTTGTAGTAATGTGAAGCGATGTGCGCAACTCTGCGTCGCACACAACGTTTCAACTGAACCGGAGAAGTACAAACAGAACTAGTTCAATCGAGGTATGTGACTATGTGACCAAGTACTTATACAACCGGTTTTCGGTAACTATAACTGCACCTGGCATATTGAAACATTTACAAACTGTAATATTTAGTAATACTTTATCAGGGATGTGCCTTGCCAAAGAAGTTGGCTACGTGGAAATAGGGGAACGAGAAACGCAAAAATAACCAACCTCGATTGCACGCAAGAAAGCGCGCCCATTCCGCTCCCAATCCTCATCATCCCGCATTCGGATCACAAAGAAAAGTTTCAGCTCGCGAAACTTCTCGAATGTCACTACATCCAGAGTGGATAGATCAAAACGGTGGTCGATGCTGAGTCGCTTGATGGCTCGACGATAGAAATCAGCCAAGAGGGTGGAAAGACAGACTCTCGAGACCACATCGTACGTCTCGATCTGCGCCGCCGACACACTTAAAGGGGTATGTATTGTGGTTGTTAACCGAGTTTTCGAATTTTGTGTACGACTCGAAAATGTTCGAGTTTTGTTTTCTCGGAGCCCAAAACTCGAAGCTTTTGGGAAGTTCATAGTACCTAAGAACTAGAGCCCTCTAGAAAGTACAGAGAACCTCCCTCACCCATACCACTAGAAACTGAATCACCGGGGGGGGGGGGGGGGGGAGGTGAGTCACCATGAAGTGACTTCGTTTTCACGCCAGCTACTACACATTCCTATGGCCTTTTCACCTTTTACCCATCCGTTTCAGCAGTTTTAGTTTTAGCGGTATGCTCCCTGCTAAAACAGAGGTGAAACCGAGGGATTCCTGGGTGAAATCAAAGAAATCTCAGTGTTAGAAGAGAGAAATCTCGGGTTGCATTGGGGTTACAAGCACAATATATGACACTGAATGTTCCTCGAGAGCCAAAAGTAGGCGACTTTGTTAGATGCTCTAGAATGGGACATAAACGAAAATCTCATAAAAAGCATGAAGACAATAATGCGTTACAATTGGTGACCAAAAACCTAACTACAAAACAGGGTGGCTGGTCATGTTTTCACCAGTACAGTGCGACTATTGTTAAAAGTTGTGTAATTAAAACTTCTAAGAAGAGCGGGTGAACCACTAGAGCATATAACAAAGTCGCCTACTTTTGGCTCTAGAGGAACATTCACTGTCATATATTGTACTTGTAACCCCAATATAGAACACCCGATTTCCAGTCGATTTCGGTGTACAACAAAGTCGCCCCAGGTATACAGTAATCCGTAACATATCCAGAATCCAGAAGACTTTTTCTAATGAACAAGTCATTATTTTCATTTCCAACTTTCAGGGTTTGTAGTAAGTAGTAAGGGAGCAGTAGACACTACTGAAATGTGGAGAAACCTAATGTCAAGATACCAAAATTTTTCTGAAAATATTACTGTAGAGGGTTATAGATGGGTGGAACGAATTATACTTGTGAGGCATCGAGACTAATGCCCAAAACACCACTCGTGACAGTGTCTGCAGTAACAGACTAGTATTGTAGTAAATTAATATAAGAAGTATATGTATTATGTATTTTGTTCATAAATTTGATTAAAGAAGGATGATTATGTAGCCCAATCCTAACGCTTCAGTCCTTTAAACTGCAATACATTTTTCAATTGCAGTTTAAAGGCCGATGACACGGGATTGGTCCACATAATCGTCCTTCGTTAATAGGTGGAGACGGGACTTACGATGTGAGAAGATAGTGTTGGTTGTCACTCGAAGCGACCATGATATCGAACTGGCAATCTGTGCTCGTCTCCAACACAGCTGAACAAATGGAAATTCAGTCGGTCCACGGACGAGGAAATGCCTGAAGCTCGCAAATATACAACAGTGGCCGTATTTGTGAGCTCAAATAGCCGGGTAAGCTATTTGAGCGGGGTAAGCTAGCCGGGTGAACTATTTGAGCGAAATTCAAATGACGTTTCACGGGCTACAAAGTTACTCGTTCTGATATACACTTTGCTTGTGTGTAAAACTGGCAAACCTTTACGTGATTACCAAAACAGATATTAAAAATATCGTACCCTCAATCAGAATTTAGTGACTGAAATTTTGCTCAAATAGCTTACCCGCGTTTTGAGCTTACAAAATACGGTCACAGTAAAGTTGCCCGAATAGTCAGAAAAAGTCTGAAAACGGCCTACTTTTTGGTCGAAAGTGAGATAATTTGTGTATTTCTGATGCAGAATCATCAACTGTCGTCACATGATGAAAACCCCTTTGAAAAAGAAATCGAATTCATACCACACGCGGTCCTTACTGACACAATATGTGGCACTATGAATGAAGTAAGCTGGTCGTTAAAGCTGAAAGAGATTGAGGTATTTATCCAAACAAGCCACGATTTTTCATATTCATAATACCTCAAGTAGTAATCAGACATCACATTCGGTAGAACTTGTTTGGTACCATGACCGGTGTAGGTATTTTACTCAAAAAAACGTCTAACGTCTTACTTAAAATAAAAAACTGTCTTTACCAATACACTATACACTCCCATACTCACTGGTATGTAGATAAAATAATATTACTTACTGAAACCATAGAGAGCTGCTGGACGTCGCCAAGTTGAAGGACTGTACGAAGTGCCGAAATCAACTCAAACTGGTTGGCGAATCGATGCTTAACCTGCAATATGCACCCGTCATACGTGAGGCGACTTTGTTGTCCGTTGTCCACAACGATTAATCGAAAATCAGGTGTTTTATCTGGGTAAACATGCTGGGTGGAGGTCAGGTTCTCACCAGTTAAAGGTGACTTAGAGTTAGGGTGGTTTACATTTCGGATTGTAAGAAAAACGGGTGATTCAGTAGAGAATCTAACAAAGTCGCCCCACGTTTGGCACCCGTGCGTCTTAGGCAGGGTCCATACTTTTTACGCGCGCGTATTACGCGGGCGTAATACGCCAACAAGCATGTAAAAACGTCGTGATTTAATACGCGGGGCGTAATACGCGTTGCACTACGCCGAGTTCACCCAACCTGTTAATAAACTTGATTAATCTGATTTAAGTCAGAAATGAACAAAGTTCGATTTCTAGTTTATTTCTATTGCTTCAGCTTATTAAAAATGCTAAAATTACCAAGTTTTTCAAAATTTCAAATTTTTTCGAAAACACCGAAATTTGACCTAAACTAGTTGAAAATTAAGCAAACATTGAATGAACACATTATAGTGAGTATCGGAGAGTAAAATTCACGAAAACAATATAAAATAATGTATATTTTGAGTTAACTCATGAAAAACGTCAGCGTTTTTCGAAAAACGTTATAAGCTTCAAACGTAAAACGTGTCTCAAATCAAGTACGCGGCGTACTTGATTTTTGCGTATTACGCCGAAAAAAGTATGGACGATATTTTTGAAGTACGCTACGCCAAAATTTCGCGTAATACGCCGACGTAAATCGATAATCATGATTTGTACACGAAGTACGCGGGCGTAATACGCCGACGTAAAAAAGTATGGACCCTGCCTTATACGCAGCTAAATAATGCTAAACTCCTTATAAATTGCAGTGGGATTTGAGTTCCTGCCATGAAAACTCCAAAGACGAGCCTACACGGCCGTGGGTGTCTTCAGTTCCCGAACGATCGCGAAACCTCGTTTTTTTGAGTCGCGACACCTTCGGAAAGGTCAAAACTGCGATTTTTCTTCACTAGTTTCCAGTTTTGTATGAACTTTGCTTGTTTCCAACTCGTGACCCTTATTTTTCACTAAAAATTAATGCTCTTTTTCTATCTCATTCGAGACCTTAGCGGTATATGACAGACGAGACTCGAAACAAGCGTAATGGCAAGACTACTGTGAAGCAGAAGTCCGTGTTATACTGCACAAAAGCAGAGTATAATTTTCGAACAGATCGAGATTTCGCAATTCGCATTTGGATGTTCAAAACAGAAGAATGCAGAACTACAAGTTGTGGGGTTTTGGCCACCATAGCTACCAAGTAATTAAGTATAATTCACTGGGAAATGAATTGTATCAAGTATCAAAACTAAGAAGTAACTGACCATTTTCTGAATTTCTAAGTCTAGGCCAGTTCTATCAAAATCATCATCCATTTGCACATGGTAGGTCGAGAAAGTGTTGTCCGGATGTTGCTTCTGAATTAATTATGTATAAATAATGTTATAAGAATTTTCCCGATCAATGAAAAACCATCTGGTCAATAACCAGTGAACACATGAGATTGGCTGCCATCAGTTGAGTCATAAGTGCAAATTCAAACCGAGAGAACAGGGCAAGGTACGACTATTCTATACACAGAAAGGAACCAATTCTGTTGATCCCTCGATATGAGCGAGGAAGAAGTCCGTTTATTTCCAACTATTTGGACCAATCTACTGGATGGAGCATGACCTTCATAGCAGAAGTGCACACGCATACAGTAATGCAACCCGAAATCCTACGCTTTTCACCTTATTTCAACAAGATTCCAAAGGTACATTCGGGAAACAATATCACTTTCTGGTGATGAGAGGTGGAAGAGTATTCCGTTTTGGTCTACTGGTGCATATTCTTCCAAAACACCGTCTTTGCAATACGTTTTTGTGTAATAAAAAAGTTCTCACCACGCGCAAAAGGATGCCTTTTCTGTATTTGACGGGCATAGAGAAAGCCACTTGGCGCGACTGGCGAGAAGTCTGCGAGAACCGGAGAAGGTCCTTCAACGAAAAGTGGCGGCAGACTTCATGTACAGCCACTTCGGGCAAATCCGAAATGGTGCGCATTCTGAAATAATAGAACTTGAGGTGAGATAATCAATTTAGTTATGATACGGAGGTTGTTACATAACTAAATGGCAATCTTGAGCCAAATTCTTAGTGAAGCCAGAGACGTGAGTAAGCAAGTAAGGTCAAACTATTCGGCGAAAAGTAGTCCGTTTTCGGATTGAGTACCTGGAAAGTAAACGATTTTTTATCAAAAATAGACAAATACTCTTGTTTTCAGCGTGAACGTTTTTTTTGTGGCTATTCGGACATCTTAACTGGGATGTGTGAGTAGATTGCCCGATCCAACGAATCCTAAACTGCCATCGAAAAAAAGTAAGAAGGTAGGACAGTGATCGAACACTCTTTGCTGTCGACAAGCAGATGTAATTTCCGTTATTTATATCTTCCCGATAATAAAACAAAACATCAAAATAACATTACAAAATGAGGATAATATATGTACAACAATCCACTCAAAACTCTACGAAGACTCTAGAAGCAGGCCCCGTTAGTCTCAGACTGCCAATTGAGAACATATCAATAAGAAAGTGGGACAAGAATAAGAAAGTCAGAGCATCAGAACATTTCCCATGTACAAAAACACATGAAAATTACAAAGGAACGAAAAATATATAGGAACTTCGAGTTATTATCAATTATGCTATGCAAATGAAAGAACACAACAATAATGTTATAGAACAACATATTTCGACCGTGCAATGACACTAATTCGTCTGGAGCCAATGATAAAGAGGAAGCTAATGACCCCTTCGGAATCCCACAAGGTCAGGAGGAGAACGACGAAGTCCTGGAAACAAGGTTGAAGCTAACTGCCATACGTAAAATACCCCCTTATTTTGATGTTGACCGATGCTCACTTTTGCCCGATTTTGACCGGGGCGTGCTCACTTTTAGGGTAATGTTACAGATTCTCGGTGAAATTAAAAACATTTCGTGTTTTTCAATGAAATATGCTTACTTATAACTTTTCAATTTTCAAGCCAACATGTTGTAAAATTATACCAGGTTGGCACACCGCATACCATAATAGTCTATCATCCATCACCGTAGTTAAAAGCAATTATAATGTTCGTGTTTCTCTTTAAGCATACAATTTGAGCTTGACGAGTTGATAACTGAACTTCAAGCATGTTGTAGACCAAATTAGCAATATCTCGCTCAGTGACTGGCATAAACGATAAAAAAAATCACGTGGACCAGCTTTGGAGGTATTGCGGTTTGAATATTGTTGACAACAATATGCTGGTAAGTCCAAAGTCAAAGAAATCCAGCTAGCGTTTTTATCAAGACAGTGTGAATGTGAACATGAAAACTAGAGAGACGCAGATTTCATTCCAACACATAACTATCCCAAGACGTCGCTCTACTGGTCGTTCATTCGAATACATTTGGTCTTATCTTATGTGTGGGAATTAGGGAATTAGGGTTGTTAATCAAGTTTAAAATTTCGAGTTTTGGGAAATTTCGAGTTCAACTCGACTCGAAAATTTCCGAGTTTTTTCAAGTCGAGTCGAGTTTCGAGTTCGACTTTAACCACCATAGTGGGAATACGCATGAAATCCATTATAAACACTGGATTTCCTAGTTCAAGCCCCACATATCAACTGACGTGAGTGTGTGATTTAGAGAACAAAACAAATTAGTGAATAAATACGATTTCGAATAGAACCACCAGCTTACTTTTCATATTGTCGTCCATCTTCTTAACAGAAGGGGCACCCTTGATGCGATCATTTGAGGCCATGATTCTCAGAGTAATATAGCCCGGCTGGGGAAGCACCGAATTCCAGCTGATTCTGTAATGAGGACGGCGTTTATGTTGAGATAGATGAAGGAACTGCAACTTGAATAAGAGGAAAACAGAGAAAGAATAACGAGTGATGTACCAATGTAATACAGAAAGAAAAAAACCCGATATTTTCATCCACAGACGTTAAAGATCATGATTTTGCATCAGAAATCGGCTAGTTTACCCGAAGTTAGCCCGTTGTTGGAATTTTCTTGACTATCCCAACAGTGCAGAAGTATTATTTCCCCTTTCTCAAACCGAGAACACTGCATCAAACATACACCGCTTAGGGTCCCATATTCGTCTTAAACTATCGTCACCCCTTCAAAACTGCAATTTTTGCCTATATTTTGCTTGATCACCGCTAATTGTCTAGGAAATTCTTCATCTAACCCTTACTTTCCACATATATTCGTTCAAATGTGAAATGTGGACAGAAATGACTAACCGATGGCCGTTCCTCTCAATAGTTTCCCACACAACATCCATTAGGCCTTCCTCCACCTTCATGCAACATCCAATGCTCTCCTGTTGGAGTTTGAGTCCGATACTAGCTAGCTTCTGTAACTAATTTCATTTTTAAAAAGACCACGGTTTGCTTGTTTATGGATTATGGTGGTACTTCGCGTCATACTGCCGATACACAGAAAACGCCAGTCGAACAAATCTGTGGCCGTATTTTGTAAGCTCAAATAGCCGGGTAAGCTATTTGAGCGAAACTCAAACAGTGTACTACAAACTACTCAATCACTTGTTCTGAAATTTATTTTGCCTTCATGTAAAACTAGCAAACACGCACTTAATTAGAAGAAAATACAGTAAAATAATCGTAATCTGAATTAGAATTCGGTTATTGAAATTTCGCGCAAATAGCTTACCCGGCTATTTGAGCTTACAAAATACGGCCACTGATAATGAATGGTATGAACCAAGAACCAACCATCCCACTAAATTTGTCCCAAAAGCCAAAAAACGGGCTACTTTTAAACAAAAACATTTGTCTATTTCTGATGCAAAATCTTATTTCACAGGACAGGTTTAAATCTGAAAACGGACTCCTTTGTGTCGAATAGCGTACCTTACGTACTGCGTAGTCGTAGTTGGTGTATGTTCTGGTATTACTGTTGTTTACCTAATTGTTGTTGTTGTTTATATTATTATTATCACGAAAAGTTTTTCTGGCTGGCAGCAGCCCTGGACTTACCCTGTCGTATGGGTGCATATTGTCACCAGTGTCTTCCCACAAAAGAGAGAAGACGTAGCAACCATTGGGATATTCACCAGATAGGAATCTCTGCAACAAAAATACAAGCAGAGTTAAAACAGGTTGGATGTCGTACTGCTCGCAAAGTGAGGAAACTTACTGGTCACCCCTGAATACAAGTTATAAGCACAATTTGAACAGTAGCAATCAGTAAATGCCAGATATATGTCTAGCAGTGAACATACAGTCACGAGGCTTAGGATTGAGACTTTTGTGGCCGGTACCCCATGAGAAATGTGACCCGCCACACCCCTTCTTCTTAAGAACTCACACACTCTCATTGGATATTTCATACTTATATGTCAGCCAGAAAATATCGCAAAACGTACTCCTTTTCACTAATTTCGAGAACATTTGCCTCCATTGATGCGAAATCATGAAAGTATTTAGAGGTATTTCCGTAAAATAGTCGCACCCACCCGATTGCTTACTGGTGTATGCCGACACAACGTACAAGGCACAAAACACGAACGTGAAAACGAACCTGAACAAATTTGAAGAAAATATTCTCGTTCTCGCCGGCGTTTTTATACGGAACGAAGAATCCGAGACTAAGGAAGCGAAACTTGTCGAAGGGAATCATATCCATCGTGTACACTTCGAAGTTGTACAGCAGGGAAAACCGATCGATTCCTTCTCGTGCCAAGTCCTTCATCATGCTGCCGACACACAAACGGTACAGTACGCCCTCCACCTGGTAGGCTACCCTGAAATACCAATTAACAATACTCTTTTTCTGCGTTTACTTTAAAGAAGGACGATTATGTGGTCCAATCACAACGCTTCAGTCCTTTAAACTGCAATACATTTTTCAATTGCAGTTTGAAGGTCCGTTGACACGGGATTGGTCCATCGTCCCGCTTTGAGAGTACAATATACCATATTCACGTACGACTACTATTTGAAGTCCGTTTATGAATATTATCAATAATGAGACTCATCGGTTAGTTTTTCGAAGAAAAGTCAGTGATGCAAACTAAAAGAAAGTAATAGTCAAATATATGTGGCAATGTATGGATCAGTCGAGCTGTCAAGGCAAGAGTGATATAATGAGAGTGTAGAGTGTGTCTGAAATCTAGATGGTGTCAAAGTCAAGGTGTCAATAGCTTACTCAATAGGTTGGAAGTTGGAACCTGAGAAGACTACATTCGACCACACAGTGACCCGTTCTTCAATTTTTTCTGGCTATCCTACACACCGCCAAGGCCTCTGAAGAGATGGAGGGTTGTGAACTAATTTTCATGAAAAGTAGGGGTCGCGAGGCGAAAACCAACGAATTTCATACACAACTAGTGGAAATTGAACCAAAAATTGATGAAAATCGCAGTTTTGAACTATTTTGGCGAAAGGAGAGGGTGTCGCGAGCGTTCAGGAGAAATGAGAGACCTTTGGCGGTGTATGGCGCTTTTCTGACAACTTCTCTAGGATTTGAGTTCGAAACTCACGTAGGTACAGGAATGTGGTCAACATCGCTGCGGACCGACGATGTCAGATTCACCGAAACCAAGACGTCCCGGTAGGACTGGACCACGGCAGCACAGATTTTGATCCAGTTGGTCCAAGGACGCGGAAAAGCCTGAACACACAATTGACTACTTTGAGATAAACTTACATCATATACATATTAAATAATAATTTCCTTGAAAAGAAAGTTTGCGGGCGATCCTACGTGAGGCAAATTACCCGAAAATAAGGTCTGTTGACTGGGCAGCGGAACTACAAAACGAGGTGGGAAATCAGGTTTTCACCAGAGTGCGACAATTGAAATTATGACAGTTCAAAATTTTGAATGTGAGAAAAACTAGTGATTCAATGAACCGTCAAAAAAGTAAATTTAGGGTACACCAAGCCTAATAGATAAATGCGTAAACGTAAATGGGCATAATAGAAACACATTCCAGGTTTATGCCTGTATGCACAAAGCTCTTTCTCAATGTCAGTGATACGGGGAATTAATTGAGTATGTAAAACCTTACAGACATGATGATGAGCTCCTGAACATGAGCTGAATGGAGAACTGAATCGATGGCCAGAATCACCTCTTGCTGGGTTCGGAAACCATGTGACATCTGTAAAAACTCAACATTCATTCCCGGTATAATTGTCTACAATACATATTCAAAAAGTGGTAGGTAAACACCCCAGTAAAGTTGTCCTAAAAGTCGGAAAACCAGCAACGAGCTATCTTTTTGCCGAAATTAAGAAACTTTGTCTATCTTATTGTAAAACCATAGAGATTCAACTGATCCAATACAAAATTGGACTACTTTTTGTCTAATAGCCACACCTTACTGGTGGGATGTAGGTAGAGCATGTTATGTTCCGTGTTCCCGAAAGAACTATCAATTGTGCCTCAACACATAAACTAAAATGATGGCTCCAACTTACTGCTTTTGAGTTCAGAAGGCGGGAAGCACCGGCGTGTGGCATTCCATCTTCACCCAATACTTGAACTACGAAACGGTTGTCCCGTGTAAAACGGTCATCCTGGGAATAAGGGATTGGTTTGAATAGAACATCAATATGTTTGTTAAGGGAGTAGGGAGTTAATTATACCTATTTCCGTCTTTTACTTGCGAAGAGTCAAGTGTAAGGCTTTTCGTGCCGTTAAGTCTAATGGGTTTTTTTCTCCATTCAAAAGGCTAAACGGCTGAACGTATTACTTAAATGAAGACCATTATTTATAACAGGTGGATCCATGGGATAGCTGATTGTAACATGTACCAAACACCGGAATCGTAGACAAAACTTGAAAATGAGTGAAAAGACACGAATTCATTTCATAATAAATGATTGCAAATTGTCATTGTCAGCTTATAATACCAATTTCCACAACATCCCACGCCACAATTATTGAGGTGGCAGTGAAATGTCCTGTCCTACTTTTCGTGGCACGACCCTCCACAACCGCACTTTTCCTTCATATATGTTGCCATAACCTGCGGACTATTTTGATAAAAACTGTTGAATTATATCTATATTATAGAGTTGCGAACCAGAAAATTATCGCAAAAATTGTTCGCGAATTTCTTTTCAAAATGCGCCTTTGGCGGTGCATGATCTAGGATAACTACTTCAACACTAGCGGTCCGTAACTAGACACAATTAGACAATCAATAATGTGCTGCCAGATCATTCATTTCCGATCTGCCCCATTGTGCGACTGCTGCCCTTTCCAGACTGGTACCTTGACTACAGTGTGTTCTTTACAGATTATAGACGACTTGTTATTATATCAGACGGAAATATCCGAAACTTAACAACTGCGTGCTTCGTGCGGAAAAAAGTAAACGAAATATATTAAACGAACCACGCATAGTTTCACTCCTCCAATGTACATCACCAATCTGAAAAAAAATTATGACGAGAACAAATATTTCACGATCAAGAAAAATTTTACAATAATGTGAGATAGGCCAGGCGCAGGAAAATCATATGTTGGTAATCGTTAATCATGGAGAGGGGTTTATTTCTGAATACCCCCGTTTCTAGAGGCGCCTGAGTGGCGATCTATGAAATGCAACTATCTCAAAAAGTGGAAATGTGTCAGTACTATTTTAAAAACCCGAATAATTTATTGATTGACTGAAATTTTGATTTTTCGTGATTTGCACAGTGCAACTAAACGATACCGTAACCCAAGTACGCGCGCGCGCGCCGCAGCGCGGTCAGAATTAATATTGGAGCAAACTTCCTCAGTTACCTGACCAACAACTGTACATACGTTACGTATATTATATACAGCGGTTCACGCCAAATCATGAACGGAAGGGCACGTACGGTAGATGAGCTCACTGCTCCAAATGACGAATGGATCATTCTGGGGTACCTCGGCGCATCCCACTCTCCGTTGTGTTGTGCAGTCCGTCCGATTCTGAGCAGGTTTCATCTTGAAGCAACACTTTGAAGACATGCAATTCAACATCCAATCTGTTCTGTTTCAATGTTGCCATACCAAGTGAAACGTTACATTGTTGGTTGCCGTACACTTCGTGCCTTTTTCTCTCATAACTGGGTTTATGTAGGGTCGCACATTGGAAACCAGCTATCTTTAAGCTGACGCGAAGAGCCTATTGGTTCGCAAAAATAGTTTGGTATATTTTTTACACTAACTTATGCTGTGCACAGTCGAAGTTGCTGATATTTTTGGTAGAAGACGGAATTACTTTCACATTTTTGTTTCTCCTTAGTAAGGTGGGTGTAGATACACAGCTAGGATGCCTCAATCTCGATGTTTCTGACAGCTGTTACATATCGAAACGTCAAATTCTCACACTTTACTGTAAGAGTCCATGAACAGATTATGAAAGCAAAGTTTGTAGTTTGAAATGGTCAACATTTTTTAGGACAGCGATATCATTGGAATAGTGAGCGACTATCAACCAACATCTTTCAACCTTACAATTTTTCAATTTTCTCCATTGTTACACAGTTTTATTCATATATGTAAGTTTGTTGGTAACCCTTCCCTATTGCGAACGTTGAAGATACAATCTAACTTGTAAACAGCCTCGCCCTACATATACCTTATAGACGGCGTTCAGTTTTCTCGATAAGTCATACAAATATGTGTAAACTATATATTCCCAGTTTCTACGCGCTGGTTTCCGCTGTTTTCATTCCCATTTTGTTCCTTTTATTATCTACATTTATTCAAAACACCCTAAATCTCAATGAAATGGTTCGGAACGAGAAGGAATTTCGTTCAATCGATATTTTCCAAAACGAAAAACTACGTGAGATGGTTGAACATCTACCGAAACAATATGGAGTCGTTCTTCTCAATCAATTCGCCCTCAATATGACCTTGAATTGGTTGTGTAACACCAAGGAGATGAACATACTTCACAGAATACTTTTCGTCGTTTTGGACGATATTTCGGAGAAACAACTATTACTTTGGTATCCAACTGGGAATGTGTTCAGACTTCACGCTAGTTCATTGGAGGTGAGAATTAATTTTAACAATTTATCCGATAAATTTTCCCATAAGCTGAATAAGTGGAACGGTTTCAATGGAAGAAAAAAATCAAGATAATTCTTGAATTGAACGGAAAATAACTCTGCGGAAAATCTTTATCTAGCTGTTGGAATAGTTTTTCTCAAAAACCCAGTCAACACTTGTTTCCAGAAGCCTTTTCTTCCCTATGATTCTACCTACATGAGCTTTTTCCTGATGCGAACCAATTTGATACAAGCACTTCAATCCCACGGAAAAGAGTTCTGGATGTTACAAGCAGACACTTTCTGGAGAAAATCGATATTTGATGAGATACAGACGACGAAAGGAGATATTTTACTGGATCAACAGGGTCACGAGGGGACTGCTCAGTCGAGGTTGGTATAGTGAGGACCAAATCACAATTGTAGTTTGATCTAAAAACAGAACTTTATATACGAATTTCCACCGTAAGACAGCCGGACCAAATCACAAACACAGCGGGCAACTACCCCGTATAGCCTGCCGAAGAGACCATATAGCATAAAGCGATATATAATCTAGAACCGGTGGTCCATTTGAGGTGTGATGTGCTTGTGGTTAGATCACAATGAGCGTTCTGTACTTTTTGAAAATTGTTATGTGTAGCGTGATCAGACTACAAGTCAATTCATGAAAAAGTGGGGGCCCAACGAATGTAAGATTTGTCTTCTGCTGTGCGCCCCTTAGACAACTACTCTCAAATGGAACAGCTACTGCTACAAAAACCGAAAAAGACTAATATACTCAAGTATAACTGTTCATTACAAACATACAAAAGTCGTAAAATATTTTCTCAAACGTGTAAACTAGAATCTATAAGTCACAGCTGCGAAAGAGAGAACAACTTTTGAATAATATGACAAACGTTACTCTGATGAAACTTGCGAGGCTAAAATAGGCTAAATCTAGGAAAAAATAGGTATTCAATAGGATACTAGCCTGTTTTAGCTAATTTTAGCCTAGAAAACGCGGAAACACCTAGAAATACCTATAATTGCCTAGATTAGCCAAGTCGTTAAACAAGCTGATTTTGCTAGGCTAAAAATAGCCAATTTTAGCTAAAATTCTTTAATGGTCCTGGCGCGCCGTTTTTGCTACCGTAATTTCGCGGCTCACAATATTTAAATTTTTTATCATTTTCATTTTTACCTAAATTTTTTGTTTTCTCTCACATTTACGCGTTATTTTTGTTGTTCTTTGTTTTAAATTTAATAATCAGCATTCTTCATTGAAACACGCACTACATAGTCAAAATTATAGTTGTTTGGTCATTAAATGCCAGTTTTTCAGTTGTTTTTGCTTTTTTCGAATTAGAAAAACATCTGCCTCGACCAAGTTGAATTATGAGATGAGCAGTTCAATATATTCCATTTCAGTACTGCTGTTATCAGAAAAATGAATACTTCTTACAGCTAATCTACACATGTCATTCTGGAGCTTCGTTTCGCTGCAGGGACGAACGTGGACAGCTCATCAATGATGATTACAAGGTAAGTAGCTTGAAGAGCAGTCTTAGCCATTTAATATTGTTATTAAAATCTGATTATTTCATCTAATCCAGAATTTGCACCGGACCTGAATTAATGTCTGTTTTTGTCTTAGTATCTAGTTTACCTCAGTGAGTTTTAAAAGCAGTTTTGGCTTTAGATTGTTGAATTTGAGCTTCCCAGTTGTTTTCATGGACTAACTTGGCAAAACAACCATTAAAGGGCTTTTTCGCTAATTTCCTATTTTTGACCTACTTCCATCAAAAAGCTAATACGTTTAACTACTTTTTATTTATGTGTGAGTGAGCGCATTTAACCATTTTGTCCGACAGTTCAGTCAAATTTGAGTGGTATATGTTGTCTCTCCCGGTATCTACATTTGTTTGTTCCAGGGCTCCTATGATAAGTGAGTTCTACCAGATGGTTCAAAGATAGATGCGCCCCCCCCCACAAAATGATACCTCATCCTCAGACCTAGCCGGTATGTTTATTCAAAAATCAGAAATTAATTCGGTAGAACGTGAGTCTACGCGTTTTCTAGGCAGAGTTCCAAACTTGTAGTAACAAAACATAAATGAATACTTTTATCGGTACGTGGGTATCTGTTAGTTATTGACAGTTTGAGGTGTATACTCATTTATTTATTTTCAGCTTCTGAAGTACACGCATCCGTCTACAGCCCATATTCGTCGCCCAACTACCGATCGTCGCCACCACAGCCATTCCTCCATGAAAGATCGACAGAAGAATATTATTGTGTTATTTATACCAGTGTGTTTTGCTACGAATAAATATATGTAATCAGTTTTTTGTTCTTAGTGTGGATTCTCCTGTTTTAGAAGCATGAAGGAGTAAAATAAAATTGTTTCCATGAAAGCGAATGAAGTTCTCGTGATTTTGTGTGATAGTTCGAGTTCATAGCCAGTTTGAAGGTTGCACAGCAGAAATTCGACCCGGTTTTTTCGAGCGGAAGTAAGCTTGCTACAGGACTAAGATAGGTATCGACTAGGCTAAAATAGGTATTTACTAGGGAAAAATAGGTATTTATAGGCTAAAATAGGTATTCACCAGGCTAAAATAGGTAACGGCTAGCCTATTCTAGGTAAAAGCTAGCCTATTCTAGGTAACAGCTAGCCTATTCTAGGAAACAGCTAGCCTATTCTAGGAAACGACTAGCCTAAAAAGGTTAAAAAATAGCTATTTTATTTTCCCCATAATTCCCTAGATTTAGCCTATTTTTAGCCTCGTAATTTTCATCCCTGTATAGCACCTAGAATTGAAGTAATGTCAAAACATGCCAACCACTGTGCACAAAACCAGGAACTCTATAATTGAGTACGTTGAGTTAACATCTGTGAGCTACCCAAACGGAAAAACAACTTTCTAGTAAAGTCGTTCTGAACTGATTCAAGTTTCTTAACGAACCCGCTATCTGAGTTGAATACAGTAGTACCGAATTCAACCATTGGTCGGACATAAGTTTTATACGCTTTTAGCCAAACATTCCTATTTCGAGTTTTCAAAACTTTGAAAAGATTGTATGTTCGATGCTTCGCGGACTTGATGATCCGTTTCACATGATCTTTTATGAAAGGTTTTGATTTAACACAAACCCGAGATCTCGAACATTTTGATCTACTTTTCTGAGATCTATTCCGTTCATTTCGTAGGTTTGTCGCGGGTTTTTGGTGCCTAAATGCAGGACACTTGTTTTTTCTACTGATAGTGGAAGACCCCAATCTACAGACCATTTATACATCTTATCAAGGCATTTCTGCAACTCCTCATTACTTTCGCCATTACTGAAAGATTTGAACACTTTCGTATCATCAGCAAAAACTTTACAGCGTATAACTGGAGATTCAGTCAGAATACTAGGTAGTTCGAACGTGAATATGTTAAAAAGAATCGGGGAGAGAGCACTACCCTGTGGAACTCCACTAGTTATTTCACGTGAGCTAGAAAAACTCGAATTAACTCTTACGGAAAACGAGCGTTTTCTCAGATACTCTCTAATCCATGATACGATAGTACTAGGGTTGTTAATCGAGTTTGAAATTTCGAGTTTTCGAGTTTCGAGTTTTTCGAGTTTTGGGAAAAAACGAGTTTTTCGAGTTTCGAGTTATTCGAGTTTTGGGAATTTCGAGTTTTTCGAGTTCGAGTTTTTAGCGTTTCAAAAAAAAACCGAGTTTTCGAGTTTCGAGTTGAACTCGAAAAACTCGATTTTCGAGTTTCGAGTTCGGTCGTTAGGTTTCAGGATTTTATCGAGATAAAAAAATAAGAATTTCTCGAGAAATTCGGATTTTTTCTCATGATTAGGCGAGAATCGTGAAAAAAGAAGCAATTTATGTTTGAAATAGCAGAAAAAGTGCTGTGAAACGCTCATTCGTTCATTATTTCTTACTTGGGACGTGGCCAAACTCGAAACTCGAAAACTCGAACTTTTCGAGTTTCAAAAATTTCGAGTTTTCGAGTTTCGAGTTTTTCGAGTTTCGAGTCGAACTCGAAACTCGAAATTTCGAGTTATTTCGAGTTTTTTCGAATTTCGAGTTTGGCTTTAACAACCCTAGATAGTACTATGGAATCCAAGTTTTTCAAGTTTGTTTAGCAACATTCTATGTGAAACTCGGTCAAACGCTTTCGAAAAATCGAAATATACTACATCCACAGACTCTTTCTTGTCTAAAGAAAGGGTCCATTCATTAATACATTCTAGCATCTGTGTTTCCACAGATTTACCTTTTCTGAAACCGTGTTGGTGAGGAGATAAAATATTATTCTCATTCATATGTTTTATCATTACTCGCTTTAATATTTTTTCGAACAGTCGGCAAAATATTGACGTAATGCTAACTGGTCTGTAGTTACTTGGGTTCGAAAATGGAGGTTTCTTTGGTAGAGGAGTTACCAGAGAATGTTTCCATCGTTCCGGTACCTCCCCTTTCCAAAGACTTATATTGAAAATATATTCTAGTGGGCCACAAATTTCAACAGTTAAATGTTTGATGTATTTAAATGGAATACCGTCCGGAGTTTGAGAAAATGACATGGGCCATAAACGTAATAACTTTTCTATTTCACGAGGGAACGGGGTCACGAGGGAACTGCTCAGTCTAGGTTGACAGCAGGACGTTTTTTTACTGCGCTGTGTTTGTAGTTTGATCACAATCAGCCTTTAACACTGCTTGAATTTTTTTGTGTTGAGTGAACCTAATTTGAGTTTTGATGAGGTCGATAGAAGGAGATATTCTAGTAAGGGTCACGGGGAAACTGCCCAGTCGAGGTTGGCAGCAGAGGCGGTAGTGCCACACGTTCATGTACATTTAAAGTATGCATTTCGGACATTTGGAGTTGTGCTATTTCTTGGAATTCTTCACAGATCCTGGTTTCTACCAACATGCCTTGTTAAAATTTGGCAGTACTCTGGAATGTATACTGTATGTGTGAACGAATGAATGAAACCTAGTAGAAATACGGCTTCAAAGCCAAACTGATAAAAAGTTCACGCACTAAATTGAGAAGGTCACTTTAGGCTAGGTTCAGACTACGCGCCTCCAACTCGAGCCTCTGCATCCAGATGCAGCGGCAAAAAAATAGCAAAGGCTGCCTTCCTGAAAAAAGCCGCTGCATCTGGATTTGGAGGCTCAAAGCCGCTGGTTTTTTTTGATAAAAGTATGAACCTACTTGGAGGCTTTTTTATGAGTTTTCCAAATTTTCCATTTTTTTAAAAATTATTCATCTTTATTAATTCTTCACAATTGGGATCACAAGGTAACTCCAGCATTAAAAGGGGCAGAATTGAATGTTCAAATAATTATGAAAAAATGAGATAACTCGTTATATACTAATCTAAGCAATGTATTTTTTGCTTCATTACAAACAGATAATGAAGCAAAAAATACATTGCTCATAGAGTATAAGATAAAATACATATTATAAAATATATATACAACGGCATGGTCATATTCGTTATCAGCATGGTCGATTACCCCTTGTTACCAAATTTCAGGTCAATTGGTTGATTTTTATATTTTGACGCGTCGCGTGCGTGACCCTAAAAATTTCTACACCATTAGATCCCGTTTAGGTGGGGGGTCATTTTATATGTAATTACACCGACCCCTAAAATTCTTTGAAACGAGTTATAAGCACGAACCTTTTTTAGCCCAAACTTGTCGCGTCGCGTGCAATATTTTTATAAAACTTCCGGAGGTTCCGATCGGGTTCCGGTGGGGGTCATAATATACGATACATTCCTACCCCCATCTCGCACCGGCCAGCCACAAATCGCTCAAAACTGGCATTTTCCAATTTCCCGGAAAGTAAGTCCCCACTTTGCACGCGTCGCGTGCACGCGCGCGTGCATATTTTTGAAATTTTTCACGCAGGTCCCTTAAGCAAGCCTTTCTGCGTAAAAAAGTACACCAAAAATCGTACGTAAACACCTAGCCACATTTTATATGCTGCACAGAGATGGACAATACATAATATGAGCAATAAATCGTATTCGAATATATATTATAAGTAGTATGAATCAGTTTACGAAAATAAGAACTGAAATAATATGAGTTAATAATGTGGAGGCTCGAACGTCACGGCCTCTGCCTTTGATAGCAAGCAAAGGCAGCGGCATCTTGAGTTGGATGCAAAAGCCGCCCAATCCGGCGGCAAATGTGAGCGGCCGAGGCAAAATAAGTATAAACCTTCCAAATGCACCTGGGTGCACGAGTTTCTGCACCTGGGTGCAGCGGCTCAATCGATAATTATGATTTTAGCAGGCGCGCCCCCGAGTTGAAAAGCCGCTGCATCTGGGTGCACGTAGTCTGAACCCAGCCTAAGGTAATGAACGTATAACTCATAAACGAGATTATTCCATAATCTTTTCAGGAAACGTATGATGAACGGTGCCAATTTTCTGGTTCCGGTGAAAAAGTCGTCTCGGGACCTGGTGGCCGATTGGTTGAATTGGCAGAAATGGGTCTATATCACGGACCCGGACATCGTGAAGATATTCTGTCTCAGAGGGGACTACGACTGCCAGTTCATACCACACAAGTCAGTCAGTCGCTAATTGAGTGTCCGAATAATCGCTCTAGTTTGGTCTAGAACGTCGTAAATCACAAGTTTTGACCAAAAAATGTCGGGATCAAACTACAAACACAATGGGAAAGGGCAACTTACACCTTGTAAACTTGCTTGTGGAGTGACCACACCCTATAGACTTCATTCTTTCAACGTGAACATCTCGTCGAGCAGACGTGTTCATGTCTGTTTCACGCAACAATAGCCCTCTACAGTAAGATTGTAAATCTTTCAAGTAAATTTCTCATATCTTGTAGGTATTGTAAATAGTTTAAATTTCGTGATTTTGTTTTCCACATTGGTTACTATAGGTATAGAGAACAGTGAATCTAAAAGTATTTTAGTTCGTTAGATGAAAGTTTTTGAATAATCAAAAAATTACTGTAGGAAGTTATCGATTGGTGAAACATACTCTACTCTAAACTAGTATGACCTTTTTAGTCTGCATGTTAGAAACAGCGTTGAAATTTGGTGACAAGTTTCAGCTAGTACCAGACCCAGCTGAAATTTGTCACCATCGTACATACTTCCATGGGGAACTAACTCATTTCTCGTATAGTCTGTTTCACGAAACAATAGACCTCTACAGTAAGATTATAAAACTTTTAAGTGAGTTTATAATATCTTGTAGGTGTTGTACATTGTTTAAACTTTGTTATTTCGTTTTCCACTTTGGGTACTACAAGCATAGAAAACAGTGAATCTTACATTCTGTTTGTTGACTAGATAAATGCGTTTGAATTTTTCAAAGATTACTGTAGAAAGTCATCGATTGGTGAAACGAACTATACTTCAGACTGGTTTCCGGATGGGAATGGATCTACAGTAACCAGAAAAACCCGCCAATTTTGATTCAAATGGACGGAGAAACGGGCGGGAACAAGGTGAAATCATAGTAATTATGCGAGGAATGAAGTGTAAACCAAGAAATAAGAAACGTTCTCAGTCAATATCGTTTTCGAAAAGCATTTCATTATCGCAGACTGCTCGAACAAACGATATTGTAGCGCTTCAGGGAAAGTTCACGGGAGAATTTGTTTTAAGAAAGTTGGTAGAATTTGCTCGGCTACAAAGATGATACTACAAACACCGTTGGGATTCACTCGGTTCCTGAGTGGAGTTTGACAGGACATTGGGCCTGCAGTGTCTTCAATTGCGACTGTTGTAGTGAATCAAATTTTGCAGGAAAAAGTGCTAGATCAATACGGTTTTTGGTTCTTGAACTCCGATCTACAGTGCAATCACGAAAAAGTACAGAAGGCGATTGATAGTGTGGAAAGAGGAAAGGTTAGATGAAAAGTTTTACTCGGTACGAGATCAAAATCAAATTGGGCTGAAACCAAAAGAGAGGCAGAGATGTTTAGAGTTTCACACACTCAACGTAGTAAAGTTTACGACTGTAACCTACGAAACCATAGAAAAACACATGATTTTCGTGGAACCTTTTATGAACATTTGAGAGAATTTGACCTACTCACAGAGAATATTAGATGCTTGTTGTGTATGCTTTTCAGGTGCCCCGCGTGCATTCTACCTCAAAAGAACGGCAGAAGGTTGTATTGAAAATTGGAGAAATACTCAACGAAATCCCTGTTTTCGGCCACTTTTCCTCAATTTACGGGGGAATAACCTCACTCTATCTACAGATATTCTAGTGAATTGACCTTGAAAACCTTTTCAATAAAACATTCATAAAAAAACTCAATCTTTATTGTTATTTATATTATTCGTTCGTTCAATATACTGTTCTTCTATCTACTCGATAGATAATTTCCATGCGACATGATCGTAGTCTGTTTTATTTGGTGATTGATAGATACACTGAATCCCGAATATCTCTGAAATTTTCCTGATTTCACCCCATCTTCTCCCTGGTTTACCCCCCTTTTACACCAGAAAACGCAGAGAAATTCTTCCCCCCCTGCTGCTCTGTGACAGATCAGGGGACGTCAACTTTTACTATGTACAGTATAATTTTCATATGTTCAGATCGTTTTGGCGTGTTAAATCAATTCTATACCTCAGAAAACTCCGGTTACATCTATCACGATGAAAATTCACAACGATTCTAGGATAAGGTTATGCATAAAAAACAAACGGTCATTATAGATTTTCGACTGAGGGTCTACATTTTGGTGAATGGTGAATAATTTTTTTTAGCTTAATCAAGAGAATATACACACCGATTTCGAAGCTGTAACTCAATCAGGTACAAAATGCTTTCGTATAATAATAGATCGCTGGCCTAAGGAATACTCCAGTGTGCGTGTACAAAATACGACACACCAAATGTGCGCCTCCAATCAAAAATATTTGGGCGCGAAAACACCGTAATTCAAAATTTTAACTACGGTATCTAAGAACATTTAGTTTTTTGGGATTTTTTCGCTGGTTTTACTAATTATTGAATGATTTTCATGGATTTGGTGATGATTCCCACAGTTTCATCTTCAATGGGAGTACTTAGAAAAATCAAACATTCTTATACGAACAAGAAACGATGAGATCATTGATATGATGAGTTGCTCACAGCTCACTATGGGGTATCTATACTTACGATTATTCTCAATATGTTTTTGGCTTTTGCATTGAAGTTGCATTTTAGAGAGAATTTCGCGTTTTTAGAAGCTGCAAAAATCAGCGATTAATCGAAAAGCTCTGTTGAACACCATATTGGAAAGGAACAAAATCGGTTTGATATATTGAAAATTTAAGTTCAGCACTTTCCTTTTGCATGTATTTCCTCTTCTGTGCTGGGAAATACAGCGCCAGTCCTCTCCGAATATTTATCAAGCGTCCGAATCAAACATATTTTCGTTTACTGAACAAGGGACGGTGAAGTTCAGTTGAAATGTTCAACCACTTTTGAAAGGTTCTCGTATAATATTGTTGACTCGGGAATGTTTTGACTCAACCAAAGTTGCGGCAATGAGGGCGAAGATTCAAAAAGCTTTTTACTAATCGGAAGACTGAGTACAAACTAGATTCAACAAGCCATCAGGGGTTTTGTTGGTAGTAATTGTAAACAAAGAAAATGTGAAACTTGGGTGGTGCAGAACTGATTGTGCGTGTGGATTCGTGAGTATTTGCCCGCCAAATTTGACAGAAGAAATATCAATTAAGCTTTGAGATGGTTGAAATTAGACGAGGTACTACTTGTTCTAAGCACATGTGGTTGGAAATTAGATGACCTCTTCAATAACCAGTAGCCTCCTAACTTCACAACCTGGAGCTAAATGCTATTGTCTAAACAAAAATATCCATATATTGATAGTGTACGTGTACGAGAATGATAAAAAGTTACTATACAGCTTTGTAACACGTGTTCTTAGCAATCAGTAAAAACGCTTTGTTTATTAAACCCAACTTTGCGGTATGTTTGGAGTGACTTCGCTAATTTGCCTCACCAGACCATTATATCCATTAGAAAACGAAAATTCCATCACGAGCCCCTATTCAAATTCTGAGAAAAACAAGTGAAAACGACATAATAATTGAATGTTCTTAGATACCGTAGTTAAAAATTTGAATTACTGTATTCGCGCGCTCCAGTTTTTTTGAATGAAGGCGCAAACTCGGTGTGTCGTATTTTGTACACGCACACTCCAGCTGTTTTCTCCCTACGTATGAAATGATGACAAATGGCAGACAAGCTATTTACGCTCGGCGTTTGATGTTACCGCGGAAGGAGAAAAGCTTTTTGATAATATATATTAAAATTTATTATTATTGATTGAATTTCAACGTTTTTTACAGATTTCCCTTCCAATTCATTCTGAGTGGAATATTCTTGTTCATACATTGGACGTATTTACAATATTTACATGGCATGAGCAAATTAATTGCCAATCCGTTTTGCAAATTTTGATGTGTTCAATTATATTGACTGCCAGATATTATAATTAGGTGTATTGTGCTTTGTAGAGCTGTCAAAATAATGACGTTCATTTTCCGTAAGTTGATTTTTATATATGTTTCAGGGCTACGAATTGTCAGCAGTTTATTTCCTGAATTCTCCATCCATCCTCTCGTTCTTGGCTAATTTCACAAAATGGCGGATGATCAGTGTTAGTTTCTTGATATTGTGTTGTTCTGCTATTCTCACTCACTCACTTTCCTTACTTAATTGTCGTGTTCTCCGTAGGGCCCTAGGGCGGTTGCTCATCCGTGGGACCCAAATTTCTATCTATTATATTATCGGGCTGAGCTGGACCAAAAATGAGAATCACCATGAAAGTCAAAAATACGTTCTGCATTGTATGTGAGATCTGAAATGGTAATAGTATCCTTACTTTTTTTGAATAGAATGAAGCAGTACACATCGCAGAGCGGTTGCGGTATCACGTTGTACGTGCAAACAGTGTCATTTTTCGTGTTTTCCCTATCGAATCGAAAAAAGGAACACGTTTTGTTACCTAATCAACCCTTTTGTTAACCCCTTTGTAACCCTCACCCTCTTTTACAATGACTTTTGCGGGAAATTTGGGGTCAACAAGTGGTTTACAAGTGGTTAACCAAGTAACTCGTTTAATGGTTAACTACTAGGGTTAACAAAATACCGGGTTAAATAAAGAATTCGCCTTGAACCCCTCCCGTCTTGCTTTCTTGCTCGGAGGTATAATTGAGATAAATAATCTCCAATATTAGAATAACTCGTCACCTGACATAACATGATGTAACATGTGAGAATGTGCATATTCACATTCCATATCTCGATGCATGCGACAAAATAATGTTTTATATATTTTTTATATTAGCCTGTTCCTGTTCCGTCGTTTGATCATTTTCATTTGATACTTAGTTTACTCACTTTTTTTGCAGATGTATCATATAGAGGTGTTTGCGGATGGAAATTGGGAAATTCATTTCCTGAAGGGAAAACTTTGCTCACTTGTGTGGAGGGGCCCATTTATTGGTAAGTTGTGTTGTATTTGTCTTTTAGGCTAGTTGGCTAATTTCAATCTTGCACTGTAATTTGTCAAACCTGGCTATGACTATTGGTGGCTAGTAAACCAGTTAACTAAGAGCCAAGAATGGATACAGTTGAATGTAAAAGCTGTTTTCTGGTAGTTGAATGTTGTGTTTTTTAATCGCTCATCAGAAACCCAGATACCACAGGTCTTTTCGGATAACAACATTATTGTTCAGCTGGAGAACCGAATGTTCTGAAATCGAATTTGTATGTGATTCCAACAATGTGAATTCTATGTTCCATGTACATCCCTAGTGCAGCGTAGAGTGTGAAAATTCATGAACATTACACTTTATTCAGGCAACTCAAAACGGCCAGCAAGATGTCTGGCCTCAGTCTCGATTCTGAATTGTTATTCAAGCCAGCGCATCGCGATTTGGAGGAATTCTTTGGAAATTGGCTTATAAGAGGGTTTTTGACCTTTAGTTATGGAGAAAATTCGCTACAAGTGGGTTTGAATGAGTGCAGATATGGTTCATTATTCAATAAATGGTATTTTTCTAGATTCTTTACGTAACCCTTTGCGCAGTGGGATATCTACGATTACCGGCCCGAATGAGGCAAAATTATTGCTGCAGCCACATGCCATCCCAACATCACAAACATCATTCAATTTTTCAAAACAATTTTTTCCGCGCAAATTGATCGGATCGTTGTGAGTAACCAATAGATTTACCTAGATTTAGATGTGTGGTGATATTTTGGCAAATTTGTGTGAACAGCTGAAAACTGGCTCCTTTGCTGCGAACCTGGGGCAAATTTGATCTTTTTTCGACTCAAAATTAGGAAATGTGAGGTATTTCAATCAGAAAACGGGTACCTTCACGAAGAATAGTCATTTTTTACCGGATTTGTGGGTGTGTTAACGGATCACAAGTTTACTTAGGTAGGGGTTCCGGTGAATGTTACACAAAAATGTGAGTGTATGGTTTCAGGTGGATTTCACATGTAATCAGGCCCAGCCGACACTTTCATTCGACTCCGCTTCACTCAAAGGAGAAAGTGTGGTCGTGTCTATGATGTATACAGAACTGGTTGGAATGGGGTGAGCTTGTGGATATGTTATATTGCTATAACTATTCCTGAAGAGGGATGACGTTTTCTGAGGAACATACGTGACCCTACGCATCATTCGAGTTTTACCAAGAAAGAACAAGTTGCTCGTTTTTGTCATAATATGGGCTAACGCGCTAACGACTTATTTTATCACCTGTGTCGGACGAAAACTTCGTTCGTCGTAGGGGCGGGCAGAAAATGGTTTGACGTCGAGTCAAATACGACCCCCCCCCTCCCTTTTGAAAAATGAAAAAAAAGTCAAATTTCAAGAAATAAACGGAAAATTTCGAGCGAAGTTTCCTCCTGGTTGCTAAAAACCTGCAATTGTCAACCCCCTCTAGACAAATAACGACCCCCCTGCCCCCTCCTTGACATTTTTGGTTTGCCAAGCCATATCTGCCCTTCCCTGGTTCGTCGTACCTTGTTTCGTTCTTATTTTTTGCGTTCTGCTCCCACTTACCCATCCCCTCCATTTCAGGGTGGTTCCTCGACCGAATTACAATCTAGCGACAAATGTGACAGATGTCTGTCTGGTTGTTGGTGAACATAGATTGCATTCATCTAAAACGGTTAGTGGAGCAAAAGTATTTCCGGTTAAAGACATTTAAACTTTGTCAAAATGCAATGATCGAAGATCACTGAAGCAGAGCATCTTTTTGAACAACAAGTCGCCGTTATCTTGATTCTATGATATGTCAATTGACACTGAGTGTCCTGTAAGTTTACGATACGACTGTCATGCATATTATTTTCCCATTAACAATCATTGAAAAATATCATCATCAATCGGTCAAGTGTCAATATTATGTTGAACTACGTACAGTTGTCCAAAATGGGTCTACGGACAAGTACTTACGTGCCTGCCACGCCTCACAATAATACGCTCAAACGTCAAACGCCACAGCCACATCAAGTATCTAGTCTCTTCCATTCCTACTAGGGTTGTTAAAGCCAAACTCGAATTTCGAAAAAACTCGAAATAACTCGAAATTTCGAGTTTCGAGTTCGACTCGAAACTCGAAAAACTCGAAATCTCCAAAACTCGAGTAACTCGAAACTCGAATAACTCGGTTTTTTCCCAACTCGAAAAACTCGAAACTCGAAAAACTCGAAATTTTTGAAACTCGAAAAGTTCGAGTTTTCGAGTTTCGAGTTTGGCCTTGTCCCAAGTCAGAAATAATGGACGAATGAGCGTTTTATAGCACTTTTTTTGCTATTTCAAACATAAAATGCTTATTTTTTCACGATTCTCGCATAATCACGAGAAAAAATCCGAATTTCTCGAAAAATTCTTATTTGTTTAGCTCGATAAAATCCTAAAACTTACCGACCAAACTCGAAACTCGAAAATCGAGTTTTTCGAGTTCAACTCGAAACTCGAAAACTCGGTTTTTTTTGAAACGCTGAAAACTCGAACTCGAAAAACTCGAAATTCCCAAAACTCGAATAACTCGAAACTCGAAAAACTCGTTTTCTCCCACAACTCGAAAAACTCGAAACTCGAAAACTCGAAATTTCAAACTCGATTAACAACCCTAATTCCTACTGAGACTCCTACAGTAATATTACGGAAGTTTGAGTCCGTTTCAACAACGTAATTGTTGTTGGAGAGATTAGCGAACTTAGCATTCAATTATGATTACATCTAACTAAAGTTGTGCGAACTCATTTTCAACAAACTTCAGTTTGTATCAAGAAACCCATTAAGGAAATGCTAAAGGATACTGTTGGAGTCTCAGTAGGAATGATGATGACTATACAAAATTGTGAATGCTTACCAAAGAATGTTTGCTGTTCTTAATGAAAAAGTATTGTCTCGAAGGTTCAATGATATAATACTTTGTAAGTAACAACGTAGTTTTTTGTTTTTTTTTGAAATATGTTTCACATCAAAACTCTCAGTTCGTGAGATAATGAATGACTGAGCGAAAAGCCACATAATCGCGATACTCCTTATATACTATTACTCATTCTGCTTAGTTTCTTAAATGGGTTACTTTATTCAGTTCAGAAGCGACAACGTGCATTTGGCATTTCGGAACTCGTCGTACTATCCTAAATTTCAGAAATCCTGAATGCTTTCTTTCTTTTCAGATTCTCGCCCATTATTCCGATTATTTCAAAGCCATGTTTTTCGGCAATTTTCCTGATGCGACGAAGAATGAAATCGAAATCAAGGAGGTCGAAGCCGATCATTTCATTGCACTGCTGGATCTCTGCCACGGGTCCTATCTTATGCGCAGTATGTCTATGACTCATTCGTATTTTAGATTTAGTTGGGACTTAGGATACATTTAAAAACATAGAAAGTTATATTAGTTACTTTCGGGAACATATATTAGTATTACTTTTGGGATATTGAAGTTTGACCTCCCATCATTGAAGGGGGGGGGGGGGGGCAAATAGTAAATGTCGAACTTTAGTATTGACCCCTTCCCTCCTAGGTTTTACAGCTTGGGTGGGGGTTGAAGTACTACGGGGGGGGGGGGGGACCCAACTGCAGTGGGGGGTAATACTTCAATTTACCGGTACTTTCTGCGTATTCTTGTATTCGGTGGTACAAGAAGAGGTTTTTATGTTCTCTTTTTGGTATCAGGTAACCGCCTGGTTTGGTAGTTTTGGTATCGTCAGGTAACCGCCCGGTTAGTAGCTGGTAGCCGAGAGATGTTTTTGGAATTAGACAGAGTGTCTGCAATACATTTGTGTTGTGAAACCAGCTTTTTCCCCAAAAAGGTTTTGTCATAAAGTTAGAAACATCGTGGATTCAAAAATGAGGGTCTCGAACAAATATCACGTTTTTGCTTAAAGTAGGTGAACAAGACCCTATTGTAAAAAATCGGGTCTTATGGAGAGAGGTCCGCTCACAAAAGTCAAGTGTATGTGTGAAACAGCATACTGCACTGCTTCATTTCTGTTCCAGGACCGCTTGTTGAACCATTGCTGAAATTGGCCGATCGTTTCATCATGCCCATTGCGTTGCAGAAGATTGAGGCGTTCATTCTCGTCACGGATTGCACTTCAGCCGATATTGACAACATTCGACTTCTTCAAATCGCTGACCAGTACAAGTTCACTGTTCTGATGGTTAGTATTTTTATGTTTATAAGAAAACCAATAACATACTGTTCAATTTTCTTGGCATCACAATCTGATTGCTCAGTTGAGAATAAGATTGATTTTGTGTTGATGATAAGGTCGAGAAAATGGATAATATTACTTTCCCCAAAGTTCACTTCTTCTTCTTACAGATTTCACTTACTGCGACTTTTCTGTTTCAGACTCAAATTGTCTCCAAACTCACTCTTGGCGATTACAAGAAACTGATGAAAAAGGCTTTTGTTCACGGTCTCTCTCGCGAAACCACGGTGGCAATTATGAAAAAAGTCGAATCTCTCTGTCCCTGATCCGACATTAATATCGATTTTTCTGTCCATTACCGTTTATCTTGAATTTTAATTGACCTACCTAAGTATATGTATGTTTTCTTCAATTTTGATCGTCAACCGGATATATTTTACTTGAAGTCTGTTTTTGTCTGTAATATGAATATGTCTCAATTTCTAGTTCCGCGATTCGATCTCGTTAGTTGTTTTGCGTTACTGAGCTGTTTCCTGTTTTTCTCTCTCTGGAATTCGCTGAATATTTTTGTGAAAAAATACATCTCCACCGGTTGTCAGCAATTGCCTGCTCGTTTAGGTCAGTTATTGTTTCCCATTCTTGTTACCTTTTATTACTCCACGCTTTTCAATGAATGATCATTGCATCTTGTGTTTCATGTCATGTCGTGAACACATTCGACTTATAAAGATTACATTTTCTATTCTTTTTTCTTTCTTGTTCTGTATGCGGTTTCATTCGCTAACTAGTATTTTTTGAACTGTTTTCACTGCGTTAAGTACGTCTACACAGCTCTGTTGCATTCCTGAACTCCTATTTCAGATACTTTCTGTGTGAATTATATATCTAACCGGGTTTCTAGGTAACCTAACCTTTTTTTTGGTAACCTATTTTTTAGGTTACCTCAGTATAGGTAAGCGCAAGATGGCCAATTACACAAGCATCCGGGTGGCATGTAACCAAAGCGCAACCAGTTCGCATGTGGTAAAGACAGTTTGGTTGCTTCAATCAAATTAACCAAATTGCATTAAAAACAGGAAAATGTCCAAAAATTGAGTGTTTGGTTGCATTTGAAAAAACAACCGAATTTTCTTTACACATGCAACCCGGTTGCATGAGTAAACCGCTGCGCAAGATTTCGTTTTACCTGTTAGTTTGAACGGTAACCGCATTTTAGTTTCAGGTTACTGCTAGTAACCAAAAAAGGGTTAGGTTACCTAAAAACCCAGTTAGTTTTAGAATGTGTATTGTAATTCTCAAACGCAACTAACTAGCGTCTGAATATTTTCCTCTTTCTTTTTGTAGTTTGGTAAAGTTTGTTATCGATGACAATTGCTATTTGAAAATAAATAGATTACAATTGTCTATCTTTAAGCTGGCGTATTTCCAAAATAATCCGTAAAAATACAGATTGTGTGAATAACGAGCTCCGTTCCAGGTTCAGGATCCAAAGTGAAATAGATTTCTTCAGTTTCTGATCAACTCCTACTTTGCGTACCTCACCACACATGGCGGACGATCAATGTCAGTTTCACTAGTTACAGTAATTCAGTAAAAGTTCGCCATAAAAAATAAGCCAGTTCCACAAGAAACCGGGTAATTCGTGACCCAATCAACCCAATCGAATCAGTTAACCGTAACCGGGTTACCTGGTTAACCCTTTCGTTAACCCCATGTTAACCCTCTTTTACACTGTCTTTTGGGGGAAATTCGGGGTTACCAAGTGGTTAACAAAAGGGTTGACCAGGTAACCCGGTTAAGGTTAACTGATTGGGTTAACGAAGCACCGGGTTGTTAAATAAAGAGTTCGCCTAAAGATATAAGGTTGTTTCATTCTGTTTCGGCTTTTGATTGGAGAATGGGAACTATAGGTTTGCGAGTTTGGGTTCGTTACGCCAGTTCTGAATGTTAAAGTGGCCAATTCTATATCTCACCCTTTGTTTTTGGCAGCCCAATGCGTTTTTGATAACCCCTCTCTGAGGCCTCACACGTAACCGCTAGGTAACCTGAAAATAAATTTTGGTTACTCACAAACTAACGATAACAACTACATATTGCCTTAGAAAACAGCTGCGGTACACGGTACTTGTGGTCTTGGTTACTGTTACCATTGGTTACTTTTGTGAATGGCAGATGATTACCATATATTTCTAAACGCAAACGGCTTTTTGCTTTGAATTCAGAAACTTGAGGTAGCTAGAGAACTGGGATCACTTGTTGTTTTTCTCAGTACGATTAGCGATATGTGAAATCTCAAATAAGAATTTAATTTATGGACATATCAAATGTCGTTATTTTCTGTTTTTCCTTCGTAAACAGATATACACATATGTATTTTAGAAGCAACATTCATTGGTTCACTTGATTTATTCACTGTTTTGCTCTCAGATGTTGCTTGATTGTTTTATTTCCAGATTGTCCCTATAAAACCATTAGCGGGTGGAAATTCCCAGAATTTGCCTCGGCTACAAGCAATTCGGGTGTGGAGGGGTCGCTTGAATGGTGAGTTATAGTCTTTTCCATTCCTACTGAGACTCCTACAGTAACATTGTTGGAAACGTCTATGTCCATTTCCTCATGTTCTTGTGATCGGAAAGGTAGAGCATTCTCACACCCCATTCTCCTTCTCAGGTACAATTAATGTACGAGAGAATTTTTGATGAATTTTATTTCCAACGTCACAAGAGCCTCCGAAAAGTTTGTGAGGTTACTGTAGGAGTTTCAGTAGGAATGGTGTGAACTATATTTGACTTCTGTGCTGAAATCGGGAAACTACAGAATTTGATGTGGTTCTGTTTGTGAGTTGTGACCTTGAAAGTGTCATAAGTATGCGATTTGAACTTCAACACGTTTTGCTTTTGTCTGATTTTTCCAAGTCGTGCGTAATGTGGTTATACAGTTCAAAACGATGAACTAGCTAACTAGCTAATCAGCGATTGTTGTTCAAGTCACTACGATTACGATCTACGAGTACGAGTTCATGAGTGCTCGAGTTCTTATTTGATATCAATTCGTTGATTATAGCTTTATCCATACACCAGTAAGGTCCGACTAAGCGACGGAAAGTAATCCGTTTTCAGATGTAAACACGTGAAAATTCAGGATTTTTCCATCAAAAGTAGACCGATTTTCTTATTTTCGGCGAAAAAGTAGTCAGTTTTTCGAATTTTTCTGACTATTCGGACAACTTTACTGGTGTATGGGTTTATCTCAGGCGAATTCGACATGTGACCAATGCGTCTGGAGGCTTCGAGACAACTCTGTCTTTCACACCGTCTCATCGTGATTTGGAGGAGTTCGTAGGAAATTGGCTAATCAAAGGATTCCTCTCTTTTTCTCATGAAACCAATCCAGATGTTTTGCCACAGGTGGGTGGTGTGTGGTGTCCAATGATATGGATTGTTTCTTCTTCTAGTAGATATCACTTCTCAAAAGAAATGGTTCGAACCACTTCCCACAATCTACAATTAACGGGCTTGTCCATGGATAAAGTTAGTTCAGTTGCCGGAAAGTTTAAATATAGTACTGCAACTCTTAAAGAAGGACGATTATGTGGAGCAATCCCGTGACATCGGTCCTTCAAACTGCGATTGGAAAATGTGTTGCGGTTTAAAGGACTGAAGCGTTGCGGTTGGACCACTTAATCGTCCTTCTTTAATGGAATAGAATTATAGAAAATTGATCAATATAAGACGACCAATTTCAAACTTTTCACAAAATCTGGCTTTTTCACAGATTTACAGCTTTTTCTGTGAAGTAAATAGAAAAATCGGGTTTCTCATGTTTTACGCGATTTTCTGTTTTACGCGATTTAGTTGTACCCCATTCTAACAATATTGGCAGATTTCACGCAATCGGGCCAAATCTGGAAATATATAGAGAATTTCAATATGAAATCTTCATTGTTCGAACCATTGAAATTTTCAATTGAAATTTTTACTATTGATATTTTCAATAGGAAATATCCATAATAGAGAATTCCAATTGAAATTTTCTATGGTAATCAGTGGATTGCAGCAAAACTTGTCCCCAACGGAAACGAACCTGCGACCTTGTGGTTATTAAGTGAGCACTCTACCACTGCGCCACGAGAGCACAAATTAGGGCAGACAACTGCGCATAGTTATACGGGGGAATTGATGCCGCATTGACCGGTATATAAGACGCAGCCAAATAAAAATATTTTGAAAACCGCTTATTTCAGAAACTTGCACACGAAGTGAGGAAAGGGTTCCATAATTTTTCCTAATTCAGTGAATCAAGCCTCTACTGAGTAACATTTCACTGTATGGGCTCCCCCAGCATTTCAAACCCGATTCGCACTTTGTATCTTGACAAAGTGTCCAGCCCGTGTTCCCCTCCGTGCAAGCGCACTTTGTACACGAATAAAGTGTGACTGTTGGTTCTAACGTTTACCAAAATATTGCAAGTGGGTCTCTGTTACTAAAAATTGTATTCAAATCAGTTAGAGAGGGGCTATGTTGACTAATGAAGTTTTTATCTAGTTAATGTACATATTTTCAAACTATTCCACATCAAAACAGCACTAATTGTGAGAATTTTGAAGTTCCTGCACTAAATCAGACAATTTCACATTAAAATACATTGGATTAAATAGTGTTTTTATCTATTTGAGTTTAAATCCGCTTATTTTCATTTCAAAAGTGCTAAATTACTGTTTTAATTAATGCACGCGCACGTAAGAAGGAGGCAGGCGCGGGCGAGGCAGGGCACCGCGCGCCTCTGCCATCGATCGATAATCGAATCTTTTCGAAACTGTCTGGCGCCCCGCCTTTCATTTAGCCGCCGCTACTCGCCCCAAATGACGGCCATTTGGCCACGCTGTCCCCTACCCACTGAGTGCGCTAGTTTAAGAACTAAAAGAACTGACTTAATAAAGTTTGAATGACTTCTATCTCTTACACAATGGTAATTCACTCGGTACTAGGTTTTTTGAGAAAGTCTGACTGAAAACTAAACAGTTGTGGAATTGTACAAGTAAAACTAATATAACAATAGAAAAGGAACTCAGTATGAATAGGAAATATGCATAATTATTCTATTGAAAATCAGTGCCGAAAAACTAGTCTGTTTTATGGGAATCACCAAATTACTATTAATTGAAACATCATAGAAATTCAACAACCTCTGAATTAGTAAAAATTTTCATTCATTTTACTGATATAATGTGTTTAACGCGCTTTTGAAATATAAATTCTATTTTGAAGCATTATTTTGTGGTTGAATGGTTAAATTAGGATGGGACCCCCCGTCGACAGTTTGTCAGTTGACAAACTGTTGGTTCACTCGAACCGACAGTTTGTACGATGACAGACTGATAATTCTTCCACAGAAATCGCAGTTGGAGCGCGTTTTTGAGAAATAGAGTGTTACTGAGTAAGAAAAGTGGATGGGTATGAGATCGTCACTTGGTGTGCAAGTTCCTGAAATAAGCGGTTTTCAAAATATTTTTATTTGGCTACGTCTTATATGAAGCTTCCTATCTCTCCAAAGAAATGTGTCACAATAGCGCAGCGGCTAGTGGGTCGGACTGCAAAACTGAGGTCGCAGGTTCGAATCCTTTCACGGAATATTTTGTTCACATCTTCGCTAATATAAACTATGAATATTCCGTATTGAAATTATTCATAGTTAAAGGTGAAACTACATTTGTGAATAATTATTCTGGTTATGAAATATTTCAATTGAAATTATTCATAATGGAAAATTTCAATTGAAATTATTCATAATGGAAAATTTCAATACGAATTTTCCATATGAGTTGATGTCTCTTATTGATAATTTCAATTGCTATTCTCTATGAGTACCAAACACGCTGTCCTCATAGAAAATCTGAAGAAATGCCTCGAATTGGGTTTTCCTCTTAAATTGTGGCCTCTATACATGTTTCACAGAAAGTGTTGTAAATCTGTGAAAAAGCCGAATTTTGTGAAAAGTTTGAAATTCGTCGTCTTATATGTTTCAGGCACAGTAGTAAAGTGTCTACGATCTACGAGATTGAGTCCGTTTTTTGGTTAACTGACCAAAACGTTTCTCGTTTCTTCTATGCTCTATCAAATATAGACGATTTCCCGGAATGGCCGTGGAATAAGCTTGTTTGGATTTCTGGATTTTTATAGTTTTGCGGACATCTTTACTGGTGTATGGTTTCAGGTGAATTTCAAGTGTAATCAGGCGCATCCAACACATGTTTTCGATTCCACTGTTATCAAAGGGGAATGTGTTGGGATGACGGTTCATTATACAGAGCTTATTGGAATGGGGTGAGAATGCTTATACTTGAAAAATTGTAGTTCATGTCTGTATACATTGAGCAAGCAGATTTCCTCATCGTTTTGAAAAATATTTATGTATAGACAAATTTTTTTTGTGTCTGATCGGTTAATAGTACTAGCTCATAGCTGTCTATATAGAAATGAAGTTAACCTGTTGATATTTTATAATCTCCGTAACTGTTCTGATTCCCCTATTATAGAGTTGTTCCCCGACCACACTACAATGTTGCCACTAGTATGACAGACGTTTGTCTCGTGGTTGGGAGCGACCGGTTGCACTTATCGAAAACGGTCAGTGGTAGCAACGTTGTATTTGCTGTGCGTTCATCTTTTCATCTTTTACTGAAGCTAACTAACTGGGTGATGTAACGCTTTGAAACTTTTGTGGTTGACAAAGGACAAAATAGCCGGTTTCTTGTGGAACTGCTCATATCGACTGCCTATATCAAAAACTGAGCGACAACATGGTTGTTCATTCATACCAAACTATCCCATTTTTCACCAACATAAGATATTTGATGTTCTGTATCTGTATGTTTTGTCTTATTTTTCATTTTCAGGTTCTTTCTCATTATTCTGACTACTTCAAAGCCATGTTTTTCGGTGAATTCCCAGAGTCGACCAAGAAAGAAGTTGAGATTAAGGAGGTGGGGGCCGAATATTTCATTGGTGTGCTGGATATCTGTTTTGGATCTCATTTATTGAAAGGTTAGGTTTTATATGTTCATATTATGCCACTTGGATGAAAATCATTCAAAACCTGTAAAATATAACTATCAAGTGTATATGTTACGTATTTGTCGAGAACGTTATAACAGCATGATCGTTCATGCAATCGTACGTAACGTCAAGTCTACTTGAGTTCTCTTCATTCGGACATTGGGCATTATATATGTACTCAAGTTTGCGATCCGGAAACGTGGCGTTCCAAAGTTTTGTTCTGTGTTGCGGATGGAAACTTGGACTTGAAAAGGATGACTAGCAGCTAGCGCAATGTAGTTTATCATCAAGATTTTTCTCACAATTACGAACACTTGCTTGTTGTATTACAAATGCGAATAATGTGAAAGGGTCGAAAACTTCCTACTCAACTCATATTTTATAATTTTACACGGTTTCATTAGGTTGCGCTTGTTCTGTTCTTTTACGTGAGTGAATACTAGAAGTCATCCTCTTGTATTTATTTGTGTGGTGAAATATGAATAATTCCATCATTCCAGTTCCTCATGTGGAGAAACTACTGGAATATGCCGATCGTTTCCTGATGCATAGCGCCATGGAGAAGATCGAAGTGTTCCTTCTCCACACTGATGTCAAAGTGTACAACATCGACCATGTTCAGCTCATCTGTCTCGCAGACAAGTACAAGTTGATCATATTACTGGTTAGTTCGTTTCCGTTGGTTCGTTCTCCGTTCCATCTACGGTTTCTGTATGCAGTAGCAGTAGACGGATGGTTTGAGATAAAATGTGTTTATTATGGGTGGCGCGACTTAAAAATGAATTCATTGTCGTTCGCATGCTTTCTCGTCTTTCTCTTTACCAGCTGCTGAGCAAGTTATAGTTCGTTTCATTCCTACAGAGACCCATTGGCATCGTGCCAGGATTTTCGGATGTCTATTTCATAGATAAAACATGAGTATTCTCAAGACATTTTCTGTTCACGTGTCCTTGTAAAGCTGAACAAGTTTTCGTTTTCGTAAGATTAAGAAGTGGTGAAAACATGACTGGATTATTCATGGCACGCTGTCAAGTCTCAGTGGGAATGACCCGAAACTATATGTCTATCAGACCATTTCTTCAACTGAGTTTTCTGCAGTTTCTTCGTTTCAGTTTTTGGTTCGACAAAACATTTTTCTGGAGTGGTTTCATTTTAGACTCACGTTGTCTCCAAGCTTACCCTGGCTGACTATGGGAAACTGATGGAAAGCCCATCTGTTCACCAACTCTCTCGTGAATCTATGGTGGCCATTATGAAAAAAGTCAAATTACTCTCCAACAAATGATTTGAATATTTATATGATAATAGTTGTCTTTGTATTTCAATTCAATATCAGGATAAATTTTATTGTCTTCTGTCATATTACTAGCTGACACCCCAATGTGTTTTTTTTTCGTAGTTAATTCGTAGTTAACGGCTGCCCACTCGTTTATACACATGTTTCTCCAAGTGTTGGTCTCTATCTTCCATTTATCAGTTTTTCGCATAACTCTGGTTGTTGAGAGGTTATTTTTGTTTTACAAATCTTATAGGTTGATTTTCTTTCTCTCGAATACATTGCCATTTTGAACAAACTGTCCGAGCTGAACATAACACAACCTACCTTTATTAGAGTTTTCGTACATTTTCCTTCCGTATTTTTGTTTTATATATTGTTCATCATTTTCGGAATGAGTGAATTCTTTTTGATTGTTGAAGTCATTTGACTTCCCAAAAATGTCCAGCATTTAGCTGTCACCATTATTGAGTGACAGCCGATTTTTCAACAGATTATTAAAAAACTGGCAGGGTGAATTACATACAAATTGAAACATTCCCATCATAAAAATGATGTTTTATTATGGGGAGTTTCGAGAAGTGAACTGGTTGGACTCCGACTCAGACTGTACTAAACTTTTTCACCAATTGGAGTAACATGTATGATTATTGGCGCCTAACACTGGCGCTTGTTGGCGCCAAATAAGTAAAGGCGTGCGTTGCACTGTAATGACTCAGATTTTTCACAAAGCTCAAATTTTCATGAAATAGGTGAAAAGTGTTTGTGGTATTTACAAGTTTCGCCAATCACGCCAATTTTAGAGGTCAATTGGTGCCAAAAATAATCTGAAAACCAGGATCACACCGTTTGAGAACTCGAAACCTCGCCCAGTAATCAGGATGTTTGATAGTCACCATGTTCCTAATTTCATTCTGATTGTTCTAATCAATGAGTGATTGTACTAGTACAACTAGCAAAAAGAGAACAATTAGTAAAAAGTGGGGGACCAGGAAGTGTGTGAGTTCTGTTCGGTTTCACCGTTTTCAGCAAAAAGTGAACAATACGAGGTTGGGAGTGTGAAACAAAAATAGAACAATACATAGGTTTTCACAACGGTTCACAAAAAACATTTATTACACAAATCCTGACTTTAGCGTGAGTGTATGAGTGGTTTGACGTACGTACGTTGTGAACCGTTGTGCAAACCTATGTATTGTTCTATTTTTGTTGCACACTCCCAACCTCGTATTGTTCACTTTTTGCTGAAAACGGTGAAACCGAACAGAACTCACACACTTCCTGGTCCCCCACTTTTTACTAATTTTCTCTTCATTTTCTCTTCAATTGCAAAACTGTTGCAGAGCGACTGAAATTGCAGCTAGATGCAGCGCAAAAAGTATGATCGGAGCCTAAAAAGTGCATACGTTTTATGTTGATTTGTGGTGCTCTACCTCTCCGGGTAGTTTGGCCGAGCCATAACTCCGTCTCTAATTTGGCAGGTAACAGCGGTGGTAGTTAGGATAAAATTGTTACGAGTAGGTTTCTTCCAAACAACAAATCTGGTCTACTTTTGAAGAGGTGAGCTCGATACAATTCTTCCTCAAGAGTATAGATTGAATCTTGAATTAGTTCTTTGGCGACGTGCAAATACGATTGAAATATGCAGTACATCTACCAAAACGGGATTCGTATGTTTTATGTGACAGAACGGCATTCGACACGCAGCATACTACATTTTCTTCACAAGTTTTGTGAACACATCTCTTCTCGAAATATGAGTGTGTATGATTTTCGTATAAATCTGTCTTTTATGCAATCGCTTCTGTTTTTTATCGACTTTTCCATATATCCGCTTCATTTTTAGGTTCCAGTACATTGCTGGCAATATTCTCTTACTGAAGTGCTATAGAGTTCAGTTTTACTCTTTTTAAACTATTTCCAGCTGGTAAGACAGTGTGTAGCGAATGTACAAATGAAGAGACGCAGTGTTTATCCAGCTAGTTGCCAGTATGCATTAAAAGTCCTCCCCTCCCTCCCTTGATTTATGGCCCAACTAGAGAAACGTTCATCAATCACCTGTTTTTGTCCTTTTCTTCTCTCAGACTAGCATCCAATTCACATCCAACTTTTGTGTTCTCGACAAAGTTCAGTTTTAAAAAACAAGAACCTATGTTGTTTGCCTTTTTCTAGATGAATCGAAGTTTTCCATCTCCTATTGTGAATACAATTACTGAGCTTGCATTTTATCACAGAGCACTTCAGATTTCGCAGATCCAAGGATTATTATAGTCTTTTTCCCACTTGTAGTTCAATAGTATGAAGTTATATATAATAATAATCTTTTACGGCAACTATTTCAGCCGTGTGTCACTTTATTCATACAATTACAACATTGATCATATTGTAGTATCCTAAGAGAGTCCGTAGAAGAGAAACTAGGCATGGGTGAGCGTTATTACCAGCTCATGCGGTCCGCCATGAAGATACCGCGCCGAGTGGGATCGAACCATGGTGTTTTGAGTGCTAGCGCGCACACAACCAGTCGACCACTCGGCCCTATGTACCTAAGTTGAAGCATTCAGTCAGTGTCTCAAACGTGTGATCTTTTGGAGATGTTCGAGATTTATTCATCGAACTCTGTACCTTCAGTCAAACGCAAAACATTTACGAAAACAGTGTTTTTGGAAACAGTTATTATCAGAGGGGCCTATAAATAAAATGACGCTGACTGACCACTACTACTTTTGTGGAAGAGGACTCTAAGATGTTTTGTGTCTTTAAATCTCTATTTTCGGATCTTTAGCGTCTTTTGAGAAAAATTTTTCACATTCTAGGTTTCATTTCTTCCTTATTAGGCCCTTACGCCATATGTTGCCACATCTCGCTATGTTTGTAGTGTGATTTCGTTGTTTTTCGCTCGGAAACCGCGATCAAACTACAACGAAAATTCGATCATAGCCACTGGTCTATAGACTATTCTATAGTGAGTGCCAAATTTATAAACTTCTGTCTCACGCCGGGATCGAACCTGCGAGCAAAAGTTTCGTAGCAGAGCGCTTACCACTGCGCTATTAGAGGACATAACGAGTAAGCTTCGGAATCGAAGACATGTGTGCGTACACAGCGGAAATTGAAATATACAGTACCCTCCTGTCTTTCAGTTGGCAACAACTATATTCTGAATACAACATTCATACTAACTAATGAGCGTATTTATCTCTGAACGACTAGAGTTCACCAGTCTTTTAGTTTGGTCTCAATTCGTTTTGTTTCTGTCAGTGACAACTGCTTGCAAATGAAGTGTTCGTCATTCAGTTGCAACCATGAAAACGTTGAGTTCATTTTATCTGGTTTCGTGACCGGTCACGGCGTATTCAGCTCAAAGATAATGTGCTCACAATTGAAAATCTTACGAACAATGACATCCTCTGATGAGTTTGGTGAGAGGTGAAAAAAAATTCCGCTTCATAACTAAAAAACAACTTAACCTATTCACCTACATTACCTAGTTTTATAAACACTGAACGTGTCTGTATTGTTTTCTGTTCAGTCACACACGAATTCACGTGAGAGTGTAGTCGCATAACACTGTCTATCTACCACTATGGTCGCGTCACAGCTCTGAACTCCCTGGGACTGGGTCTGGGACGTCGTAGCAGTCACGCAAAAAAAACCCGCATTTTAGCTTGGTAGCAGACGACGTACGGGTCAAATTACTCAACGTAGCAGACGTCGTTGCACTCGCAATGATAGCTGTGTTGCCACTCGTGAAGTAATCAGCGGTCCGGCCAGAATTAGATACGTACGTGCTAGAGGTGCCACTCTGCGCAACTCAGTCAATTTAGTTCATTCGAGCTAGGTTAAAAGCCGCTCTGACACACGAAAGAAGTACTCACTTCGATTAGGTGTTAAAGAGGAAACATGCTTGTGCATATTCATTTGAAAAAAGTGTATTTTTTTCAAAAAGAATTAGTATTGAGATTCAAGTTATAGTAACTTAAATCTTACTATCGTCCACAATTTCGCGTAGAATTTTTCGCTTTATGAATAGCAGGATTAATGTATATAAACATGAATGAAACATGAATAGAAAATATACTACCAAATGAATGCGGTTGTTTCGGAGTGAATCAGTAATATTATTAATCAATTAAATTTCGGAATGGTCTGGGCCGCGCTGGCACGGCTGATCCTGACTAACCGTCTGGGACCGTAGCAGTTAAACCGTCTGGGACGCGTAAACATCGCGTCCCGGCCGGTCGACTGCTACGACGTCCCAGTCCCAGGGAGTTCAGAGAGGGTCACTATAGCCTTTTCATACACTCAATTTTTCTTTCTTTATTTCTCCAATCGAAGTGTCACATCCAACAATGTGGAAGTCACGTGTTGAATCGCAAATAAGTATATACCATTCTATAAAGTAATAGTGTTGCTCCCCAATATGACTGGTCCCTTTATTCTGCTGTGTTTTGATTGAGCCTCCGGCTATATTGTCCTCTCAAGCATTGTCCATCCAATATCCTGCAGCTTCTGATTACAAAGAAAGAACAAAGATCCTCCCCCAAAGTACAAAGAACTTTTTCATGCAAGTCTGTTCAATTATAAAAGGAGTTCCGCAATTTTCCAAGTGTTTAGTTGAATTCTGCAATTTAACCATACAATTTATGTTTATAGTTTATTAACTAGTTTTTTTCACTTCATTCGTTTGGACAACCGATACTCTCAAAAAAACGATTCTTTCATGAAATTAATCAAGAAAAAAACAGAAATGATAAACACAATTATATCTTTAGGGTTTTGGTGACCGGACAGTGGGTAACTGATTTAAGCCAAGATGTATTCATGTTTTTCTGTTCTTTATGGACATTTTAGAACCCTTCGCTTAAGCAGCGAGCGCTTAATCGCACTATAATTGGTTCTTCGTCTAAATAGGGAGATAGACATCAAAATAGAGATCGAAAGTGTAAGAGAAGCCGGAATACATGTTTCTGTTGTTTTCTGGTGACACACTACTATCATCATTCAAAGGGTGTAACTTAAGGCAGCCGTCTAGGAATAGAAGCAAAAACAATAGTTGTCGAGATTCTAAAGATCTGTACCTCAATTTATTATATAGTGCTCACATTTCCCAACTGAACTCGTTGGCAGCACGCCAGAAACGTTGGAAGACTTTTATTTGAAGAAAACATGTACTTCATAGAAACTTTTGCTGAATACAAATTATAACTAGGGGGAAAAACCCTTCACACAAATTTCTATTGTTTTAGAGTATTTCAACATGTTTAAAAACTGCCTTGAAATTCCATTGGAAAGCTGCTCAAGTCTAGTTGGGAAATGTGCGAACTTATAAGTAATGATATCATCGTGGAAATATGGCAAAAGAATCGAAATTTTGTTGAAGCCTTTCTAGATATTACTGTTATATTTATCAGAAAACAAAAATATTTCTTGTCATGAATACTTTATTGGATGATATTGGGAAAACCTTTCTAGTTATTTAATAAAGGCACACTGCAACGCTATTTATGGAGCCCATTATAAGTTTTATGTAGTTCAGCTTGTACTACAAGCGTTTGGCTTTTATTGGTTATATTGCACTCACCTCCAACCGAATCCATGCAAATGTTTTACCTCAATAGTTTAAAAGTCAACAAGCACGAGATAGTGCAGTTGTGATTGTATGTGACCAACACCTTGTTTGAACACAACTAAAATATACCTTCAAAGAAGGACGATAATGTGGACCAATCCCGTGTCAACGGTCCTTTAAACTGCAATTGAAAAATGTATTGCAGTTTAAAGGACTGAACCAATGCGATTGGACCACATTATCGTCCTTATTTAATAAGACCTCAAAACACCATTACTGAAACATTCATGCGATTTACACTGTTGAAGCTTCAGTTATGTTTACGTGTATTTCTGTTTTTATATTCAACTTTGTAGAAAGTGTGCTGGGAAACCAAATACTCTAATAAATCATTTCGATATTGAACACGACTCCTAATAAATACATTGCCACTCTCATGACGCTCCTCAAGACCCATCAAAATCTTCTTTGTAGTTTGAACTCGTTTTCACGAATCATAACTCACAAACTTTTTACTGAAAACCAATGGGATCAAACAAAAAACACAGCGCAAAAAGCGATCATCATTGTGTTTTGTTAGAGGAACCATCCGCGTGATAGAACGCCAGATTGTAGACATTAATCTAAAACACCTGTTTCCTTCTCCATGCTGTCTTTTTCATGACTTTAGACCACATTTTCTCCTCAATAACAGGAACGATGCTCTTATAAAGTCTTTTCCACTGCTACTGAGACTCCTACAGTGGGATTTCGAAACTTCCAAGCCGTTTTACTCATTTACTTTTGGTCGGAGAAGTTGAGGATTTCCGTACCTTAGGCTTCGTTCATACTTTTTTGCAGTTGCAGCTAGATGCAGCGTTAATCTCGTCGAAAATACGAGTATTGATTTTTACGCCAATGCAGTCGACTACAACTGCAAAAAAACGCTGCAGCTGTGTTGGTCATTCTTTTTTAAGCCAGCTGCAGCGTTTTTTACGCTGAATTGAGCGTAATTTAAGCTGACTGCAGCGTAAATTGCAGTATTGACATGACCATACTGCACCGCAATGTAATTACCCTTTTATGAATTGTTTATCGTTATCAATCTTTTTTCACTATTTTAGGCGTGCCATAATTGAAATCGAATATGTAGTAGCAGTTGACTAGGAGTTTATTAGTCTAAAAATGGAAAAAATATTTTTGGATTATCTTGAGTTGCTTTAGAAATTACGCTGGGGTGTTCATACTTTTACGCTGCGTAAAATTGCAGCTGCATCTGACTGCAGCGGCAATTTGCAGCAACTGCAAAAATGTTGCAAAGCGACTGCAATTGCAGCCAGATGCAGCGTAAAAAAGTATGAACGTAGCCTTTATTCTCCTTCTCAGGTAGATTAAATATACGAGAGCATTTTTTATGAACTACATTTTCTGCTTTACAAAGCCTTCGGGCAGTTTGTAAGGCTGCTGTAGGAGTCTCAGTAGGAATGGTGTGAACTATACTCAGACGCAAACTCGAAGAAAACTTTTGTTCACGTTTTTATCTCTCTCATATTGAACAGGGAGGGGTACATGTTGAATAAAACATAGAACTTTTGTTTTCAAAAAACATTCGAGATACTTTTGTTCATGTTCTTGTCTTTTGCCGCTTCAGCGGTAATGTTGAATAAAACATGGAATTTTCGGTATTAAAAAAAACATTCAAGACAAGTTTGTGCACTTTTTCTTTTTCGGTTCAGCGGTAATGTTGAATAAAATATGAAACCTTTGTTGTTTTAGGAATGTTCCGGGTATGTTTGTTCACCTTTTTCTCTGTTTCAGGTTCAGGGTAATGTTGAATAAAACATTCAACTGGGCCAGACACTAGACTCGTCACTAGTGGTCATATTCTCAACAGAAAAAAATTTGAAACCTAAACTAACGGACAGATTTCTCTGTACAGGATACTTCACGACCGGAAAATATTATAGAATTTTATGCAGCTGATCTGTTAAGGGTTAGAGGATCGGTAAACATTAGGTTCTCTGAAATGGTGAACAAACTCGAAGTTAACGACCGGGGTGTGTGCTAGTCGAAATAACGAACCCCGTTCTAGCCTGCATGCCTACTTCGATGTAACTCTAGGTCTGAGAAATCACTTGGAATATACATTGGCTCACTGCCAAGTCTCAACGGGAATGACCGCGAACTACTGCGCTACGTGAACCCATATCGGGCAAGCTTTGGACTCGAGGACAAATGTACACATCGGAAATTGAGATATACAGTATCCTTCCGCCTGCCCGTTGGCGACCTGCAGACGAGATAGAAATGTACAGTTTCTCTGTCCCCTTAATTTTTCTTCTTACGTTTCTCTTATTGGAGTGCCACATCCAACACTGTGAGGAGTCCCGAATGAATCTATTCTGTTCCATTCTATTCCACTCTTTCCCCCATTATAAGTTGATGTCTTGAACTCGAAATTTCACCCAAAAAACCGAGAACGTGCTTTGACCGCTAAGGGGTAATAACAGTGTACAGATGCTCATTTCAGTCAAATTGTCATACTCTGAAAAAAGCCAATTATACTTAATTACAATTTTAGAATGAGCTTGGCAACTGATCTCTGCCTTCAATTTCTGTATTTGATTCGAGAATCAAAGAACATTGTTAACACAGAAACACATAACATTTTACTGCTCTCGGGAAATATGAAAACGTAAAGTTTGAGAAATAGTCGGCTGTGCGTATCTGCTGCAGAAGATATTTGGATAGAAAATGTTGGGAGGTTCATTTGAAATGAATAGTATGTCCCTGTTCCGCGCTTTGACTCTGTATCTCTCTTTCTCTTTCTCTCTCTCTCTCTCTTTTCTTCTTTCTTTCTCCCTCCACCATCTCTCTTGTCGTAATTCATCAATCAACGGGTTTATCTATGCTTATGCATTGAGAAGTTTGAAAGCTAAGAATAATAGACTAAAACTAGCACCAGAGGTAGGTGTCAGTGCTTGACGTTTACCCAGAGGCGAGATAGTATGTGGATCAGAGATACGCAGAGAAGCTGCAAATACTGAAAGGACTTGTATTCTAGACAATTCATACAACGTTTCCATACATTAGAACTGGTTCAGCGAGCACATTATACAAATTCAATATTTTCTACGTTAATGTAAATAAGATATTCTTATGTGTTATCTGTTCAAACTACACCCCAGTTGTCTGCTCCTCCTCTGTTCCCATACTCTCTAGCCTCTCTCTCACCACTCTCAGATCGGATGCCAAATCCCAGTGCCATTGGGTTTTTTCGCGTTATTCATGATCTCTTTTTCAAACATTCAATCTTTCAACTTTCGCAAACTTCCTGTTTCCCATACCCCTAAATTTGAGGTGATTTGCACTGAGTGCCATTTTATTGCAGCACAACTCATAAGGAAAGCTAAATGGCCTTTTAGGAGCTACGGCTGGTGGTTAACTTTCGTCTCTCCTTCATACTCTCCAATAACGAATATTTCTGGAGAGGCACGATAATATAGTTCTGATGAGTCCTACATGAACTGCTACAGTAAGAAATTGGGTTGAATACCACCTTTTTTCCAGAAAAAGAAACTACAGAAAATGTATCTGTTTTTCTCTGTTTCCTTCAGTCTGTATGATATAATTTAGCTTTTGTCTTATAAACAACTCATGAGGAAAACCAAATAGTTTTTTTAGGATCTACGGCCCCCTCAACTCTCTCATTTATACTCTCCAGCTATATGACGAACTTTTATGAAAAGAACACAAAAATATAGTTCTAGTCATACCTACGTGGACTACCATAGTATGAAATTGTATTGAATAGCACCTATTTATCGAGAAAAAATACCTTAGAAAAAGTAAAATTTTACTTGATTCAAGAGTTTCAGCTTACAACTCATAGGGAAACCCAACCGCCTTCTAGGACCTATGGCTGGTGGTTGACTGTCCCCCCCCCAACGTTCTCATTTTTACTCTCCAGTTAGATGACAAATATTTCAGTTTAGAGAGAGCACGACAATATAGTTATGATGTTCTGATGATTCCTACATGGACTGCTACAGTAAGAAATTGGTTTGAATACACCACCTTTTTAAGAAAAAGAAATCTCAGAAAATTCATCAGTTTTTCTCTGTTTTCCTCAGTCTGTATGACATAACTTAGCTTTTGTCTTGCATATAGCCGTTGTCTTCCTAGAAGACTCTTTTCCTCCAACTCCCAGCGCCCTTTTGACGCCAACAACACCTTCACACAACACTCAGTGATACGGGAGAAAAACAAAGCTTGTATTGTATTGTATACAACTCAGAAGGAAAGCCAAATAGCTTTTTAGGACCCACGGCCTCCTCCACAACGTTCTCATCTATATTCTTCAGCTAGATGACGAATTTTTCTGAAAAGAACACGAGAATATAGTTCTACTCATCCTTACGTGGACTAAAACAGTACGAAATTTTAGAAATTGAATTTGAAAACACCTACTTTTCATGAAAAAAACCATACATTTATACTTGTTTGTTTCAGCTTACAACTCATGAGGAAAGCCAAAGCCAAACGGCCTTTTAGGACCTAAGGCTGGTGGTTCACGTTTGTCTCCAACGTTTAGGCTATCCAGCCAAATGACTAATATTTATGAAAACCGCGTGAGAATGTATATCTTGCCATATTCACTAACTGTTTTTCATAATTTCGGTATCACTTTTTTACTATACCAAAAGTTTAAGGGTAACCAAATAAGAGTTGTGGTCTGATAAATAGACCAAGTTTTCAATTCTATCCGAAAATGCATTGGGATCGAGCTAAAATTGAGTGATTGAACTCCCCACCCCCCGTTCACATCTTTCATCTTTCGACCTCAAGAACCTCAGAAAATGTACATGTTATAGATCGTCTTGAAATTTGAGCTCCATAATACTGGATTCATAATGTGATGACGACTTTAGCAAATGTATCATTTCAATAAAACAAGTTTTCAAGTAGTCACTCACCTTATACATGGAAGAAAAGCTCTCAAAAACATGTTCGCGACGCAATTGGATTTGAATTCAATTTTGTAAGCACCTCTATTCAATTTGCTACGTTATTATTTTGCGTTCGAGTGGAAAATATTGACGCCGACAGAAAAAAAAAACAAGAAAGATTGGCTACGTAGGAATCGTAACAAACGTGCTAATTTGATCCTGAGTTACAAATTACTTTCTATAGAGAAGCGTAGTAGATCATTGATGCAGCTTTATGGGAACTACAATCAAAATTTGTGATGACTTTGTTTGTAACTTAAAATTTAATTGTCACTCTCGGATACTGTCAGTAAATTATGTAGTTGCACCTGAAATTGTTTCGAACCACAACCTTGGTTTTATTTGTAAGAAAAAGTCTTATGATGAAACAAGGAACAAAAAGCTTTATGATAAAACCTATTCTCAATTTAGAAGCAAATTTAATTCCGTCTGGTTCCCTAATTGAATCCTAGGGTTTTTAAAAGTTCATTGTGAACCTAAAAAACGGGCAACTTTCCAAAACCAGGAAGTTTCACCACTTTGTATTCAGTTTACCTCATGTCAACATAGTGATATTCGAGGGGTCCATATTTGGAGTCCAATTAGCTTCTGACGTATTTTATGAATAGATAACTGAGTGATGGGGGAGATACTCTACTATGGCTAATGTATTCAGATAACATTCATTTGCAGTAGATTCGAAGGGTACACAAATCAAGAAAAAGCGCCCGAATACAAATATCAAAATGCACCAACTTATACTTAAAGTAGGATGATTATGTGGACCGATCCCACCGCTTCGGTCCTTTCAGAACTGCAGTTGAATAACGTATTGCAGTTTAAAGGACCGAAGCGTTGGGATTGGTCCACATAATTGTTTTTCTTTAAAAGCCCGAAATGCCTAGGTAATGTGACTTCTCAGGTGATTTATAGGCTTAATTAACTTCATTTTGTTTCACCTTATTATTTACTTTCCAATTTATATTTACTAACAATCACTCATTTTATGTCTTTCTATTGTAGGTCTCGCTCTGAGCAAAGCTCTACCCCGTTGTGTATGTTGTATGTAGTTTGATTCTAAAATTTGTAAACTATGAGATTTGTCAAAATCAAATGAAAACAAACAGTTGGTCATTTATTATATAGTTGTAGTCAATCCCACTAACTTTGGCAGCGTGCCAATAGAAGACGCTTGAATTTTTCATGAAAAAAACTGTTAAAACAGGACGATTATGTGGACCAATCCCGTGTCAACGGTCCTTTGAACTGCAATTGAAAAATGCAATGCAGTTTAAAGGACTGAAGCGTTGCATTTGGACCACATAATCGTCCTTCTTTAAGTTTATATGACGTGCTTTTCGGTGACCCATTATAATAAATGCAGTTTCATAGTTTTATACTTCTAGAATGGCTTTAAAAGGGGAAAAACAGACGAAGAATGTCTCTGGCACGCTGCCAAAGTCCAATTGGAAATTACGAGAAGTAAACAAACATCTAGATGAGGCGATTTTACCTCATTGTTTCCCCCTTTTAGGCGTTGATTAATCTTTGATGTTCCCAATATAAAGGGTTTGCACTTCTTGAAGGGGACTAGAATCTATCATGATGTGTTAGTAGTTTGATTCATGTGCTTTTAAAATGAAATTTGCGAATCAAAGATCAAAATCAAACTACAACAATTTGTTCGGTCACTAGAAAAACGTGGGGGAAAACATAGAAAACACAACTGAACTCGTGGATGTGAGGTCAATTTTGCAAGTTTCTTCACGTTACGTGATTATTCACGAGTTTATTCACTTTTAATACACCGTTCTCTCTTGAAACTAGTATTTAGTTGCACAATTTTGTCGCGATAATTGTATATCATTTTAACATAACTAGTGCTTCGAGTAGCGTAATCTGTTCAGCATACTATAATTCATCTTTGTAACGTGGTCCTCATTTGAAGAATATCTAAACCGCACATATTTTATTGAATTTTTTGGAGTTCAACATGTTGATATGTTTGTTTGTTTGTTTGTTAGTTAGTTTTTGATTGTACTGTAACCGTAATTGTAACTGTAATTGGGCGTAATTGCAATCCCTTTCCAGTCTGAGTACGTATGTCAGTAGATCCCGGCATCTTCATCCCATCCTGCGTCTCTCGATCTGCCTTACTATTTCGCGTACCCCGGCGGGATGTAAGAGCAGAGAAATAGCGTATGTTTGGGGAGACGCATTATGGAATGAGGGTGCCGGGATTTTCTAGCCGACGTACTCTGGTTTTTATCTCATAGATTTCCAACCAGACCTTTTTTCTGAATCTCCCCATTCAACATATTATGCATCGGACTCTCATCGGAAAATGAAAATAACAAAGAGTGCACTACCTCAGCTGAACAACTTCAAGTTTTTCCAGTTTCCTCTCCATTTTGCCATAATTCCATCAGTTTCTCGTTCGCATCGAACACTTATTTTCCCTATTTGCAATTCCCAGCGGAACGCCGGTTTCCACGAAAACTAACACCTTTTTCGGGTCCGTCCTCATTTCCATGTGAACGAACATGAATATGGTCGTTTCTACAACTGGCGGCCGACTTCAGAATTTAGGGGTATGAATCGAAAAAAAACTTATTTTGGACCATTCACATCTCAGTACGAGTACCATGGACACACCTCGTTTTCTACCAATTTCACAAGTGGGATTTTAGATTTAAGATTCATTCATTCACGTCATACTATTGCAATAGTGGGAATATCGATCTAATGACTTTTTTTCATGTCCTTTTTCACTTTCTCATTTTCTCTTCCAGTCTTTCAATTCTATGTATTGGGAGAACCACTGTGGGAAATCACTTCTTGAACGCGAATGAACGTTTTTTCTTCTATTCTATTTCCTACTATTTTATACTGCTAGTGGCTTGCACAGTTCAATATGAAAATACGAGGCTAGTGATGTGTGTGGACTTCAAACTACAATTGCGAATTGATCATCTCTCAAATGTAGACCATTTTCCACCTTTTTTTGTGAGCTGTAGAACCTTTTCACCTTTTTTTTGTATACTGTAGAAGATTTTAAACCTTTTTTAACCTATTTGTGAATACTGTAGAACATTTTAACCATTTTAAACCTTTTATTGTGTACATCTACCAGACCTAACTCTGTAGTCAAATGAATTTCAATACACTACATACAATGAAAGAATACAATATTAAAGTGCGCCTACGTTATGATGAATTTTCGTTCTGGATTATTCCCAACTTTATTACCGTTACAAACTAGCTGAACCAGTTCTACATAGCTTCTACAAACTAGCTGAACCAGTTCAAATGTATGGAAACGTTGTATGAATTACATTTATTTACTACATCCATTTACTATGAATTACAACTATTTACTAAATTGCGTTTTAATGAACTGAAAAGGCTGTTTACGTGGCTTGTCCTAAAAGTACCTTTTAATTTGTTTACCCTCCAGCTGGATGCAGCTGCAGTTCTGCCGAAATTGCATGTGTTTATTGAAAGTAGCGTATAATCGGAACAAAATATACTGAGTCAGTTGCACAGTCACGTGATACATGTTAAACGCAGCAGAACACAGAAACTTATACCTTATTAGAATGCCAACTTTACGTGACTTCTCAATTTGCTTCTACAAACTAGCTGAACCAGTTCAAATGTATGGAAACGTTGTATAAATTGTCTAGAATACAAGTCCTCCCAGTATTAGGTGCAACTGGCGGCGTAGCAATCCCTCGAGAATCTCATGAGATACCTCATAGGCTATTCGTATGAGCTTCTTATGAGATTCTATTGATTGCTATGCTACAACATTGAAAGTTTACGAGTAGCTCATGAGGTATCTCATGAGAAACTCATATGAACTTCTCGTGAGATTGAAGGGATTGCTACGCCGCCTGAGAATGTATGAACGTTGCTCAGGGTACTCCAGTCGACTCATAATTGAACGCGCCAACATGATTATTGCTCAATCTGCGCAATTATATTTAAGAACGTTTTTATCATTCTCACTGTATCTGTATAATTTCATATCAACCAAGTTGAATGTGAAATAATGTTCACCAAAAGTGTGCTATAATCAAAATGCAAAGACAGTGTGATAGCTATTATTGTGTTCAATTCAGGTGAAGCTACTTTCAATATTTTTTGGTGATGTATACGAATCTATAATCTTCTTTGTCTTGAGAATTGTCCAATCAGAGATTGTGGAATTGAAATGATTTTGATTTCGAGAGGATAAAGATGTAAATAGATCTACTCTAACATGTCTTTTTCGTTCAATTTTCATTGTGCGCATTACTGACGCACACATAACAAAAAATAATACAAAAATAATTATATCTGAGCGCCCCCTCCTATGGAACGGAAATTATTAAATCAAATGACTGTCATATTTTTGATTGAACGCATTTTAATATCAAGTGTATTACTGAACGATTGAATTAGTGCTTGTTTAAGTACTAGAGAAAGTATTACCCAACTGCTCTTGATTCATTTCGCCAGCGCTTCTTTCGCCTCATATTTCCCAAATTATGCTCTTCAAGATTAAATGAAATCATAGTGAAAAATTTTCCTAGATTGAAAAAAAAACATAGTGAAAAATTTTCCTAGATTGAAAAAAAAACATAGTGAAAAATTTTCCTAGATTGAACATAGTGAAAAATTTTCCGAGGTTAATAAACGTACGTGGGTCTCTCCCCACGTGTGATATCTCTCTAATTATCTTTGTAGCCGGCGTTGTCTAGGTTGGTATGATTTGAACTATGTCTCTCCCACTATCTCTTGTAAATGCTCTCTTCCATTTCTGTATTAGGCGTCACATATATGTTCTACGGGTTCAACCGTGCACATGCTATGTTATATATTTGGTCATCTATCTGGCTTCTCACTTCTCTCTGCATTTTGACGGAAAAACGTCAAATTTCTTAGTTCAATCACAAACTAAACAAACATAAATTGGAAGTGTTTTTCGTGTGAGCATTCGTCCAGGTACTTATCCTCAAAAGAATAGAGAAGAACCTTGTTTTCGCGATTTCAAAGAAGCGAAAAGCCATAACAAACAGCAGCCAATTGAGTTTAACAACTAAAAGCATCCGTCAACAATCAGTGTTTTGATGAATAACTTCCGTTTGCAGGAAAAAGAAAACACGAAAAACTACCCTCTCTCATCGTTCTTATTCAGATTTTGAATTGAATAGAACATTTGTTGAATCACAACTGAGTGTAAATTGAATTTGAGCTCTTGAAAAAAAACCCAGAAATATTCGATAGTCTTGAAACGAAAAGGACTTCCGGATGTTTCTGTTTTTTTTAGAATTCGACTTTTTTTTCTATCGAATATTTCTGTTTTTATTTAAGAATTCAACTTTCAATTCAACAAATGTTCAATTCAAAATGTATTCCGAATGGCATGGAAAAGATTTCGGCCACCAATATTTTTCTGGCTTTTATCATGTTAAAAAAGTGTTTGTGAACAGTTGTATAGCACATTGGAGCAAAATTATAAAAAAACACTGTTCGGTGTAAAATGACAAGAACTGTCCATATAACGTTAGAACTTTCAATTATATCCTCTTCGTTTAGGGAAAACGACTGGATTTTTATTTGTACTGTATTTCTTTCTTCTAACCTAATGTGTTGAAAAGGAGACCGGAGAGCAACATGTTTTCTCGTGAAGCTGCTGTATCCTACTTTTGATTGGACGCGTTGCGTGTCGCGCGGCATTGTCATGTGAATGTCACGTGGACCGATCAAACTAACATACGAGTTATTTGTGCTCTCTGATCTCAATACAGATGAAAGCAGCCCGAAACAAAACCTATGTTCAAGTTGTGTTCCGGTCTGCTAATTGAAAAAAGATCAGCTTCGGCAACGTTTCCAGCTCGAAAAAACGCTTTGGAGATCTTGAAAATGTTCCCTGGTTCAATTCGAACTGGTATTGAAAGTTGATGAATTAACATGAATTCTGGTAATCCAATCGTTTCATTGCAATCTGGCGATTCGTTCAGTTTAACAGAGAGAGAAAGGGGGATAATTTTTATAACTTTTGTTTCCTGTGTTACTTGTTTACACCTTATTGCGACAAATTACTACCCAAACAACTTCAATTATACGCATTTCTTGCATAGGCGGTGTATTTATTATTAACATGATATCAAAAAACATGTTTTGGAAGAAGTAAGTAACCATACAATCAAATACGGACTTTGTCTCCGTAATTCTTCTGGTAAATATTACTTTTGATCTACATCTACCGTAATCCTTTCGGCCAATGTTTTCTTCAACGAACCTGGCTATCAAATACGTACTTTGTCCTTGTATTTCTTCTTGTAAATACCAGTTTTGATCTACATCTACCGTAATCCTTTCGACCAATGTTTTCTTCAACGAACCTGGCTATCAAATACGTACTTTGTCCTTGTATTTCTTCTTGTAAGTACCAGTTTTGATCTACCTCTGCCGTAATCCATTTGGCTCGATTAGACCAGACTGTGCGTGGAAATAGACCATCAATTCAGACTAAGCATCAGGCAATTTACGATTAATCATGATAGTAGAGAGGGCATTAGTCTAGCCCAATTAACCTCGGCCAAGATTTTCACCGAATCATCTTCATAGTATAGGTTTTTTTTTCATTTCCATTGAGACCTGTTGCCATTCTGCCATGATTTTCGAATAACTGTTTCTTGGAGCAGACACAAAAAACTATGTTTTTTTTTTCATTCTGAGTATTGTGATAAAGCTTCCACTGACAGAAATTTGTAAGTTTTTGGTAAACTTCATCATTGTGAAATATTGTATTTTTTTGCGCTGCTTCGAATGATGAATGTCAACAAATTGTTTGCATAACTTTCTGAAAGGGGTAATTATGGTCGAATGCGAAAAGTGCCAACCTTTAGATCCCATAACACCCTTCCTCAACAGTTTTGCGCAATTTAGCAAAAATATGAACTTTTCTTTATTACTCTATGGGAAAACATCATGAAGAATAGGATTCCAATCAAAGTAACATCAGTTATCGAGAATTGTAGTTCAGCTTTATAAAAATGTCACCATGAACAAATAATGAGCAATTCTGTGAAGAAAAACAGGTGGAAATCACACTGAAAAATAACGAATCAAACTTCACACCAGTTTCGGTGATTGTATCATAGTCGTCGACAACGGAAAGGCGGGGGAGTACTGTATATCTCACTTTCCGCTGTGTACGCACACATGTCTTTAATTTCACAGCTTTCCTGCAATGTGCTCTATTAGCGCAGTGGTTAGCGCCCTGCTACCAAACTTTTGCTCGCAGGTTCGTTTCCGGCGAGAGACAGAAATTCATAAATATGGCCCTCACTATACGTGTTGCCGTTTGTTTCAAACTTTGCCAATGCTGCATGGAACTAAACTATAAAATTAGCTCTAAACTTCAAACTCAAACTAAAATCCAACTCTTGGATTGCTAAATTTCGGACAACTTCACGTCTACCATTACAGGTTCACAGTTCCTCCTTCGTTATCAAAATGAGACAAGAAACAAAAAAGCGAAATATTCTTTGAACTTTTGTCGCAATACAGTCTAGAAAAGATGTTCACGTACATTGTAGGTGAAATCGTACCAACACCTTCACAGTATTGAGAGTATCTCTCAAATAAGATTTCTGCTGAAAACAAAACATTCGTGCATGCTGTGTTTGTTGTTTGGTTTAGAAACTCAACATTCTGGAAAACTGAACAGAACTTTCTATTTCGTACTTTAGCAGTCAGAAATGCATATAAAATGTATGTCTGCTTGTTATTTTGCAAAGTCAAATCAAACTTTTATATGTGCCTTGGTTCACAGTCAATTAGCCTGATCAACGGCTGATGAAGGAACAAAGCTTACAAATCCCTTGTAAACGAGTAGGTCACGCGTGCAAATGTTAGTTTGCACATGCTTTCGAAATCCGGGCTAATCTCTATCTATCAGTGCACTGAACCCAAGAGTGCAACTAATTACAAACATCATCACCTTTTGCAGTATTTTCAAGCTCGATTAAACCTTGTCAATCGGCAATAGAAGTAAGTTCTTTGACTTTGTGAGGTCTTTTAGAAAAATTTGAATATGTGCGGTCTTACAACTATGTGTGGTAATATACATAAGGTTCGTTCTTCCGAAAGTAGGTCAATAGGTGTATGTCACAGTATACCACTTTGTAGTTTTATCTGAGTATGTGTAGCGAGTTCAAACTACAGCAAACGTTTAGTCACTCCCCAAACTGCTGTGTGAATTTAAGCAATTGCTCATCAAAGCACTGAGAGAAGTAAGTAGTAACGTTGGTAGTTTTTGGTTGATGTAGTCATGGGGAAAGTTCATAAAATGCGCAGTAAAAATTGCCGTCAGGTAGCAGGTCAAACTGAATACAATCAAAAACTTTTCGAATTTGCCATGACATGCGCAAGGTTTTACCGTGACATGCGTGCAACGTTTTATAGTCGAATACAGCAAAAGTTACACATTTATTTAATCTGTGACTTTTTCTTGCAGATTAATCTACTAATTTGCACCCACGTGAAACAAACATAAATCACCTGCAAACACAATCACCTTGGTCTAAAAATAGTTTATAGGTTAAGTACTGCTCGTTTTTTGAGAATCAATTACCCATCCTTGAGTTGTGCTAAAACGGTTCTCGTAAGCTAGCCCGACTGGTCAATGTTCCCTGCTATAATTGCAAGGTTGTAGGAAAAAGCGAGAAAGGGAAAGAGGAGTCCTAATCACCTCCACACACTAGGGCCATAGAGCCATTTATACACTTTTCCCAGAAACATTTGTTTATTTTATACTTGCTTATTAGCTGGTAGTCTTTAGTTCCTAGGTTAGAACGTGTCTTATTGAAACCTAGGAAATTGTATCTTGTTTTATGTTCATAGATTGTTTACCACGTTTTTCACACTTAGTCTTTCAAGCCTCTCTCTAGTTTATCAGAAAATGAGAGCACATTTTATATTTGAAGTGGAACAAGATCTTAAAGAAGGACGATTATGTGGACCAATCCCGTGTCACCGGTCCTTTAAACTGCAATACATTTTTCAATTGCCGATGACACGGTCCACATAATCGTCCTGCTTAAGCCTCTCTAGTTTTTCAGAAAATGAAAGCATATTTCATACTTGAAGTGTAACTACCGTCTTAACCGTTTTCGCTGTCGTCCTATCTTCAAACTAAAAAAAATCCGACATTTTTTCTCCAGATTTTCTCCATGTACGCCTGTCGATGACAACTTTCCACCCAGTGTTTCGTTTCAACCTTTGGAAACCATATTTTGGTTTTTTTTAGTTTTCGCTTCTTTTTCAATGCGCAACTGCGTCAATACTTTCAATTGGCTTTTTTTTTATATTGTGGTTCATCTCGATAAAGTAGTTTGGAAATTCTTTGGTGAAATTATTTTTTCTAGAATTGGTTTGAAATAGGACCGGAGAGCAACATGGTTTTTCGTAAAGCTGCTGTATCCTACTTTTGATTGGGCGCGTTGCGTGTCGCGCGGCATTTTCATGTGAATGTCACGTGGACTGATCAAACTATACGAATATACGAGTTATTTGTGCTCTTCGATCTCAATAGAGTTAAAAATAGCCCGGAACAAAACCCCTGCTCAAGTTGTGTTCCGGTCTTCTTCAACTCAATAAGTGTATTTGAAACTACAAACTACAAAATTGCCGCCAATAGCTTCCACTGTTCTCCCACTCAACGTTTCCTTGCACTAATTGAGTTCAAAATGACAGTTAGAAAAACGCAATGGTCTGCCTAATGAGCACGTTTTTCAAAACTTCATATTTTTTGTGTCTACAGACAGTATTTTGCCTTTTCTTTGTGTCCTCACTCTTAATTTCTCTCCCTCTCTCTCTCTCTCTCTCTTTCATCAGCTCTATTTCTGTCTCGTTTTTCTCTCACCATTCCTTGTTCTAACTTCCTCCCTCTCCCTCTCTCCTTGTCTATTCTTCTCTGTTTTACCTATATCTCTCAATATTAATCGTTTTTCTTTTTTCTCCCAATAACTGCCTATTGAACAGAAGCGTAGGTTGGTAATAGATTAAAGAACTAGTGACAGGTGTTGGAGAATACGGCAATTCATCATAAGAACATGTTGCTGTCAGGATCAGGAACTGAATCTCCTCTGTTTGTTTTTTGCCTCTCTCTCTATATCTCTCTTTCTCTCTCTCTCCCTCTCTCTCTCTTGCTCTCTCTCTCTCTCTCTCTCTCTCTCCTCTCACTCATTCTCTCTTTCGCTCTCCCTCTATCTCTTCATCTCAGTCTCTCTCTCTCTCTGCCCTCATTACCTCTCTCATTTCATAAATCATACGTACACTTCATTTCATCTCTCTTATTTGTCATCTCTCGCGCACCAATTTCCGTACCCAGTTATTTGAGCCAATTTCTCATTTTTTTGATTGTTCTGCAAAACCAATATCTAACATGCTATTATTTTGATTTGAAATTTTCTAGCTGCGCTCCATGATATGGTCTCTGTGAAAGTGTAGGGAAATCGGCATACAGTTTACACTGTTATTCGTTATTTTATTTAGTTATGCTATAGTGCGTGCCAAATTTATAAATTTCTGTCTCTCGCCGGCATCGAAACTGCGAGCAAAAGCTTTGTAGCAGGGCGCTAACCCCTGGGCTGTTAGAACACATAACGGGTAAGCTTCGGAATCGTAGATATGTGTGCGTACACAGCAAAAAATAAGATACCTTTTCGTTGGCAACAACTATACTGAAACCACTACACAACTTTTACTCATTTTTCGGGTATTTTTTAGTTGCGGCAACTGCGATCATTAATTAGCCTAAACGCGTGTTGCTAAAATAAGGTTCGTGTCGAGTTTTCACTTGAATTACTTCAATATGGCACTTTTTGAAAAATCTGCTTCAATCATTTAATCGAGTATGATTGAAGCAGATTTTTCAGATTGATCAAACATGGAATGAATGATCACTTTTTCAAAACATGTTTAATGAAACAACCTGCTTTCCATTATATTCTATGGGGTGACAAATACTATTTTCCGCTCCACCGTACAACATAGCAACGTTGGGAGGGGGTGCATAATAGGCCACGCCCACATTTATTTGACCTACGCATAGTCGTTGCCCGGAGAAGGTCGCGGTATACGGTACATGTGAATTGATGTCCATTTGATTTCAGAAAAGGACCACCTCAGACACGCCTTCTATTTGTCAATCTAATTCTTCAAAATTTTAAGTTGTTTTGATTGATTTATTTATTTACATGCAAGCATGTGATGAGATGTATAGAGAAAACAGATATTAAATGAAAACCAACTGATTTTGAGCAAAATGAAAACAAGAATCGAAACCGTGATGAACAGAAAGGTGAACATTGAACGAAAGTTACCTAGTTATTTTTTTGGATTTTTGCAGCTCTCACACAATGTTTAGTTGAATGAAAGCAGTCACTGGCCAAAGTTGGTCAAACAGTGATGTAAAACGAGAAAGAACAATAAGCTACTATGAAATTGGTCTTAAGACGTATCTCGTTTCACGTAACTACCTATTTCACTTGTAATATATACATTGATGATGTTTTTACGTGAGATTCTAAAATAAGTGAGACGTGATAAATGCTTGAAGAGAGTCTGCATTTAATAGTTGCGCATACATTACTACCTACTTATACCCATGTCAACTAAGTAGGTCAGCACTAAATATCTCAACTGGATTTTCTACTTATATGTGAAATTCTATGCTCTGGTGAATATTGAAGAATTTTCTTCCAAAATTATTGTCATCATTAGACAATTCCCACCCAGTTGGCCAGCCAATTTTGAAGCGCCCTCCACGAGAGAGGGTGCAAATCATAGAGACCTAGATTGTCTCAGCTTGTCTGCGGCCTCATTGATCTTCATACTCTCTCGCTAATTGATGCTAAACTGAGTTATTCGGCAGCATGCCAATTTTACAACAAAAATGATTTTAATAACAGTAGAAAACTTTATCAGTGAATGCTCATCATTGTTGCAGTGGCGTCGACCAATATTAAAAACACCCCAGGACAATCACTGCATGTAGAAACTTCCGAAAACATGGACTTTCTATGATAAACGTTCAAATCCAACGTTACGTTACCGAAGTGTTTTTGAGAATTCATATGTATAGTGCTCACATTTCCCAACTGGACTCGTTGGCAGCGTGCCAAAAACTTTGAAAGACTGTTATTTAGAGAAAACATATATTTTGCAGAAAGTTTCCCTGAATACGCACTATAAGGGGAAGAACGCTTAACATGAATTTCGATTGTTTTGAAGTATTTGAACAGGTTCAAAAACTGCCTTGAAGTTTCGTTGGCAAGCTGCCCGAGTCCAGTTGGGAAATGTGCGAACTATTTTTTCTCATCATTTTTATTCTTCATTACTGTTCAGATCGTACAACTTTCCAAGAATTCACCCAATTTCATTTTCGTTTTTTGAAGTGTCTTTTTTGAAATGTCTTTTTTCATTTAAATCAACCAGATTGATCAAAATAACAGTTGAGAAAGTGGGCGTGGCTTATTCTGAACGGGGGACCCACCTCCTCCTAGCCTCCATCATTCCCTCTCAAGCGTGAGAACACTTGCAATAGACTTCATACCTCAAACTTTGTGAACTGTTCCAATAAACTAAAAGACAAGTGTTTTCCTACATTATACTGTCGTCATTTTCAATAGGACTTTGGCAGCGTGCCAATGGATTTTCCAGGCTCGTTTTTCTTATTTCTTCATGGGTGATTGTTCATCCTTGTTACAACTGTTAACCAACTCTTAGAAAGCCCATGTCTCTTTCTCACTTTCTCCTTGACTTTGTCAGCCCACGTTCTCAACTCATTGAGAAACGCACATACCTCTGTAGTTTTTCTGTTGGCGAAATACCAGAAAAAATATGACATGAAAATATGGATATTTAGTTCCGCTTTCGTGTTAATGACTATATTTCGTGATCCCATCTCGTTCATAATTATACCCATGAGAAGTCTCGTCAACTCTCGCCACCCGCGCCTAGCCTTCCCTTATACAGTCACGAGATCCACACATATCCTGGATAACTTGTTTTCTCCTTTACATGTGTATCATCATTTTTGAGATCAGCGAGATAGATAATCATGAGTGTTTAACACAATCTGTTTACAAGTTATCATCATTATTAGTATCAACTAGTTGAGTTGAAGCGTGGAGTGAGATAACTGGTTACCCCTCGAACAACACACTGTATATTTTTTACATGTACCGTAATCTGTGACAGCTCATCCCCTCATTCCAGTTTCGCATTCATCACTCTCATATTCATATAGTCCCAACCAAATCAGAAACCAGTTAATGATCGAAAAAAGAAATGTTCCATAATTACTATTTTCCTACAAAAACAGGTACAGTCACCGGTCAATCATATAAGGCATCAATCATTATGAGCGCGTAACAGGGTCATAATACCCTTTCATCATCAAATTTTTTTTTCCATTTCTCCAACCGGAGTGCCACATCCAACATTATGGAAAGTCACGTGTTAAATCGCGAATAAATCTATTCTATTCTATACTGGAAACGATTCAAGGACGCCAGACACCCCTATTCCACCGTCACTGTCTGCGCCACTGAGAAACCGTCTGCTCACCAGTCGCTCGTCCCAGGCGGCATAGCAAATCGTCCAATCTCATGAGAAGTTCATATGAGTTTCTCATGAAATACCTCATGAGCTATTCGTGAGCTCTCAATGTTGTAGCATAGCAATTTAGCAATCAATAGACTCTCATGAAAAGCTCATGCGAATAGCTCATGAGATATCTCATGAGATTTTTGAGGGATTGCTACGCTGCCAGGTAGAAGAACGGGACGTCCCATGTTCCGGTACTGAAAGGTCCTAAACACTACGGTAGAAATGGAGCAGATTCTCATAAATTATGACCAAATAGGAGACTATTATATGCAAATATGCTCCATTTCTACCGTAATTCTTAGTATGGTCCCGGGACAGTACCGGGACATGGGGCATCCCGTCCGGGACATCGGACATCCCGTTCTTGTACCTGAGACAAACCGTCGCCTGGATACGTCACGGAGAGTTTGTACAACCATCTAACTTCTCTTCATTTGCGCTATGTTCCGTCTCACTACGCGCTCTGCTAATTTGTAGCGGTGAAATCCCTGCATTTCGCTTTAATATTTCTGTATTTTCATGTAAATCACTAATTTAATCTTTTTCCAATACAAAACGTGTTTCACAGCTCTTGAAGTTGATCTGAAACACAAAGAGTTATGGTTTGGTCTCCTACCTTCTTTAATACTACAATTCCGGTGTTTGAATCTCAAAATTTTTCATTTAGAAACGCCTGTAAGTGGAACAGGTACGTTTCAAGTTCACACAAGGAAAATCGTACTACGTTCGTATAGAAACGAAAAACCCTTGTTTTTCTATGAGAACCAGAGAAAAGTCGTGAAAACAATGTTAGCGAGACGATTCGTTTATTCTGATTCGAACCGATGATTGAGCATCATTTGATTTCTGAGCGCATAATGATATTTCATCCCCATTTGACGTGTATTTTCGGTGTATTGGATGAGTTGGATATGAAATACGACCGATTATTGAATAACAAAAAAGATAGGGTTTCATCTATTTAGAGATATGGTATCAATCATCTTTTTTGATGTATTGCCATAATTGTTCCTCACTACGGAATTTCTATTTCTAATTCTAGTTTTTCGTTACATTTTCAACACAGAAATTCTTCTCGTTCTAAATTATGCAACCTATAACACCTTGCTTCCAGATATCTAATGTAACTTCCACATGTGTTTCACGTGACTCTTCTTTCACGAGTTTCACGTGACTATAAGTTGTACTTACTGGTTACTGGTTAGTACATTTATTGGACTATCAGTTGGGTCCCATGTAGCAAGACTGGTCCGTGCGGGGCTTGAACACCTGAGGGGCAGACGGCTGGGAACCTTGGTTTCCGGTGCTGCTGCCGCTCTGTGCGTACTCCTCCCTGGCGTATCCGGCTCCGGTCGAAGTTCCGGCTCCCATATATCCACTTCCGTAGCCACCAGCTCCCATATAGCACGACTTGTCTCCCATCTTCGACTGTACATCAGTATGTGTTTTCTTTCCAGTGCCTCCCTGTTATGAATGACGAATCATACCGATGCAGTCGACTACGATCCCTGCGAATACCAACCGCAGATATTCCTGGTTAGTATATAGGCCTGGCGCGGTAGCAATCCCTCCAACCTCATGAGAAGTTCATATGAGTTTCTCATGAGATACCTCATGAGCTATAGTCTGTTTCACGCAACATTAGCTCTTTACAGTAAGCTTGCGAATCTTTCAAGCAAATTTTTGATATCTTCTAGATATTGAAAATAGTTTAAACTTTGTGATTTTGTTCTCCACATTGGTTAAGACGAGCCTAGAAAACAGTGAATCTAAAAGTTCGTCTGTTTAATAGATAAACAGGCCTGAATATTCGAAAGATTACTGTAGAAAGTCATCGATTGGTGAAACGGAGTATACTCGTGAACTCTCAATGTTGTAGCATATCAATCAATACAATCACATGAGAAACTCGTGTGAATAGCTCATGAGGTGATCTCATGAACTTTGGTGGGGATTGCTACGCCGCCAGGTCTGATATTTGCAACGCAGGCCTGTGCCGTGTATGTTGCGCTATCAAACTGAGTTTGTAGTTCGATCCAATAGGTTTTCGGTGAATATTTGAAAATTATGCCGTGTACCGAGATCGAAAAACGACGAAAATGTGATCACTCCCTATATCTGGTGCCTTTTTTTTAAAAGAAAAATCCCAAGTCGTTCCGACTCCACCATGTTCAGTAGTTACTCGGAAGCTATTCTTTTTTTCATAAGAATATAATTCGAATCTGTTCACCACCTACATTAATATTAATCTCAATATAGATTAATCTCTCTAAACCTCGTTATAACGGAAATGACATCAATAGTTGAATATACTCTCTTTATGACATGATTTCATTCAGAAAGGATTAGGGAAAGAATCCAATAATGTTTGCAGAAAATGTATTATGTGAGACGTGAAAAAAGTCTTTTTTGAGATCAAAAACATTATATGACTCATAGATATTTGAAAGAAAAACAAAAATGCTCCGTCAGTTGGTGTGCTTACAATGACAACAATAAAATCCTTATGATAATATGAAGAGCGAAAGTGCCATTATTTTTTTGTTCAAAATTTTTTCGTCTCTCAGCAATGGAAAATGGTATTCGTGGGCGTAATTGGACTGGTGACTGCAATAATCAGTATCGTACACAATTGTATACTTTTCTACACTTTCAACACATCCAAGGTAGGTCAAAGCCATTCCACAATGCACTCTGCACCCTCTACCATACACGTTGTCTCTCGTCGTAAGCCAACATGTCAAAATAGTATTTTTCAATTTTGTTATCAATTGTTATTATGATATAGGTTCATTTCTACTCTCTCGCATAAAATGTGAACAAAACACACGCCTCACGCGGGACTCGAAACCTTGGCTGAAACAAGCGAACACCTCTGCACTCACCACTCCACCAACGCGCACTTTGTTATAAATACAACCTATAATCGAAATGGAGTTCAGAGGCTTTGGCCACGTTTATTTAGTGGAGGCATATACTTCATACAGGTACTACGAAAAAGGAATCTCACCTATCTTATGTGGATTTCGGGTTGTGATATTTTCATCTCCATCTGCTACATTGCCATCATGTGTGTACAGGTGGGTGGAAAGAAAATCAATACCTATCATATCAACAGCAGAATCAACCCTTTTAATTCTAGGGGCTCCATTGTTGGCGCAAAAAAAGGTGAGAAAGTAAGATGGATGGATAGACAATGTTTTTGTTATGAGACATGTTTGCTGATTTGTAGCTTTATCATCATAACACTTGATGTATAGTCGTCGACAACGGAAAGGCGGAAGGGTACTGCATATCTCACTTCCCGCTGTGAACGCACGCAAGTATTCAATTCCACAGCTTGCTGGTTACGTTCTCTAATAGCGCAGTGGTTTGCGCCCTGATACAAAGGTTTTGCTCGCAGGTTCGATTCTGGCGAGACAAAAATTTATAATTTTGGCACCCACTATAAGGAGACACGGGAATGCTAAGGTGGAGGAATCTTGTTCCGAAATATATCTGTTAGTTTTCCTGTGAAACAGTGTACTGATCATAGTTTTGCAGGTGTATACTGATTATTTTGAGTCTCTTACCCTCTTCTATCTCTGGCACTACTGTCTGAGATTCGCGTTTACCGTATCCCACATAACCCTGTCCTGGTCCTCGTTTCTGCTCATGGCAGCCACTATCGAGAGATATCTACACAGCACCGGCGATACCAGGTACATTTACAACAAAAATGCCTAGTATTTTTATTACTGTTATTTTTATTGTGTTCATTGGATGGTACATGGGTCTCAACCGTGTTTCATTTTGTTCGGTCGTGTGTAAACTAAACTATGGCCAAATAAACGTGATTCCGAATCTACGGGACGGAAGGTTCGCCGTGAGAGATGGAACATGTATTGAAGAAGGACGATTATGTGGTCCAATCGCAACTCTTCAGTCCTTTAAACCGCAATACATTTTTCAATCGCAGTTTAAAGGACCGTTGACACGGGATTGGTCTCCACAGTCGTCCTGCTTTAAATACGGCGACGGCCTGGAACGCAGATATCGTTTCTAAAACACTTGAGTATTGTTCATTTTCACGCACTTCCTGTTATTCGAGCGTACTTTTTTTTCACGAATTTTTTCAACATTTTTCGATTTGTTTCCTAGTTATTTCGTACCCAAGTGGTTCTTCAGTTACTCTGCGAGAGCGAAAGTCCAAATCCAACGTATTGAGCAACATTTTGATCTCTCTATTCTCGAGTTCAGTCTTCCGAGCTAGCTATGTCATAAAACCCCTCTCAGTCAAATTGTCTCGAATCTTCAATTTCCTGATTGCACGGAGAACTCGCGTGATTCGACAAAGCGACAAATTTAGCCCAGAACCGAAAATTGGGCTTTCACAAAATGAAAAACAAGTCAATTTATCTCACAAATTGTGTGTTGTTCAAGTATATTCGGTTATATTCGGAACCAAAGTCAATTATATTCCGAATAACAAAGTAGTTAGAATTTTTGTCCTTTTGGGAATTTTCGCGATGAATAGGGAGTACTATTTGTTGTTGTGAATCATGGTGATTGAAAATTATCACTGAAAAATATCAATTGAGTTTGATTGGCCTCTCTAGGGAACTACTAATTGTTCTAATGAAATTATGAGGAGTAAACAAGGGATGCATATTATGTTTTCGATAGAGAACGATAATCAAAGAATTGCAGCATTTCACATCTGAAAAAAAAAGAGAAAATTAGAAATTCTCACTAGCTTCCAATAAAATTTCACTCAATTACAGGAGAAATAAACCTATTGAATAGTGTTAGTCGTACGGCAATCAAACAGAACTTTTTCTGAGGAAATCCTTAAAACAGCCATCTGTGAAGGAGTACATAAGAATGAGTTGTTTGAAACTTCTTTAAAGGACAATATTCACCGCAATTCTTTATTTTTTTCAATCAAAAAACATGTATGTTTTCAGAGCGGTGGTCCTGTTCCGAACCCTAGCCACCCATCGTACTTCCGTCGTGGTCGGTTGCTTCGTGGCTAGTATCATTCTTAAGGGAACCGTCTTCTTTGAAGTTGCCGTGAGTTACAGTAATCTTTTTAAACCTTCCCTCAATTGTATACCAAATCGTGGGGTCAAAACTGATTCATTCAATAATGGTGAATGATTTTTGAGCAATTTATGAACTACAGTCATGCACTACGTGACTATCTTCGAAAAACTCCCAACATCTATAACAGTGTTGTTAATCGAGCTGAACTTCACGCGTTTCCTAGTTTCGGAACATTTCTGAGGTTTTTCGAGTTCGAAAATGGAAAGTCCAACCAACTTCTTTCCTAGGTTATCGAGAACCCGGACTGCACGGGCTTCAGCAGCCTCGGCCTGATAACCGTTCATCTCTTCCCCCATCCAGTGGCAGATGTCATTTGGAAGTTCTGGATACGAAAAATAGTCACCGTCTTTCTACCTTTCATTGGTATGTTTTCCAACCATGGTAATCTGATTCAGTACTCGGTTACGTCTCAGGCTGGTAAGCAGATATATCAAACCAGCCGGTCCGTTGAGTTCACGACAGCCTTTAGCACTTGCCTGATCTGAATATCAAGCAGTTCTCACGTCGCTCCACCTCCACCCTCATGAGAAGTTCATGAGATGCTCTCATGAGAGCTCGCAAACGACTCGTCACCTACATTTAATGAGAAAGCATTAACATAACTGCACTTCGACCGTCGCCACTACTTTTCTCTCTCGCAAACACCAATTACACTCAAGCGTCACATAAAATTGCCACGTTCTCATCTCAATCAAATAGAGTACAACATACATGAAACCTTTCAAAAAAATTGTGAAAGTACCACGCAAGTTTGCTCTGGAACAAACCTAATTCACAACACGAAAAGTAAAAGGCTTGTGTGTTCAGGTTTACACGTTGTTCTAAAACAGGGGAGAATGACGGAAACAGGGGACAGGGGAACTATTTCCATTCGTTTCAACGTTGTAATTATATGTGTTTCACGCACTTATAACCCTCTACAGTAATCTGCTCGAACTTCCAAGTCAACGTTAGGTAGTTTTATGTTTTTAGAACGACTTCAAAATTTGTTATTGTGTTTTCTACCTTTACTTCTACAAACTCTGGAAGTTTTAAACCGAAATAATAATCTATTCATTTGAAAAAACCTCCTGAATAATTTGAAGATTACTGTAGAAGGACATTGATTGGTGAAACGAACTATATATGTGTTTCAGTACTCGCCTACTTCAACGCGGTTATCGTAGTGAACGTGCGGAAAGCGGATCGAGACCAGACAGTCAAGGCACTGGTTCTCTTTGTCACCGTCGGGCCCAGGTACGGAAAAACACACCTCGGGCAAGCGAAAATGTTTGTCATTTGGCGAGAAAACTCTGAAAAACTAGTAATTTGACGAATCTAAGCGGTCACTAATAACAGATTGCAAGCTATACTCTCAACCTTGCCAACCTATTGTCTACATACTCACAAACTTGGTTTTAACTAATGAGATAAACTCAAAATAGACACGAATTTTGAAGGTGGTATCATGTCATACTAGTACAATTAATACAGTATCAGCAGATAAAGTTATTTGTAACTCATGATCTAGTTTTTCGATCAATGGTTCCCCACTGCCCCGACGTGCGTTTTGCAATGATTTAGGTGCAAATTAGCGGTTATCTGATGTAGCTTCGTATCCTGGGGGCATCTTTTTCCATTAAACAACGAATACTTCCTATAGGAGATTTTCCGAGAACAGACTAGTTCCCCTTCATTTGGTTATCTGATCGGAAACGAATGATGTTCGAGAAATATACTACAAATGTACGGAGAATTTAATCTGGGGGTGGGATCATGGAATATGGTTGTTACTTAAATAAATGCAGGGGTTTACTGTATTTCTCACTGTGTGCTGTGTAAGAACACATATATACGATTTGTCGATAGCGTTGCTATAAGCCCAGTTGAAAATTGGTTAGCGTCTGTGCCTTTCCAACTTTTGTCCCCTGTTTTTTTTATATTTTACAAACTTGGCAATCGGCAATCACCATAAATTGCGTTGTCTCAGCATACAAACCATAGAATGTAGTGACTGAAAACGATCAATTTACAGTTCAACGCCATTTTTCTATAATGATCTAATTATCGATCGGTGATGTTATAATAGTGATTATTCCTTGAAGCATCGTTCATTGATTTATCGATTTTCTCGTATTCTTCAGAGGGGAAACAACTCGACTTCGATCCCGTCTTCGAACTGTCACAAGAATGCTGGTGATGGTAGTCTGTACCTATCTGTTGGCTAATATAATCGATGTCATCATAGCTTTCTGGGAGGTATGTCTCTGTGTCTCTCTATTCATACTGCACTCTAAGACTGCTCTAACTGATGACGTCAGAGCCGACACTTTTCATTTTTTGATCTAATTGTGGCTGTTGTTTCGGGAAGTAATGGGTCTCTAGTTTAATTACAATCGTTTTACTTGGTCTGAAAATTTGTTTTCGCTCAAATTGAATATGCATTTGTATAACAGTTTTCAGTTCCTAAACTAATCGATATCTCTTTTCCCAATCGATAATCGTTATGCCGATCAGTATTTCTTGCAGACAATCGATATTGATTCGTTGAACTCGTACGGCGGATTGTACACCGTTTGTACGGATGTTTCTTCGTTTCTCCCCATTCTCGCCTGTGCCCTTCGACTTCCGATTTATGCACTGAACGACAAACAAATCAGGAGAGAGGTACAATCATTGTTGTTTGTTCGTAATTTCTCACAGTTCACTTTTGAACATTCGAATATGAACGCTCAACGACCAGAAAAGAGGTCAGAGAACCAGAACTCAGAGTCTAGAAGCTTTCCAAGAAAACGTTGAGATGTCGAAAACTTGTTGTAGCTGGGCGCTAACCACTGCGCTATTCAAGCACATATCGGGCAGGCGTTGGAATCTAAAGCATGTGTATGTACACAGCGGAAAGTGAGATATACAGTACCCTCACGCCTTTCCGTTGGCAACGACTATAGACTGTGTATAGGAGTTGGACACTATAGTCTTGACACTCACGTTGGAGATCTGAGGGTAAAATAGAGTATACTACAGTTAACCACGCGCTCGCCAACTGTGCCATTGACAGCGTTGAACAATGGAACCAATGGTTGTGCTGTTCAGAAAATGGCGTGTTTTCCAGGTTCACTACAAGTTGAGCAACATTCTGCAACGCGTGTTTATATGTTGTCCGTCCGCCGGTGAAATGATACGAATTCGACGGAAATTGTACGATCCGGAAATGGAAAACGACAAACTGTGCAACTATTCTCCGATAGAAAAGGTCCCAGAGACACCGCTCCAGGTACGGTAACTAGACTATTCTTCTGTGTAATGCTGTATGGCCTGAGGCAAGGCGTGTACTGTATATACTACGTTTTCCTCGAATCTGCAGGTCACGCAACTGTCTCGAATTTACTGATTTTCTTAGAACGTCCTCATTACTCATAGGTTAGCGTGAAAGAAAGAATGAATCACACTTCACTGAAGCAATTTTTGCTATCAGTTCTAATTTTGCTCTTGAATCGTTGAAATAAATATCGGGAACGATTCGGTACCAAACATGCGTCTTTTACTCACACTGAGTATTCTTCTCAATCGAGCAAAATAACATAATAGTTCGTTTCATTCGCACTGAGACTCATTGGCTTCGTGTCAAGGTTTTCGGATGACTATGTCTCAGAGTTAGCATAAGCATTCTAAAAAAAATTTCTATGTCCGTGTCTTAATGAGAAAGACCAAACGCTAACAAACATTTGAAGTTTTTTGGAAAACAATGAGGTGGTGAAGAATAGCCAAGAAAATTCATTGGTACGCTGGCATGTTTCAGTGGGAAAGACCAGAACTGTACTGTTTTTCAGGTACGAACTTATGGAATGGGGTCTTTGATCATGGCCAGAGCCTCTCTATCTACAAATGCTCAATATAGAGAACTCACCCAGTTTCAAGAAGGACAAGTAGTTTTCGTTTGAAAACGACATATAGACATGTATTATTGGTTCTTTCGTGTGATAAATACTTCATCATCCTGCTCTTTAAATTTGATGAAGTTTCCCATAAACTTCATTCCAAAAAAACTGTGACTCGAAGTTCGAGTTTGTTAATGGTCAGTTTCTCAGTTTTAACTCGATTCCTCGAAATACTGAAAATGGTCGCATTTACACATGTTTACGTGATGTTGTAGTTGATGCAGTATATAACCCTTTCGAACGGTATCCAGACTAGTGGTCGAGTAGCTCTATAGTTTACCTAGAAATAATTCGGTTGATTTTCAAAGCATTTGGGAAGCAGCCGACTTCTCCTCACAGCAGCAGCCGGGTTGTAACGGAGAACATTGTTCTTTGTTCCTTATGATAATTGGAACTCCTCATTCGAAGTGCAATTGTTCCGATGCCGCCGTTTTCTTAGTTTGCCTATATTTTGAGTCAATAGTACGGGCATGTGAAACATGTACAACACAGCAGAAGTCAGAAACGTGCAATGACAAAACTGCACGATGCTTCATTAAAATACTTACTTCACGTGGCTAATCAATTTACTCCTAGTAAACTGTAGACTTTGTCGGGCATATTCAGCAGTCCCTCAGAAATCTCATAAGATCCCTCATCTAGTGAGCTACTGGAAATAAACTATTGATTGATGTGCTACAGCGTCACAAGTTTACGAGTAGCTCACGATTAGCTCACGATGTGTGCACGCAGCGTAGCAAACTGTCCAGCCTCATGAGAAGTTCATACGACTTTCTCATGAGAATCTCGAGAACACTCGTATACTTCCAATGTTATATCGATAGAATCTCATGGCAATCGATAGAATCTCATGAGAAGTTCATGAGAAATTGCTCACGAGATGTCTCATGAAGTTTTTGAGGGATTGCTAAAGCGCCAGGCGATTCTCATGAGAACCTCATATGAACTTCTCATTGGGTTGGATGGGTTCCCACGCCGCCCGCCCCTGATCACAGCAAATCTACCGAAACCTCACCATTCTGAGTACGTATGCTTATGCTATAAGATCCCGGCTCCTTCATTATATCCTGCGTCTCCTCAAACATACGCTATTTCTCTGCTCTTACATCCCGCCGCTCTGAAGCAATGTGTCTACCAGATTTGCAGGCAAAACACCATGACAAATTGATACATTGCGTTTTGGTATCATTTTTCCTGGCAAATCTGCCAGCAAATAGGAGGTCGCAAATCTACCAGCAAATCAATGACGCGTGGCAATTGAAATCTACCAGAAAACTTGTCGCACTTTTTGAAACCAATTATATTTTAGAAAACCATAAAAACAACATATTTATTCGTACAAACAACAACAATAATATTCATGTCGGAAATTATTGAGAATCTTGCGAGAAATGAATAATTAACTAAAAATGACACAAAAAGATCAAAAAAAGCTAATATCAACAATTTTTACGAATATAATTAAGAAAAATGACAATGGTAACTTGGTAACCGGTAAACAGAGTAATTTGAATAGGTTGTGACTTTCGCAAAAACCAAAAACTTGTCTGAGACACATGAATCAATTAACAAAAAGTGGAATGGAATAGGTACAGGAAGCAGAGAGTATTCTTATGTAGTAGTCTTGCATGGTGGGGAAGAATCTCAAACACTATACAAACAAAACATCAAGGTTCATAATTGAACACGTAAGGTACACACTGAATATACTTCAGAACGGAGTAATTGTTTAGGGAACGTGAAATGTGCCTAAAATAGACTAATTTTCTTGTTTTCGGTGAGAAAGTAGTCCATTTCTCTTTTGAAGGAAGGAAGGAACTAAATGAACTTTGAAAAATATAACGATATTCACGAAAATTACCAACAAGTAGTCTGAAGAAATTCCACCAGAGAAACAAAGACGAGGTAAGAATGCTGAAGTGGCATCTTGTCACAGAAGTCCAAGTCCGCCTTTTTCGAGATCATCTGTAAAAACCACAGTTAACAAAACACAGGACGTAAAGTGGCATCCACTATTCCACTTATTGAAATCAGCAATGAGAACTCACTTACATATTAAAATACGTCAAAAACAACCATGAACCAAAATTATGTAGTGAACCACCAGCTCAGACACAGTAAAGAGCAAGTAAGAGAGATGAGAGAGAGAGGGAAAGAGAGGAGAAGATGAAGATATAAAGGTAGGCAGAAAGAGAGAGAGATATAGGAAGAAGGAAGAGGATATACATAGGAACTACACTCTTTCCCACTGGGCTCACTTTTACTTAGTACCTTTACATGTGTGAATGGCCAGTGCATTCACCGCCAAGGGCCTCTTATCATAGATAAAATAGTTCCATGACAGTGCAACTAAAATTAACGTACGTAACCCTAAAAAAGGGTATAGTATCACACTTCACACCCCTACAAAACTGATTATTTTTCTCGTTTGTCGCGTTTCAAACAGTTTCGCTTCTGAAAACGAGTGTAAGTTCCAGAAAAGGTTTGGAAATGTGCATGGGCCAGCGCTGTTTTGACGTGGTATTTTACCTATGCCTCTTATTTCTTCAAAATTCTCGCTTTTGTTCGCGAGTCGCAACCCCCACCCCGCCCCTTTTTATAAGGGGCCTTGGCGGTGTATGGCACAGTCATCTTGTCATCTATGTAAAAGTTCATGATCAGTGAATACTACGATCATCTTGAACTTTTTAGGTGTAAGAACCAGTGAAGTGTCTGACAATGAATACCAAACCAACCTCTATCTTTTAATCTACCCGGGTCTCCCTTCTCCAAGTACTGACGTAGCTACCTGACGCTCGGCTGCCTTCCATTGTGTCCACTGCAAATGTAACCATTTAATGTGAAAAAAAACGACTTTGAGAGAATAACTGTCATACATCATACTCCGTCCAACGTGGCCGAATTTTGACGATTTTGTTTACACTTACACAACTATATTCCCGATATTTCGCGCTAATTTTCACGATATTGGCGAAAATGGAACCTGTTTATACAAATTTTGACTACCAAACATTCAACTTTACTGGGGGGGGGGGGGGGGGGGGTAATGATTGTAGCGGTCGCGTGTGAAACGCGTGTGAAACTAGTTCGAGAACATTAGTCATTTATTGAACTGAAATCATAAGCTCACACATGCTTAGATCGAAAAACAGAGTCCTATTTGTAAAATAGTCAAACTTTACGCGTCGAACGCATCAATGAGTGTGTCAATTACTGTCGGCCGCGGCCCAACCCATCTAGAAAACGCTTGATTAATCTTCAGCAATAATGATTTGAGTGTACAGTATATTGTATATAACACCGAGGCAATGGGATAGTCAGGAAAATCACGAAAATCTCAACTCTCACCATTCTGAAGTCTACCTTCGTGCCGTGTAGCCTGGAATTAATAGGCATACGCATATGTCACAACGTAGTTTAGGTTGTGAGATCATGATCAGCACAGTAGGCGACTAATTACTAGATTTGAGGTATCTCAAAAGATTCGTTCCTGAAGAACAGCACTAACAACCAAGCCTGACCATGCGTGCCATCAAGAAGTTGGGAGAGCGTGTACCGTGTACGAAGTAACGCAACTTTGGTTTCCGGTTCTCAACAAAAATGGAATATGTCCAGGCATGTCCGTCATAATTGCTAGTTTGCGAGTTAAGAGCATACACCAGCAAGGTTGTCCGAATAGTCAGAACAATTCGAAAAACAGACTACTTTTTAGGCTAAAAGATGCAAATCGCTCTACTTTTTATGAGAAAAACACTAAATTTTCACGGGTTTAAATCTGAAAACGGATTATTTTTAGACGGAAAGTCCCTTCTTTTTTCTGACGGAAAGTCCCGGAAAGTCCCCCCCACTGCAGAAAGTCCCTTCTTAGGCAAGCTCAACAACATAAACTTATAGCGGAGGACAATTTATTCATGGCTAAGAATATTGTTAATGTATTTTAAAAATTGAAAAGACAATAAAACTGATTGTTTTCGACAGTCAGACCAGATGTTTGAAACGCACACGTTAGCGCCAGTTTTGGCTAAACGAGCCATTTTTATCTTAAAGAATCCCTTTTGTGAGAAAATATACTAGACAGTAGAACCAACCTTTTCCTTTTAAGAGAATATTGAGGACCCTTCCAAACGATGGATACCAGACAATAGACGAATCATAAATGATTAGCTTTTAGCTTCAGGGCGAAACCTCGCTGACATGGGAATCCGTCTTCCGGCATGCACGGCAGACTGTACCCGAAAACAACCTAGAACAAGAAAAACATGACAAAAAAGTTCAAGAGAAAAATAAAATACAGCAGGTTATGTAGGAAACCAGCTCATTACAGAATGTCTACATTTAGAGAAAAGCTGACTCAAAAATTGTTACAAAATACGTTCGTTCAAGCTAGAACGAAACGATGGTTCTGATGTAAATTCACAAAGTTTGACTATTTTTGAGAAAGGCAAAACATTCCTAGAAAAAAGTAAAAACACCCTATGTAGTACTTGTCAAAACTAAATGTTTATTGGACAATTTCAATTATGTGGACAGTATACAATCGAAAAACCTTTTTAATATTTTAATTAACCACTTTAATTTAAAATTTGTGTAAAATTTATCCAAAAACGTAAATAACAAACAATTTTTTCAATTTCAAATGAAGGAACAACTCAATTACTATAAAAGATTGCTCGACCCCACTACAACATTATAGTTCAAATTATGAATTGAAACTACATGATGTGACACAATGAAACAATAATAAACACGATTGAATTAAATTTTTGAAAAGTGGCGGCGTCTTTAAAAACAACGCTTGCGCCAGTGAATTGAGTGCGCCAGGTAACCCAGCGCAGGCGCATTCTCGGTGTGGTTGCAAATTTGCTAGACAAAACGGTCATGGTTGCAAATTTACCAGATTTTTCGACTTTGGTCGCAAATCTGGTAGACACATGGTTTCAGAGCGGGATGTAAGTGACAAGAAATAGTGAGGCAGAGCGAGAGACGCAGGATGAGATGAAGGTGGCGGGATCTTCTAGCGTACGTACTCTTATTTAAAACTATCTCGTGTTCGATTCAATATATGGTTTGCTTTTTTCCTTTCTTTCTCCTTCTATCTTCTTCTCTCTCTCTTCTCTCTTTTTCGCTCTCTCTCTCTCTCTTATCTCTCTCTTCCTCTTCCTCTCTTTCTCTATCTCTTCCTTTCTCTCTCTTTCCCCCTATCTCTTTCTCTCCCTCTCTCTCCCTCTCTCTATCACCATTTGACCTCTCTGTGAACCCCCATATTAGGGTATAATATCGCTGGTTTTTCGCGCACTCCATTCAATTGAATATGCAAATGGGGAGAAATCCAAGGTCAACTCACTATGATCAACACTTTCTATTATTCATTGACTGGCTTGTTTAGCAAAGAGTACACTTTATCTCTATTTCTTTCATTTCTCTCTCCTCGTCTCTTACCCCCCCCCCATTGCACTCATTCCCTCTCTCCGTCTCTCCTCTCTCTTCCTCTATCTATCTCTCTCTTTCTCTCTCTCTCTCCTTCTCCCCATCTCTCTCTCTCTCTCTCTCTCTCTTTCTCTCTCCAAACCTCATCTGTGAAATGGGGTCAGCCCCGGAGGCAACTCCCTTCCTTTCATTTCTGAAACTCGTTCCTCCCCTAACTATGCCATTCCTGTTTCATTCCCTTTCTCTTTCTCTTTCTCTTTGAAACACCATTTCTGTTTGCTGAGAAAAATAACCATAGAATGTTGTAGTTAGATCTGTAATCTAACTGACGTGCAGGAGTATCAAACTTTAAGCACATCTTAACGCGTACATATAAGACGCTGCAATCTAATCTTTTCTCAAAATCAATTGTTCTTTTAGAAAGCAAGATTTTTTTTGGGAAATTGAATATTTCACTTTCTTATGCAAACCTTTATCCCGATTGCTTCCAGATTTTAATTTCTTGTGTCCCAATGTTTCAATCATGGAAAAATGGTACTATATCGGTACTTGGAAAAGGCGAGTAAAACGTAGTGGTATCAAACTACAAAAACGCCCAACAAAATTCCACCCACCGTTATTATACGGTATGCAATACCATGAACAACCCAAGATCTACACATGTATTTCTGGTTTTTCGAGCTATAGTAGTTCAAACAACATGTTTTTTTTTTTGAAAAATCGTTGAGTTTCATGATTTTCCTTTTTTGTGATGAAAAAAGTGCAAGATGAAATATCACAAGGAGGCTAACAATCGAATGTCATTATATTGGGAATAACTTCATCATATAGGGTCGTCTCGAAGCAAGACCAGGCGATGTGTGCCTAATCCCACTGTAATTGTAGTTTGATCCCGTCACTTTCTGCTCGAAACTTGTGAATTTTGAAAAGAAAAACTGTATTCACTGACTGCCTACACCGTAACTTTTACTATTCCATTCCTTTATGTACCGTATGTTACATATGTTTCCGTATAAAATATCCCTTCGTTATATCTCTTCGTGTTCCATTCGTACTATTTGACATGTTCAAATTTGTTTGCATCCTTACCATATTTTTTTTATCACACGCTTCACTTGCGTAATAAATTCATTCATTCAATTGTAGCATGAAGAGGTCAAAGTACATCGGCGCTGATCAAAGTACATCGGCGCTGATTTGGTCAGTTTCAAAGTTTGGTTGCGCTTGCACGTAGACTAAACCACGTTATGTGAGAAACTGTGTGTTTTTAATGTGTTATCAAAAACCTCCATTTTTACAGTTTTCAGCTTCAAAAAAATATGATAGCATAACAGTCATGTTGCAGTATTTCTTCCTCTACTCAAATGTATGCTGGAGTATTCTTGGTTTTATTGGTTCATTGATAGTAGAACATGGAGAATAAGTTTGAGTAGTTTCCAAATCGTAGTGCCATAGGTGTGTATCCTTATACTGATGAACTTCATTTTCAAAATTATTATTATTGATAATAGCTTAGTTTTGGTCATTCCTACTGAGACTTGGCAGCGTGCCAATGAATTTTCCAGGCTATTTTCCACCAATTCGAAGTTTTTCAAAAAACTGCAAATCTTTGTTAACGATTGTTCAGTTCCATGAGAACTCTTAAAACAATTTCTAAGAATACTTATGTCTACTCTGAAAAATAGTCATCCGAAAATCTTGGCACGCCGCCAAAGCCCAAAGTGTCTCAGTGGGAATGAAACGATCAATAGCACTAGTTGGTCCCTTTTTCCAAATCACGATGTTGTTGTTTTCACTGACTTTCAATGCCTATTGTAGTTGGCTAGTTACACCCACAAGCGACCAACAAATCTCATTGTCAACAACACTAACTGGTCGAACGTTTGGTTTTTTTCTCGAAATAGATTGGAATATAATGTTCATTATACAAAGAATACTGTGTATAAACTTAACTGTAAATACTAAACTGTTATTCTTCACAAAAAAGTATTTATACCCCGAAAATTCTCATGACAACCGGAAAAAAACGCATAAGCAAGTGAAGACATATTTAAGACGTCTTTTTCTACATTGGTCTGTGGCACTTTAGTTTTGAAATTCAATAAGAAACACTTTTTGAGTGTACTTCAATACTTCTACGCTCGTCTGTGGTGGTTTACACAAGCTCAACCAAAATGCAACCCGGTTGCATGTGTACAGAACTTTCGGTTGCATCTCAAATGCAACCAAAATCACATTACATAACCAAAATATCTCACTGTAGACCAGTTTGGTTGCATTTGAGATGCAAGTCAGTACGTGAACTATGTGTTTACTCACTTTCAATGTCTTTTAAAATTGGCTGGTCACAGAGAGAACATGATAACCTGACTGTCGACAAGACTAGTTGTTCGAACACTTGATCTTTTTCAAAACAGAATGTAATGTTTATGCGCGGTTGATTTTGTAGAACACATTTTTTTCTCGATTTATCTGCTACACAAGTTTGTTGTCTTTCTGTACTCTGTACAAGACATTGTTGTTGTTTTCACTTTTCTCTGTCTCTTCCATCGTTCCACGATCTTTATCTACTTACCATCTACCCAGTCTGACACCCCAAAGACAGTCCAATCTCAATCAATCTTCCCCATTTTTCGGAAGAAAATCCCTTTCGATCCGTGAAGTGGTCTTTTCGTGAGAAACATTATTTTCGTTTTGAACATTTTTCTTAAATTTTACGCGTCGCCAACTGTCGTTTTCAATTGTTTCTGTCTTATTCTCCTTTTTTCACGATGATTTTACTTAATAAAATACTACGAACACAGTTTAGAGGTTACAAAGACACTCTCCAAAAAGTAGAAGAGAGAAGTGTTGATTTTTCATTGTTTCTTCTCTTCCATGCTTTTTACCTAGTTGCAATGTTGACTCTTGGGCGAAATCGTTCAATAGGTTGAAGCCCGTAACGCTCTAGATTCTAATTATCCACCTTATTCAAATTGAATTAAAGTAAATTTTATTGAATTACCACAACTGGAATACTCGTTCTACGTTAGTTACCTTTCTCCAATCTGTGTGTGACACTCCGAATACAGACCAATCTCAATATCCTCGAGGGAAGGAAGTCACTTTTCTCTGAAACGAAGGACGAAGCTACTTATAGATTAGGGTTGTTTATCGAGTTGAAAATTTCGAGTTTTTCGAGGTTCGAGTTTTTGGAGTTCTGAAATTTTCTCGATTTCTTCAAGTTTCGAGTCGAACTCGAAATTCGAATTTTCGAGTTTATTTCGAGTTTTTCGAGTTCGAGTTTTTTTTCAACCCTATTATAGATGCAATGAGCCTAGTTCGTGTACTGCTGTAACACTTTTGTGTCATAAATATTATTATATTTAGTATTAGTATTGCCAGGATGATCTGTAAGATAAGTCACTTCGTTTTCGAGTAGAGTAGAGACCTTTGTTTGATACTAGAAGTCAATTGGATAGCCACGTGAAGTTAGCGCCGTGCACTTTGTCATTGCACGTTTCTGAGTTCTGCTGTGTTAAACATGTTTCACGTGGTTGTGCGATTGACTAACAGTATATTTGCTCTATTTCCATTCTTTCTTTATGAATCTCGGCTCGGTTCTTTTCATTGTTCATCCTTTTTTCTCGTTTTTTCGCTCACCTTATATTTTCTATATATTGTTTTTTTCGCTTTGGATTTCTATCTTTTTTCACTTTTATATATACGAAACTCCAAGAGGTGTGAGAGAGTGTGAAGTTGCACTTGCGAGGGAAACGTCTGTGCAAATACCACTAGCGGGAATGGTATCTCCTTTCTCGGTACGTGTTCTGGACCATTTAGACAAAGATGACCACAAAAAGGGTTATTAGAGAGAGGAAGAGAGAGATAGAGAAGGGGAGAGAGAAGGAGGGAGAGAGAGGGAGGGAGAACAAGATAAACAGGTGAGAGGGCAGAAAGACAGAGAGAAAAAGAGAGAAAAAGAGCAGTCGGAAAAAAAAGGTTGAGGTGCACGAGAAAGGGAGAAGACGAAATAAACACAATGTGCGGAGAACGTGAGACATAGATAGAAAGAGAAAACAGGGGGATAGATAGATTGGAAAGAGAGGGGGGAGAGAGAGAAAGAGAAACTAGAAAGTGAAGAGAAAAGAGAGAGAGAGAGAGAGAAAAGAGAGAGTGAAGAGAAATAGAGAGAGAGAGAGTTGGTTATACAGTTAGAACTGACTCCTCCCCCCAGTGCCTAAACGGAAAGCCAAGTGTGAAGTGTTTGCAATTATACCATTGAGGGGCGTAAACATTCTCGCACGTATCCTCTCCAATTGAGAGTTCATTCGACGCCTTCCTTTCCCCTATCAACTGTACACTTTTCAGCTCTCTCTTTCTCTTTCTCTCTCTTTCTCTCTCTCTTTCTCTTTCTTTCTCTCTCTCTCTTTCTCTCTCTATCTTTCTATTTCTCTCTCTTTTTCTCTCTCTCTCTTTCTCTCTCTCTCTACAGTCTTTTTCGCTCCAACTGAGATTCCTACAGTATGACCTACCAACCCACTCAATCAGTGCCAGAGTACAGTGTTTCCCATTTCCAATACATTATAAAATACCACTCCGCTTGATTAGCGCCGAGTATAGTCTTTGTCATGCCCACTGGAAATCCTACAGTAAGATCGACAAATGTTCAGTGCGACTTTCACACATTTGAGAGCTCATTCGACACCTTTCTTTATTCACACTCTACATTATGCATTCTCAACTAATTAACTTCTGTATGGTCGTTTCCATTTCTACTCAGAATCCTACTGTAAGATTACCGAACTGTTAGTTTCAAACACTCAGAGGATACAGTTGCGTATTCATGGGAAGTTAAGATGAAACGAATGAATAATATAATAATAATGTGTATGGCATGTGTGTCACCATGTTACTGTGAATGTAAGAAAAAGTTAAATAGGCGCCATAGTATTTGACAGCATACTGTGTGCTAGAAAACAACCACGCGACTATAAACAGCCAAAACAGAATCACATTTTTTTCCAAAAGTACTCGTTTTGTGGAATATATATGTTCTCAAAGTTTTATCATTTTTTAAACCGAATTCTGTTCTAGATTTGTGCAGTTTCTTGGCTATCACTGAAAATCCTATTTTTGATTACTTTGAATCACATTGGAAGATTCTCGTTCTCTAAAAGTTTGATTCATTGTTCTATTTTTAAAAACAAGCTCTTATTCATAAGAATGTCTTCGCAGTTGAACGTGATGTGAGCAAACATGAAATTGAAAACATAACCGTGTATTTTCTGTCACATAGCACAGACGTTGCCAACGGAAAGGCGAGAGGGTACTGTATATCTTATTTTCCGCTGTGTAAGCACACATGTCTTCGATTTCAAAACTTGCCGATTATGTGCGCTAATAGCACAGTGGGTAGCGCTTCGCAATAAAACTTTTGCTCGCTGGTTCGATTTCAGCGAGAGACAGAAATTAATAAATTTGGCACTCACTTTAAAAGCTATTTTTTTTTTGAAAAACGGAGGATTGTAAATTTTTCAGGTACGTTGTGCTAACTGACGCGAGAGTATTGGTGCAATGTTTCGATCAGTGCTGGGTGAGTATTTTTGTTGTCAAAGCTAGTCGTTGCTCAGCGATGTATCTAGGCATACGGTGCTGCTCAATTTCTGATGTGTAGTTGTTTTTCAAAAAGCTATTTCTATCTATTTGTATTCCATTTGGTCAAAGACCTCTACAATACAGGGAGTTCAGTTTGCTGTAAGTTAATTGAATAAAGTTAGCATTCTAATTATGAATCGTGCACTTTGTCATTGCACGTTTCTGAGTTTTGATGTGTTTAACATGTTTCACGTGGCTGTGCAATTGAAGTATAACACGTTGGAAAGTGTGTACAGTAGGATTCTCAGTAGGAATGATGTGAACTATAGTACACCAAGGTTCTGTAGTTTTATTTGTGTTTTTGTACGGTATGAGTTTCTTTAAACATTGCGTGTGTTCTGAAAGTAGGTCAAACAAATAAACAGTGGATTATTATGTCATTAGTAGGACCACACACCGCGCCTAATGTGTGTTCAATGTCACATAATTGAGTCAGATAGAGAGGTGAAATTGTTGGAATCAGGCGTGTGAAAATAGTATTCAAGCAGGACGATTATGTGGACCAATTCCGTGTCAACGGTCCTTTAAAGTGCAGTTGAAAAATGTATTGCAGTTTAAAGGACTGGAGCGTTGGGATTGGACCGCATAATCGTCCTCCCTTCTTTAATACAGTTGCCAAATAGTACTTTCACTATTTGTCTTTAAATTGGCATGTACGATAAGCTCACCTTCAATTGAATGCGTACTTCCCGACCATTTGAGTTGAGCGCGGAACTTTTGACCGATGGGGAAAACGTTCGGTTGTTGATGGTTGTCTGGTTTCTATCACAAGAAGTTGGCAATTCCCTACTGTTCCTGATAATAATAACAATAATAATAATAATAATAATAACAATAATAATAATAATAATAATAACAATAATAATAATAATAATAATAATAATAATAATAATAATAATAATAATAATAATAATAATAATAATAATAATAATAATAATAATAATAATAATAATAATAATAATAATAATAATAATAATAATAATAATAATAATAATAATAATAATAATAATAATAATAATAATAATAATAATAATAATAATAATAATAATAATAATAATAATAATAATCCTTTTCTGCAACTGTTTCAGCCGTGTTACTTATTCATTCTAATACAACCAAGACAATGATAGGTATCCGTACAGGGAGAGGGGTCCGTAGATGAAAAATTAGGCATGAGTGAGCTACTACCAGCTCATGTGGTCCGCCATGAAGATACGGCGCCAAGTGGGATCGAACCATGGTGTTTTGAGTGCTAGCGCGCACACGACCAGTCGACCAGTCGGCCCCATGCTCATGTTTTCTTGCCATCTACGTGAAAATGTTCATCTATTTCTATTTTTTTGCTTTATTTCAGTTGGCTTTGCTTGTCTGACGGTCCATGTTGCGTCTTGGGGATGGTCGGGGGATTCAAATTCGGTGTACGAACGGTTTGTCAGACCTTGTTCCTTTCCAACGATTGTTCTAAATGACGAATATGTTCGCATTGTGACTGCCACGATAGAACAACACATGTAGAGATCACCCCTATAAGGAAAAATTACCACTAAGATTACTGGAAGCTTGGTGATTCCCTGCATTTTTCCGTAAATCAATGGCATTGATCCGATAATCTTGAAATAGCAAAACGATCAAACTAGTAATGGTATGCAATTGAATCCGTTGCATTGAACAAGACCTCAACGAAACCGAATATCAACTCAAAAAGTCACATTTCTATCATGAAACGCTTCAGAACGACGACGGAAGCCGCCAAACCGTCAAATCTCGGTTGTTTTCTGTGCACCCAACTTCTTTCGGTGACGAAACACAGAGTGGGACTCAGCCAGAACCAACTGAGGAGTGTACTCTATGACAAGTGTAGGGTGCTGCCCGTGGTTTTCAAGGTATGGTGTATTTTTTTGGTAGAACTGGAGAAAAGTTGGAAAGAGAAGGAACAATAATTGATTGGTACCCTTGGCTTCGACCCAGCTCTCTGAGAAGTCCGAAATCCAAGAAGAAAAGCTGAAAAAGTAAAACCACATTGCAACTGAGAAGTTTAGTGTATTATGTCGAGTGATTCCGGTGATTTTCAAGGTGGAAAAGAGTTTTTGTGGGAAAAACTTCAAAATGGTCTTCATTCGAAGACAAAATTATTTGAATCACATTTCTCACCACTCAACCATCTACAACCATCTTGTGATTAGAACTGTTGATCGCATTGTAAAAACTTCGAGTTCGGGCAGGAGAAAGTTACATTTCTTAGGATAATTACCACAAACGAGTGAACGCGAAGTTGTATGAACAGGCTAAGTAGTTCACAGTGTAGTGCATTTCAGGATCAATGTTTCAACTTTGTGGAAACGTCTCTGCCAGAGATATACTTCTCCCTTAACTACGATTTCTCCACCAAAGACATCTGTCTGCGTCTCAACCTCTGCGATGACGCCAATCCATTCGCAGTGAGTTTCTCTCTTACCCTCGCTGTCTCTCTTTCTCACTCTTCATCTATCTATCTTTCTCACTCTTCCTCTATCTATCTATCTTTCTCTCTTCCTCTTTCTCAATCTCTCTCTCTCCATCTCCTTCTATTTCTCTCGCTGTATCTCCCTCCCTCTTGCTCTCTCTTGCTATCTAGGTCTCTCTCTCTCTCTCTCTCTCTCTTTCTCTCCTCTACCTCCCTTCCTCTCAATCTGTCTTTATCACCCATCCTCTCAACGGACAGTTCTCCAGGTGGGTGGTCCACCCCCAGAAGAGGAGGAAGAGCACTTGGTCCCTACCGAATCAGGCCCCGCCCCTCTGAGCTCACCTCCACCCTCCCCTGCTACTTCTACAGAACAACCCCAGCCAGGTACAGCATCAACAGGTCGAACTTCAGTATGAACACACAACTATAGCAGTTATCATTGTGGCTATGGCGCAGAGTCAAAATTGAACCACTCTCAAGTTGAAAACCGAGTTGTTTACCAAGGTTCGCCCACCACATAGTTGTGAAACCAAAGTTTGGTGCACAGTTGTGCACTACGTTCTTGGTAAACTGTTCAAACCTTGATTCACAACTCGGGTTTTCGGCGAACCTTATTAACAGCTCGGTTTTCATTTTCAGAGTTTGAGTATTTCAAACAGTTGTCATTAAAACTCGCCAGAAAGTTTTTTGCACGCTATCAAGTTCTCAGTGAGATTAACTTGAACTGGTTCTTTAACAAGATATAGTGAATGCCAAATTTATACATTTCTGTCTCTCGCCGGAATCGAACGTGCGAGCAAAAGATTCGTAGCAGGTCACTACGCTGTCCAAGCACAAACGGGCAAGCTTTGAAATCGAAGACATGTGTGCGTACACAGCGGAAAATGAGATATACAGTACCCTCCCGCCTTTCCGTTGGCAACGACTATAGAAAAGTTTTTTCAGTGCTGAAAAACCGTAGTCGCGACCGAATAGGACACAAGAACATTGTCGAAGAGAAAGAAGAACGAGAGGTGAGATTGGTTGGAAAGTTGCAAATACGAGGATTCCAAATGCAAATGTCGATGTTTCTGGACAAAATGTGAACTGACGAAAATTTTCCAGTATTCCTTATGGCAGCTGACCGAATATGACCAGTATTCTGATTATGAATACAGTAATTGTTCAAATTCTGCTTTAAAGAAGGACGATTATGTGGTCCAATCGCAACGCTTCAGTCCTTTAAACCGCAATATATTTTTCAATTGCAGTTTAAAGGACCGATGTCGCGGGATTGGTCCACATCATCGTCCTTCTTTAACCGTTGATAGAACTTTGAAAAACGTATGGTTGTAACAAAAGGACTGTGTCAGTGCCTGAGTGGTTTCTATCGCAAGGAAAAGGTGATAGGTTAACCATGACATGAATAAAACCAAATGCTGTGGACATACCACATCCGATGTATGTATGTTGAAGTGTCCCCGGAACTTCATGTTATTCTGCGTCTCTCGCTTTGCGCACTATTTCGCAGAACTATTATGTCGACGAATTACGTTTACGAACTGCTCGTTGGTGAGATTCCCATACACAGTAGAAAAGATTCGTTAGCAATGGATAACAATTGTTAATTTTTCTCCATTTCAGCTTCGAACTGACGAGAAGAGATTGACGTGTGCCTTCTGTGAACGAATGCTGGAGAACGCCAAGAACTACGCGGTCACCTCAAAGGTTAGGAAGCTTTCAAGTTATGAAATATGGGAGATATAACCAGGCGGTTTACACATGCAACCAGGTTGCATGCAACCAAAATTCAACCGGGTTGCATGTGTAAAGACAGTTTGGTTGCTTTCAACATGCAACCGGGTTGCTTTTGGTTGCTTTTCCAATGCAACCAAACACTCAATTTATGGACATTTTCCTGTCTTTACTGCAATTTGGTTGCTTTTGGTTGCATTTGGAAAGCAACCAAAAGCAACCCGGTTGCATTTGGAAAGCAGCCGAACTGTCTTTACACATGCAACCCGGTTGCATTTTGGTCGCATGCAACCCGGTTGCTTGTGTAATTGGCCAAATAACCACGACCTGGTTGTACTTTGAACTCAATACGTGCTGTACCTTGGGATTTTTGACCAAAAGTTACAAGAACTACAAAAAAACGGTATATGGTAATACCTTGTACATTCTCTTTGCGCGACTCGAGCCTCCAGAGAATGATAGACTTTCAACTCTGACTTATGATCTTTGCATAATACAATAGCTAATCAGACCGCGGTGCCGTTTCTCTGCTTACCAACAATCTTACTTTCTCACAAAAAAAATCTGACTTTCTTACAAAAAATCTGACTTCCTTACAAATAGTCTTACTTCCTCACGAAACATCTCACTTTCTCACGAAATTCCCATTTTCTCACGAAAAATCTTACTTTCTCAGAAAAATTCATGCGTTCACCAAAAAATCTTACCTTCTCGAAAAGGTCCAATTTTTCCAAATTTCAGTTTCTAACTTCTTTTTTTCTCATTTTACATTCTCCTTTGAACTAAAATATTTCTTGGGAGTGGAGAAATTGAGTTCTCTTCGGTTTTTTCTTACTTTTGTATGAGCAAATAGTGATAAACAACAACAGTGTCTCCTACACCTTTACTACTACGAACTCTGGAAGTTTGAAAGCAAAATTATGAACGGTCTGTTAAAAAAACCGATTACTGCATCGAATAGTGGAACAGAGTTTACCGTCTATTCTTGATGATTTATCACATGAGAAAGCTCGAATTTTGAGTGTCAAATGAAGAAAAATATAAGACTTTGTATGGCTTCAACATTGAAAGCTTTGGCTAATATACTGCTTACTGGCGGTTAATGAATTCAAAAAATCAAATAAATGAATATGTCGAAATTATTGGGGAACATTTTACTTTCACCCCTCAGTTTTTGCTTATGCTGAAATTCAGTCCCGTAGTACTTTTACCACTACAATTATGAAAGTTACATGGCGCCTTTGTTACACGAGACATTAATACATTGGGACATTGAATTGCGGTTGGGGGGCCAAACTATCACGAAGGGGAGAGTGGCGTCGAAATTTCCCGAATTAATGAAATTCGGGATGGAATCTCATAAAAACGAAGTTCTGTTGAATGGGGGAAGAATAAAAATTTCACCCCGATGGTCACATTTTCACATTTTGGGTAAGATTTTTTGTCGGAAAGTGAGTTTCATTTGAGAAAGTAAGAGTGATTCTAAGAAAGTCAGATTAATTGTAAGAAAGTCAGATTTTTGTAAGAAAGTCAGACTTTTTGTAAGAAAGTGAGATTTTTTGTAAGAAAGTGAGATTGTAAGAAAGCAGAGAAACGGGCCCCGCATCCAATTTGCCAGCCACTTCAAGCTATGCGTCGATGAGAGAGTGTACAGGTCAAAGAGACGCAGATGCAAACTATCTGCGTCTCATAGACCTTCATGCGTATCTGAATGTTCTCACCACGTCCTTTGTTCAGGCTGACATCACGGCTTTTGCCAACTCTGCGTGCGCCAATTTGGCAAAAGGCCAACTCTCCGACCAGTGCTACCAATTGGCGGACAAGAAGATAGCCGAACTGGCCAAATTTGTTGACCAACAAGTCGTGGAAGCCTTGTGGTGTGCCGAACTCAACCAATGTTGACCATCTCCCGGATAAACAGTCACGTGCTCACGTAAAACGTGTACTTTTCACGTGAAGAATTTACCAAAGTTTTTGTTGACAATTTTTCACATGGGACGTGTATAATTCATGAAAAGTAACGCCTTAGTATTGAATAGTTACTTGATGGAATATATTGTGTTTTTCATAGCTCCAACGGTCTTTTCTTGAACTATCCGGCTGTTCACCTTATAAAAAAGTTCCTTATTGGAATAATAACAATAATAATAATAATAATAATAATAATAATAATAATAATAACAACCTAATAATAGTTAATAACGTTAGAAATTTTCTAATTTTCTGTTGTTAGCGTCAAGAACATTGTTCACTTTTCTGAACATCGTCGTATAATAACATTTTCCGCGTCATGCTCAATACTTTCAAGTTGTGACTTCTCAACATATCAAAACAAAATCTTTCTGTGTTATAAGCTAGTCAATTTCTCTCGATAATGTGCAACTACTTTTTTTATCTCATTTCGTTCATCTCTTAACCCATCGAGCTTGTTGTTTATTCAAGATTGTCCAACCATATCGGATTCTTATAAATATTTGGAATCACATTTTGTTCTTAATCTCCAAAATTGAAGTCGGAACTGATACCTGTGGCCGTAATTTGTGAGCTCAAATGGCTAAGCTATTTGAGTGAAAAGTAAATGACAGAATTCTAATTCATGTTACGATTATTTCCTTATATTTTCTGCTAATTAAACGCAGGTTTCCTAGTTTTACATATAAGCAAAATATATATCATAAGAAGTGTGTCATCAGTTTGTAGTACACTATTTGAGTTTTGCTCAAATAGCTTACCCGGCTATTTGAGCTTACAAAACACGGCCACTGGTATGAGATGAGAAGAGAAAATTCAGGAGAAGTCACCCAATTCATGAAAAATCGATATCCAAATAAGCCATAAGTAACCGAAAAGCCACTCGAAAATACACGCGTTTCAGGGGTTTCACACATGTTCCGAGTAAAAAAAAACAGAACCTCTTTTCACTCTATCTTTTTTAAAGAAGGACGATTATGTGGACCAATCCCATGACAACGGTCCTTTAAACTGCAATTGAAAAATGTATTGCGGTTTAAAGGACTGAAGCGTTTCAATTGGACCACATAATCGTCCTTCTTCAAGCACAAATCAGTTTCCCTTCAGTCTGTCATAGTGACTTATTGTTTTGCCACTCACCATGAGTTGCACTCGAAACGTTCGTGGATACGACCCTCGGAGAATTAAAGTAGGACGATTATGTGCTCCAATCTCGGCGCGTCAGTCCTTTAAACTGCAATTGAAAAATGTATTGCAGTTTAAAGGACTGAAGCGTTGAGATTGGAGCACATAATCGTCATTCTTTAAACGAGCTTAGCACAATTGAAATGAAGACAACGAAACCCCGTATGGATAACGTTTCAATAGAATATAATAGAATAGAATGTTTATTCGCGATTGAACACCTGTCTTTCCACATTGGTATATGTGGCACTACAAACTATGGTTGTAGATTTAGGAGAAAGAATAAAATGTAGAGTATTGTTTACTCTGTTACGCGCTGATTGTATAATACGCATTGATGCAGTTGCAGTATAGTCGTCGCCAACGGAAAGGCGGGAGGGTACTGTATATCTCACTTTTCGCTGTGTACGCACACATGTCTTCGATTCGTAAGCTTGCCCGCTATGTGCTCTAATAGCGCAGTGGCTAGCGCCCTGCTACGAATCTTTTGCTCGCAGGTTCGATTCCGGCGAGAGACAGAAATTTATAAATTTGGCACTCACTATACTGCACAATTGAAACGTGATGCAGATACCATTTCAAAGAAACCACTTATTATAGTTCACACCATTCCTACTGAGACTCGTACAGTAACCTGACAAACTTTCCGAAGGCTGTTGTGAAGCTGAAAATGGAGTTCATGAAAAATGCTCTCGTATATTTAGTCTACCTGAGAAGGAGAATGAGGTACGAAAATCCTCAGCTTCTCCGATCAAAAGTAAGTGAGAAAACGGAAGTTTCGAAATCCTACTGTAGCAGTCTCAGTAGGAATGGAAAAGACTATATTTGTTTGCTCGTTTGGTCGTGTTCGTAGTTTCATAATGTAATGGACATTTGACGCGTAGTGACGCTGTTGAACTTACTCTGAGTTCCTAAAAATGGGGTCATAGGCTCTTTTTTCTATCAATATTGAAATATATTCGTCTCTAATCTCTCTATCCCTCCCTCCATTTACCTTTCTCTCTCTCCCTCTGTCTCTCTTTCTGTATTCATTTCTCTCTCTCTTTCTCTCTCTCTCTCTCTCTTTTTCTCTCTCTCTCTCTCTCTCTCTCTCTCTCTCTCTCTCTCTCTCCCTCTTAAATTAGAGCCGAAACGAACAACACCCATTTTTGAATATAGCCAATTTATCATATAATAGTAATGGAGATTCTCACCTAGTTTGATTTGAGCGTTTTAGATATAATTAGTACTTTAATATAAGCTATCGCAAAATATGTTTTTTTTATTAATCACTAAAACGAAAAATCGGTTCTCCTTCCATTTGAGCTAAAACGGTGAATTCTATATGTAACCGGGTTTATAGGTAACCTAACCCTTTTTTGGTAACATATTTTTCAGATTACCTCAGTAGGTAACCGGATGGTAACCTAAAATGAAAAACCGGTTACCTGTTTTTCTAACGCAAAATGTGATTTTTACCGTTAGTTTTACCGGTAACCGGATCTTAGTTTTTGGTTACTTCCAGGTTACCTACTGAGGTAATCTGAAAAAAAGTTACTAAAAAAGGGTTAGGTTACCTAACCCTATTAGTTATAGAATTGGCCAGCTGAAACATCGTTTTCAGTTATAGTTTTGATTGTAACCGGATTTTAGTTTACTTCCAGATCATCAACTCCGGTGAATCGAAAAAGGTCAAGGTTATCTAAAAACCCGGTTAGTCGTAGAATTTATCTGGCTTCAATGAATGTTTAAAATTTTGAAAAGTCATTCATTTTATCCTACGACTGTCGCTGCTATACAGCGTGCACAAACACCGCAAACGTGTGCTCGCGTGGTTTTTATTCAACGGACAATTGTAAAATCGTTTCTATTTATTTATTTTTAATTATTTTTGTTTTCTTATATTGTTGATTTCTATTTGTTTTTGTTTTCAGCTTTTTCAATTCATTCCGATTTTTTAGGGTCTAACTGAAAGAAATGCGGCAAGTTCAACCAGATGTGCAAGCAGTGAGTTTATTCATAAAAAAAATTGTTTATATGTGTATACGTGCGTTCGTTATCATAATGTCAGTTCACATTTCTGATTGATTGAACGGGTTAGTATAGGTTCGATGTTCTTTATTTTGTATCCAGTAACCGATCTTTCTAGGTGGTTTACCAGTTCCTAAATAATTACATCATCATCATCGATATCAGCATCAGTTTGACCTGTTATTGCAGTTTGAATACCTTCTTGAACGATGTACAACTATAAGTTCAAGTCATCAGGGTTGCGAGAACCTAAAAACTACAACTTAATGCCATTCTTTATGAACTTGTAGGAAGAGACTAAATTCCGTCTCAAAAAGTAGTTATCAGAATGGGCGCGGACGAATTCACTTTGGGTGGATATTGTACAAGTTAATCAGTTGATATCGTTTCGTTTATGATGAATTTTTGTTATATCAGGTGCTCGAGAAGTTCCATATTTCTACGGACAAACTGTATGAAATAAGTGAGAAGATTGAGCAGGAACTGAAGGTATTTTCATTGTCATTTCGTACCTATAACTATTCACTATCTTTTTGAAGGGTTTAGCCCTTCCATCCCACAAACCGAATTTTTTTCACCTATTCTTTGCTGGAAATAAACAAACTGGCTAATGGCTACATTTTACTTCACTGCAAGCTTGCACGTTATAGATACATACACTTATAATCGTATAACGCTTCTAAATATGCAGATGCGCCACTACCAAATTGATTTGCTCAAATAATTGCACCATACACAAAACATGAGTGAAGTTCTTCGATGCTCTTCTCGTCGCAATTTAGTTTTGCTTTGTTGCATAACATGTAAACCGAATACCAAACGTGCACATTCGCGCAATAAAGCCGCTCAGCTTCCGAGTGATGTGAGGTTCAAGGTAATCAGTGGTCTTAATTTTGAATTTGTTCACCTTTTTTTTGTATTTTCAGGGGTACCAGGTAAAAGTCATTCAGGGAAAGATAATTCAGAAGTAAATTCCATTAATTCACTCAAGACAGAATTTGAGAAATACGGAACGTATTTGGAACACGAAAAAATTGATTGTGTTCATCTATTTTTGTTTCTAGGCCGGTCTGGCTGTTTCCAATGGTTCTTCGATTGCCATGCTGCCATCTTATGTACCAGCACTTCCGGACGGATCAGGTAAGCTGCGGAGGGCTAATTCTATATGTAACCGGGTTTTTTGGTAACCTTACCGGTTTTTGGTAACCCTTTTTTCAGGTTACCGCACATGTAACTGATAGGTAACCTAAAACTTAATTTCGGTTACCGTTCAAACTTACGGTAAAAACCACATTTGGTGTTAGAAAAACAAGTAACCGGTTTCTCATTGTATGTTACCAACCGGTTACCTACTGGGGTAACCTGAAAAAGGGTTACCAAAAACCGGTTCGGTTACCAAAAAACCCGCTACATATAGAATTCACCGTGTTTGGACTATTTGAAGTCATAGAGTACTGAAAGTGGACCTTCTCACCCGGAAAAATTCCATTTCCTACCTTATTTTGCATCGTTTATCATCCATGTTGCAGGTAGCTAGTAAATTACTAGTCAGACTATTTGACAAAACTTAGTCCGTTTTTAAAACTGAGCACTTGGAAAATGACGATTTTGCTCCGTTTCTCAATGTTTTCCAACTATTCTGACAGCATGCTTCTAACTTATACTGGTTGTACGGTTACCAGGTTACCACGTTGTCTTCCTCATCTATTATGGTTCTGTTTTCCAGAAGAAGGACAGTACGTGGCCATTGATTTGTCCGGTAAAAACCTGCGAATCATGCTGTTGACGCTGAACGGATTTGGCAACGAGCCAACGGCAGTGAACACGAATTTCATTGTGCCCAATCACGTGATGAAGGGAACTGGGGATCAGGTATAGTCTGTTTCACACAACGATAGCCCTCTACAGTTAGATTACAAATATTTCAAGTAAATTTTTTATATTTTGTAGGTATTCTAAGTAGTTTAAACTCTCTGATTCTGTTTTTCATGCATTGGATGATACAAGCATAGATACAGTAAGTCTAAAAGGCTGTTTCTTGGTTAAATAAATCCGCTTGAAAGTTCGGAAGATTACTGTAGAAAGTCATGGAAGGGTGAAACGAACTATACGCACAACCTAGTTACTTCCTCAGTGACCCTGACCCTTGACCTCTTTTTTTCGAAGTTGTCTTCACTGCAATGTAAGTTTTACTGTACTAAAATAAACATATCTAATTTTGAAAGGAAATATGGTCGTTTCTATAAGGTCACGTGTATTTTTTTTCTACCTTTTTGGTGTGAAACGATGATCAGCAGGGGCGAAAGGGTACCTTTTAGATGTCTGCTTTAGCTTTTCACTCTGTTAGGGCCGAATTCACTTTGCAAGGTATCATTTTTTCTCGCAAGGAAAACTATAAAGTTTTCCGAAAATAACCCAATTGTACGAATTGTGGAAGAAAATGTGAGATGTGAATGTGACCGTTTCTCGATTTGGTTGCAATCTGTAATTTTCAGTTGTTCACCTTCATTGTCAATTGTCTGCAACGCTTTTTACAAGAGTTTGGACTGGTAGAAGCCAATTTACCCATAGGTATGCCGATATTATATTTCTACTACTGTCAACCATCTTATTTTTCCGAACACTAGTAAGGTGTGTATTTGACAAGGCGGTACCGTGTTTTCGATTTGGATACGTGAAAATTCATGACTTTTTAATTTTTCGCGATACTAGATAAAAAATTGCCGACATCAACAGTTGGCTTATATACTATCAAAAAACTACTGGCTAAAAAGGTGGGAGCTAGTAGCTAGTTCAATTATAATAGTTTTCATAGACCAGTAAGGTTGTCCGAATAGTCGAAAAAAAAAGAAAAACGGACTACATTTTTGCCGAAAAGAAGCTATTCGGTCTACTTTTGATGAAAAATCATAAACTTTCACGTGTTAACACATACACCGCCAAGGCCTCCCATAAAGGGGGGAGTCGCGAACAAATTCTTGTGAAAAGTAGGGGTTGCGAACTGTCAACTAACGATTTTCATACAAAATCAGCTATAATCGTACGGAAATCAGTTGAATATTGCCGTTTTGGGGGGTCGCGAGACGAGAAAACACGGAGGGGTCGCGAGAATTTTGGAGGTTTAAGAGGCCCTTGGCGGTGTATGTGTTAACATAAGAAAACGGACTAATTTTTGTCGCTCAGTCAGACCTTACTGGTGTATGATAGTTTTATTAATAATAATTACAACAATAGTCATAATAATAATGATAGTTGTATATATCTAGGTTTCGTGTTCTCCTACCCGTGTGAGTTGCTGTCTATCCGATCAGCTCGTCTTCTGTGGTGGACAAAGGGATTCGACATCAAGGACTGTCTCCAGAAGGACGTCGTCAAACTACTAGAAGAGGCACTCGAGATGAATATGGTTAGTTTTTTGTTCTAATTATTATCACATTCTCACACATTTTTCCCACTTTCCCTTCATGAAATTACCCTATACGATATATTATCACACTCTCACACAGTAGGTAATTCTATTATTTCGCCAGCGAAGTGTTAGAGGAGCTAGAATAGAGGTATCCTGTTTTCCCAATCCCAATGTCGGAAAAAAATCATGAATTCTCACGTTTTCAAGTCAAAACAACGGACGCCCTGTTGTGGAATAGTGATTGGTCCTAAATAAACATGCATGATGTATTCATGGTAATAGGCTAGTTTTTGGCGAAGAGTTGATGCAAAACAACTATAGAAAACCGTAAAGGGAGTTTTTCGCATGAGTCAGATCACACCAGTAAAGTGTGCTCTTTTCTACTTGAATACCTCAAGGTTGAATTTTGAACAAAGTAGCGCCAATTCGCCAATTCGCATACGTTAGGCTATGGATGGAAAGGTCCGTTTTTCTTCTTTTATCACTATATTGTGTTTTCAGTCGACAAAGGCTCAAATCAAGGCGGTGATGAATGACACGGTGGGCCAATTGGCGGCCGCCAGCCACAAATATGGGGCCGAGTGCACGATTGGGGTCGTCATCGGATACGGGTTAGTCTGAGTACACACAATACACCAATGAGTATCACTATTTCTTTTTTGTCTGTTCCATTTTGTGACATTTGAGCGGACGTGGAGGACTTTTGCTTTTCTGGCATAGCCAGAGTAGGTAGCTTATTTTTGAGCCGACGGATTCATATTGAGCAATGTATGAGCCTCAAGGAAAAAATTTAGGATATCATAAATGTCGGCCTCAAATCTCAAATGAAGTGTATATCTCAAAGAGTTCAGAATGAATGATGTTTTAGTAAAATGTTGACAATGGGGCATGGGCGAAGGCAGTGGCCTTGCACGCGTATACAGTTTTGACTGTTATGTCTAGTTTGGAGACCAGTATTAATACCCGTGTTTTCAGGGCGAATTCTCTATTTAACCCGGTATTTTGTTAACCCTAGCAGTTAACCAATTACCGGGTTACCCGGTCAACCCTTTTGTTAACCACTTGGCAACCCAAAATTTCCCCCAAAACACGTTGTAAGAGAGGGTTACAAAGGGGTTAACCCAGTAACCCTGTTAAGGTTACTTGCTAGGGTTCACGAAATACCGGGTTCCTTCTGGAATTGGCCTGTTTTCAGTTGCAACTCGTCGTATTTGGAGAAAACGGAACGAATCACGAAATTCGATGCTAAGGCAGCCAATTACGACCATCCGAATATGGTGGTCGTCACCGAGTGGGAGGAGTTCGGGGCAAAGGTCGGAAGGGATTCTATTTTTATTTTGTATATAAATATTCCAGGTCCAGGTTCTATTACAGGATATAGCATCTATGTTTCTGCTTAGTGTCTAGCTTTTTTCAATCTTCAACTTTTTGACACACTATCGCGTTTGTCTGAAGAATAGTAAAAGTTTTGTAATCGAAATTTTGATCGCAACACTTGAAAAGTTTAGAATCGAGTGTTTTTCGGGACATTTATTGGAACACTGTCAACTTTCTGTTTGCAGGGCGAGTTGGATGACATTCTGACGCAATTCGATAGGGAAATCGACGAATCCTCCGTTCATCAGGGAAAACAAATGTAAGAACAACAGCAAATACTTGTACTTCATGATGGGCTGTATTTTAGGATGGAAACACGGTAATATCTTTGAAGAAACGAGGAATAAAAGGTGTTGGCCTTAAAAATAGAATAATTTTCTTTGCTGTAGAGTTTGATGTAGTAGTGGCGTTCTTTGGTTGGTTGACTCAACTTTTTCATTACCTTTTCCTACTAAAGGGATGCTGATGGGCACACATATGACTAGTTATGTTTAAATCTTATAAATCATGAAACCTTGAAAGTTGAGAATAGCCTGGTATTTGAGCAAGAATAGCCCAGCGCCGAAAGGGCCGAAATTTTGGAAGAATGAAAGAAATTCGGGAAGAATTATTCCAACTTCGAATCAAAAATTTAATGTTCAGCAGAAAGATGTTTTTGCTTTTGAGTACTTGCGATTTTTTAATATTTAGGGGGGGGGGGTCGTTCCGGCCATGAGCCCGGTCATAATTTCGGTCATCTTTGTACACATTTTCAGAATCGACAAATTGACGGGTGCTCTCTATCTGGGAGAGTTGGTGAGGAGAGTCCTGCTTCAACTTCTGACGGATAAGTGAGTCTTTACTTGTTCAACGCCGTTAGTATAATAAGTGTTGAGAAATTGAAATGTTCGATTCACTAGAATTTTTTCTGTATTTAGTTGGAAGAAAAGCATAACTTTCTCGTTGCTCTGGGGGAGGCTCGAACTTTCGAATGTTCTGGCGTTACCATCACGGAAATGTTTGTCTTCAAGTAATATTTCAGACATTTGTTCGACGGCCAAGCATGTGAGAAGTTGGAGGAAGCGGACTCGTTCCCAACCAAATACATCTCAGAGATATTGGCGTGAGTTTTGTCCAAGATCGTTATTCGCTTCAATGTCGATATTTTTCGCGAAACGTCGTTCAATCTGGTTTCTTGTATATAGCAATGTAGCGAAACATGACCTTTGATATTTTCCAACCCAACGACTAAACCAGGTTTCGGGCATTTCAATCATGCACACCATTCATATTTTTCAAAATTGATCAATGAGTTATCGATTTTTCGTTAAGTGAGGAGGATGGCAATTAACTTATAATTAGGTGATAACTATTCCGATTCCTCTATAAATTCATCGATTCTTCGTTAAGTGAGGAGGCGGACAGCTTCAAGGCGTGTCGTCGCATCTGTGACGAGTTGGATGTGCCGATGCACGGCTCGGTCGACTATCTCATCATTCGACACGTCTGTCACACGGTCTCGTTGAGAAGTGCCAGTATTGTGGCGGCAGGTACGTCCTGGAGAAGGAGCCCGTGATATGTCTAAATTCGTACAGTTACCATACACCAGCAAGGTTGTCCGAATAGTCACAAATCGAAAACGGACTACTTTTTTGTCGAAAAGTTGAAAATCGGTCTACTTTTGATGGAAAATCTTAGACTTTCACGTATTTACATCTTAAAACGGATAAATTTTTGTCGCTTAGTCGAACCTTACTGGTGTATGACAATTACTTGCTAATTCGTGAAAAGTATAGAGTTTCTACCGATAATGCCTCGGTAAGAAGTGCCGGCATAGTCGCGGCAGGTACACGATGGTTCAATCTCACGTATGTATGTAACCGTTTTTCGGCTGAAATACTGGAAAATGCATAATTTTGAACAAAAACAGGTAATTTCTTCCCATTTTGACCAAAAAGTAGGCACAGGATCTCATAATGATGTGCTAGAATAGTTGCGGCAGGTAATTGAGATAGAATAGCCCGGTCAACTAGCGGGGGAATCGGGGGGAATCCTCAACATTATTGTCAACTTTAAGTGTGCTGCTGGAACTCATCTACACCAGTTGTGAGTGACCTTTCTATGAGAGAGAAACCGTACAAAATATTATCATATAAGTACAATTTCTCGATTCTTTATGCATAAACAAACTTTTGTTACCGTTGATTCATTGATTTACCGTTTCAGCGATCAGCGCCCTGCTGCGTCACATGGATATCTCTCGGGTGAAGATCGGAGTGGGCGGAGCCTTGATCCAATTCCATCCCACCTACCATCAGATGCTGGAGGAGAAACTCATCGAGCTGGCCCCCTCTAATATGGTGGTCAGTTGCATTCATCAAAGAAAGACGATTATTTGGACCAATCCCGTGTCAACGGTCCTTTAAACTGCAATTGAAACATGTATTCCGGTTTAAAGGACTGCAGCGTTGCGATTGGACCACATAATCGTGCTTCTTCAATAAAATATCCCCTCTGTTAGATACTATGTGATGCTCACTTTCGTCCGATTCGTAGCGAAGCATGGTCACTTTTTGGGGTAATGTTGAAGATGATAGATTGCTAAGCAAAATCGCAAAATTATATTTTTTTTCAAATCATAGTTTGCCCCGCATGTGAACTGAACTACTTCAGGTGTGGTTGCATAGTAACATAAATTAGGAGTTAAACGTGGGGAGGGGGAATGAAACGTGTACAATGGATTTCTTGGAGGGGGGGGGGGGTTGTTTTTTTCGATCATCTTCGGAAGAGCTAATCATATATATTTGTTCTCTTTCTCTCTATGACAAGAGCTAATCCTGCATTTGTTGGTATTTCAGTGGGAGCTGGTGCCCGCGGACGAGGGAAGTGCTCGCGGAGCAGCTCTCATAGCAGCCGTCACCGAGAAAATGCAACTCTAATCGGCACGAGATAGCGGTACCGTAGGTGGTCTAATGGGCGACATGTTCTCTAGATCTACGCATTTCCCCACTAAAATTGTATCTTATAGTCGGTTTCACTATTCGTTAACTTTCTACAGTATGATTTTGATATTGGTAGTCAGTTTTTCTCGAAATGTTGATGTCACAATTTAGCAAGCTAGACTATTTCAAGGCACGTAAATGTGCTCTTGAAAAACACGTAATGGAGAGTTTCATTGCTTACTGTAACTCGTAACTGTCAACGGATGAGTGAACCTATCTATAGTTGATAGCATTTTTCCCTCTAGAATACACTAGTCTTTGTGAATCGGTCATGTAGCAAGTTGATTTGTATGCAGTATGCCTGAATTTTCATTATTCTGCCTTTTTTCATCTTTTAATTGGATTTTCGATGGTATGGTCTAGACTCAACAACGTTGTTCTCAGCACGGGAAGAGTGTAGTTTGTAGTGTAGTGCTTGTCAGATGATAGTCTTCATACAGAAAGGACGATTATGTGGACCAATCCCGACGCTTCGATCCTTTAAACTGCAATACATTTTTCAATTGCAGTTTAAAGGACCGATACGTCGGGATTGGTTCACGTATTCTTCCCACTTTAAGTACTCAACGTATTGTTTGATAATGGCGATTTGAGATTGTTTACAGTACAGAAATATCGAGCTAGCTGTTTGCACTAGCACTTGTAGTTTGTACTCTGCTTCGTTTTAATCAATAGATTGTATTGATGTTTCAATCAAAAGCGTTTTTGTGCATGTAGCTCCGAAAATTTGAACACACAGACAAAATCTAGGTTACCGTGTACAGTAGCGAAACCTGGTTCACACAGCCGGCTGTATTGCGTTGTTTCATGTGAATTCATCATAATTTCGTTGTCGTTATTCGCCGTAGCTTAAACTGCGTGGATAAAATAGGTTTTGTAGTCTGTGTTTAGTTCGTAGATATGTTTGTAAAAGAATTTGTGAAAGTTTTGTGCGTTCGCGCAATCTAGCCATTTAGTCAGTATTTACCAGAGAAATAGCGAGATTAAGCCAAGTGTATATTGTAATAATGTTTGGCTAGTAGTTTTCAGCCCACTCGTAGACTTGTAATGTAACTGCCATATTCTATCAAATGTGTATCTAATATAGTAATCATTTAAAAATATTGAGGTAAATGACGTGTTTTCTCAAGTTTATACTGTAAATGTTTGTATGTTTTCATGTATTCACTGCGTTGTAGCATTTGAGCCAAACGGCTGCACGTTTTGGTTGATGAATAGTTTTTTTTCTTTACATATTTTGTGGTTTCATGATTTTGGTCGTGGACCACTGTTATATTTGTTTTATTAGGCATTCTATTTATATTTCCTTTTACAATTGAAATAGTGATGTAATTGTGCTTTAGAAATGCTTCGACATGCAGTCAGTCTAGCCAGGAGCTCCGCCAGTCATAGGGTACGTTGATTTGTTTTTCTTCTGTAAAGAAAATTTGGTTGCTTTCAATTGCAACTATACATGCAAGCCGGTTGCATGTGTAATTGGTTCACGACGTGGACCAATCCCGACGTATCGGTGCTTGAAATTCGATTGAAAAATTAATTGCAGTTTGAAGGACGGATGCGTCGGAATTGGTCCACATGCTCGTCTTTGTTAAACGGTTTCAAGTGGTTGACTGTTTAGAAAGTTTTATTTCAGCAGTTTTGTCGTACTAATCATACTAGTGAATATCGCTATCCGGCTCGCTTTTGCAGTAGCAGATCTCTTCGTTTAGCTAATGTTCGTCTTTAAAGAAGGACGATTATGTGGACCAATCCCGTTACATCGGTCCTTTAAACTGCAATTGAAAAATATATTGCGGTTTAAAGGACTGAAGCGTTGCGATTTGACCACATAATCGTCCTTCTTTAAGGTTCAACAGTTGCGGTTTCTCAATCTACAGGAGTATCAGAGCAAGGAAATACTAGACAAGTGAGTCTAAATTGTTTAGAGACTAAGGATTCTCAATAGATTTAGAACGCGTCAGGCGTGAATTATTCATTTAGCCCATGTTTCTGTGAACAAAACCAGGTTCCTGAATCGTAATTTGAAAACATTTCGGTGTTCTTTGCTTTGAATTTGTAATCCTTTCGGCAATCGAAACCCGGTTTCTTGGTTAAACGTTTCGATTTCTAAGAAACCCGTTTTCTGGTAGTTTTGCTCGCTTGAGAGCAAAGAAGGTGCAAACTAAAATCTCACTTTTTCTCGTTCTCAGGCATGGCTGCAGTGTTCAGAAGTTCATCGTTGCTTCTGACAGAAAAGAAGCCGAAGATAAACTCAAGGCTTTCGGTGGGTATCGATTTTGATTGGTCAATTTGAAAGGGGCGGTGGGGAGCAAGTGTTTCATCAGTATAAGAGAGAGAGAGAGAGAAAGTGAGAAGTGTACGAAAAACTTCTATTGTATGTTTGCCTTTGCAAACCGGCTCACTTGTAACGGTGAGCTAGATCTTTGGATAAAACGCCAACAAACGGCGTCCTCGGTTTTTAACGCTCTGCATATGATTCGCGCAAAAATAAGCGCGTTACGCAGCGAAATAGTGCTGTGATCGGACCGAATTGCAGTGGGGTACAGTGTCCCGCCACGAAAACTTTCTGGAACTCAGACCATAGGCTGTTAATTACAAATTCGCGTTTGGTCGAAACTGTATTGCAACAAATCTAGTGATATAGTGTGCCCCGAAGAGACGTCAGACGACGAGGGGAAAAGTCAATATGTATGACAGTCACCCTGTATAAACAGTAATTTACTGTTTTGCAACGACGCTTGTTCTGAGAAGGAGCTCAATACAAGTTTAATCGCAAATTTTAGTGTAGGCGAGAACGCCGTGAACAGTGGTGTGCTCTCTTTCTTAGATCGGTCCCGCAGTCGGGGTAGTGTAAGTGGGTAAGGTTGAGGATGTCCTTCCTGTCAGTTAATTCGGGCACACACAACTGTGAGCTGTGATATTTCTCAAAGAAGCAACCGTTTTTTCATTCAAGATCCGTGGAAGTTTACTATTTTTGTCAGAACTGGGGCATTCCTCCCCATTTGGGCGAAAACGATACGGTTTTTGACTTTTTTTCGCTATTAGGACAACTTTACTGACGTATGTTTCTAGGCCAAATGGAGTTTGTGGTAAAGGCTCAAATCCTGGCCGGCGGTCGCGGAAAAGGCCGATTCATCAACGGAAAACCGAACCTCGGAGGAGTTTTCATCACCAAAGAGTCAGTTTTGGGTTCCTTTTTTTATTAATCTCAGCCTTTAGTGTTTGGCCTGGGCCTCCTGTTCATACTACGGTGATTTCAAAGGCGTTTGCCATCACACTTACAAAAAAACGGGAGAAATGGTTGGCAAAATCGGCTAGGTTACGTAACCAGGTCACTTGTAGGGCTGTTTTCGCAACCAATTTCTGAACTGTTCTCAAGTCATTCCCATTTTACGGATGTGCTCATGATTTGGTTTTGCAACCATACACCAGTAAGTAGTCCGCTTTCAAAGTGAAGCACATGAAAATCTGTGATTTTGCGTCAAAAGTAGACACATTTGCTCGTTTTCGGGGAGAACTTAGCCCTCTCTTTGGTTTTCTTAGGCTACTTCAATGACTTTTCTGGGATATGTTCACCACTGACTTCCCTTGTTTCAGTCGAAAAGAGGCGTTGGATTCGATTCCGGAGATGATTGGCAAACGACTGGTCACCAAGCAGACTTCCGCCGAGGGAGTACTCGTTGAAAAGGTGCGAGAGATTTTGGTTTCTTTCATTTTTGTAGAGAAGTACAATTCAGAGTTCTCCAGCAAACGAGTTTTTGTGTTTAGTCATACGTCATACGGGGTATGACTAAACACAAGTAAGGTCCGACTAAGCGACAATAAGTATTCCGTATTTAGCTGTAAACACGTGAAATTTTAGGATTTTTCATCAAAGGTAGACCGATTTTCATGTTTTCGGCTGAAAAGTAGTCCGTTTTCCGAATTTTTCTGACTATTCGGACAACCTTGCTGGTGTATGGTTAGTTTGTATGGTGAAGGTGCGCTCGAACTTGTCTACATCTTTTCGCACGTTTTTCCGCTGACTTGGCGTAAATGTAAAAGGTGAAAGTGTGTCAGCATTATTTTTCGCCTATTTAGGTGTTGTGAAAAACAAGACAACTACAGAGATCTGGAGACCTTGTTTCCAAAATGAAGTTCCTTCCAGAAACGTGAAGGCTAGATTCAAAATACGTGAAAATTTTCCGAGTCGAGGCAAAACTTGGTGAGCATGTTTGTAATGTTTGCTTAGAATCTCAGCATTACTCCAAAACGTGGCCAACGTAACCATCAGTCAATATTAGAATGAGTGTTCAGTATTTAGCGCGTCACCCATGTTTGCAGGTGATGGTAGCGGAGGGTGTCTCCATCAAGCGAGAGACGTATCTGGCGGTGCTGATGGACCGCGAGTCTAATGGACCGGTGGTGGTGGCCAGTCCCGCGGGCGGAATGGACATCGAACAGGTGGCCGAGACCACGCCCCATCTCATACACAAGGTAGGGGCACTTATGACGTCATATTTGACTATGACGTCATGAATGGATGTGATGCTTCATTGGTGGAGGATATGTGTCAATGATTTGTAGACAGGGATCCGCCCCATCTCATACACAAGGTAGGGGCACTTATGACGTCATATTTGACTATGACGTCATGAATGGATGTGATGCTTCATTGGTGGAGGATATGTGTCAATGATTTGTAGACAGGGATCCGCCCCATCTCATACACAAGGTATGGCGAATTTGTAGTTTGATCTCGATAAGAGTCTGTAGTTTGGTCTGCCTCGCCTGGTGGTGACGTCATTGTTGATTGTGACGTAATTTTGAAGAGAAAAAAAAACACACGAGACTGTCCTACACTAAAGAAGCCGTTTACGAAATAGTATGAATATTCGCATTCGGACACTTTTACGAGAGTAGTCTGTGGAAGGGAAGAGATACGCTATTAAGGAACGAAAAGATATATCCTCACAATCCGTCTAAAAGATGGATTGTGACGAGCAAGAACTGATTATTCATTGAGGATGAAACAATTTTAGTAAATGTTTTTTGTTAAGGGACTGTTTCTCCATAATATCCAAAAACAACCAGAATCCAACTAAACTATGGTGGATGTCTTCCTGTTTTCAGGAGCCGATCGATATTTCCGATGGAATGTCCCGTGAACAATCTCTGAAAATATCGAAAAATCTAGGATTCGACGGCGAACTTTGCGAAAATGTTTGTTTGTTTATTTTTGTTTTTACCAATACATAAAAAACTCAATTGTGCGATAGCTATAAAAGTTTGCCCAACATATGGTGATTTCATTCCGACATGATGACATGAGACATGTTTTACCGAAATGATGTATGGAATCTGATCAGTGGATAATGATCATCGAAAATCTGTCAACTTGTGAACTATTGTCGGACCTTCCTTCTTCATGGGGCCATCGCGTTATTTTCGATTCATGTTGATGAAGTGCCCTTATTTTCGGTTTTTTTTTTCAAACTTTTCCGTTTCAGGCTGCAAATGAGATTGAACGACTGTACAAGTTGTTCATTGCCGTAGATGCAACACAGGTGGAAATCAATCCATTTGTGGAGACAAATGACGGAAGAGGTACGAGACGGTTAGAGAAAAGGGGTAAAGAGAGGAATTGAGTTGTGTATGAATAGTGAAAGAGGAATAGGTGAGAGAAGAGATACAGAGAAGGAGTGGGGACAGACAATTTCTCAGCAAGACAAGTACTAGTCTCTATCTGGTTTCACGAACACGTTCTAACAAAACAATGGGTGATTGTTGAGAAGAGCTTTGAGAAGTCAGTATATTGTTATTGATTGATTTCAGTCTCACAATATTGATTGATTTCGGTCGCACAGTATATTGATTGATTTCAGTGTTCTGTGTGGACGCGAAGATGAACTTTGACGACAGCGCCGCGTTTCGTCAGGCGGAAATATTTGCCATGCACGATCAGTCGGACCAGGTGGGAACATGAAAACGTGGCATGCTCAAGGAAAACGTGAAATTCTCACGTTTTCACCCTTTTCTATTTAATTTAAATTGACGAGCGTCGATATTGAATCGTATTGAAAAGTTTTAGGGTCGTTGTTGAAATGAAACATCAATTCTCCGACTCTGGTATAGAACAACCGAGGCGGGACGGTATGCAGTGCAGTGTTTTCAGAATATCGAATTTCCCACATTAGTCGAAGTGAAATCACGTTTTAACTGGTGAGCAACTAGATTCATCGTTTGTGTTTGCAGGATATTCGTGAGGTGGAGGCTAACAAGTATCAACTGAATTATATCGGAATGGACGGTAACATCGCCTGTCTCGGTGGGTATTCATTAAGAACTGGTTTCAGTTGAATTGTAATATCCTGTTATACTTTTGCTTTTTTTTCTAATTCTTGTGGTATGTCGTGCTGGTCTGCTACGTTTGTAGTTTGCTCTCGTTGCATTCAAATTGTACGAGTGCAGCTCAAACTACAACTCTGTTGTGGTCGTTCACAATGTGTCTGTGTTTTTAGTGAACTTCGGTTGTAGTTTGAATCCACTGAATGGGTTCTGATTCAAATGCAGAATAAACTACAACTCTAACTACAATATTTGCAGTGAACGGTGCCGGTCTAGCGATGGCCACCATGGATGAGATCAAGTTGAAGGGCGGAGATCCGGCGAATTTCCTCGACGTCGGAGGCGCCGTGACGGAGGACCAGGTCTACCACGCATTCAGAATCATCACCGGCGATCCGAAGGTATGTTCAGAGTGTAAACTACAAACGACGATACGAAGAAGAGGTCACAGATCGAACGACGTTCGTGCAGTTATTTGGAGCGTTTAAAGGCGGTCACAATTCAAGTTTAGAAACCACGTGAATATTTTGCCCAACTTGTATCATTTCGTTTCGTATATCCAGCCGTTTACTTGAAAAATCTTCTTTCTGATTGGAATCCGTTGTTGGGGTACACTGTAGTTTCTGTGTTTCTGAGATGGCTTGCAAACTGAGGCCGTATGCATGAAACATCCCGGGCCGGTTTGGCATGCTATCCCGAGCTGAATTGGCCGGGAAATAGCTCGGGATAGCATCCCAACCCGGCCCGGGATGTTTCATGCATACGGCGTACGGCCTCTGATGCAATTTCTAATAATCCGACGTACTATTTCAAACACAAGTTCTTATTTGTTTGGTTTTCCGAGAACTAGCCATTATTGCAGGTGGAATGTGTGTTGGTGAACATTTTCGGTGGAATCGTCAACTGTGCTACAATTGCCAATGGAGTCGTGGCCGCGTGCCAGAAAATGCAGTTGAAGGTACCGTTGGTGGTACGATTGGAAGGTTAGTTGTTCATTGATTTTGGAGAAAAACTAGAAAATAACGTTTATATGGTTGTAGACGTAGAAAGCGGTGGTATTGAAAGTGTTAATAGAGAATATCAAATGCGCGACATGTATACTTGGTGATATTAGTGACAGTAGCACCTATTAGATTTACCCCCAAACAAGAATACTCCCTGATTGATTTGAGACAAAAAATCGTGGGTTTTGCATTGTAGTGGTACATCTGATCATACGAATGTCTTTATGTACACTATGTAACATATAATAAATTACATGATCAAAACGACTGGTTCACAGAAAACAATGTATACAGCTTTGCGACTTATTGTAGTCTGAATAGTATTTATACACATTAGACTTGTTCCGGCTCTGTGGATACAAGTTTCGGGCTATGGTGATCTTTGGACTCGGTGAACGGATGATGTTTGTAGTATTGATCGAATAGGGTGTTTCTCAAGGCGAATATAGCTCCCACGGCCCTTCTATAGGGGGTAATGTACCGCATTGTGATGAGAGAACTGGCTAACGGCAGTATGTCGGCGGTCGCCATGGTCAGGTACTCGAGGATGGGATGGTTGAGGATCTGGAAACACACAGAAGAAATATGGGGAATGGGGTCATTTACTAAGTTGGTCTAGTGTCTGCGGGAGGGTGGCGAGTCAACATTTTATGACTAGATAGTAGATAGCTCAATAAGAGCATTTCCACTTTTCTATTCAAATTAGTCAAACTATTGTAGTTTCTTAGTGGGTAAAGCAATCCTAGGTTAAAGTCATGCATTGTCACTATCTATCTTCTCGTCTGTTGAAAAACAGCGGTGCATGAACTTGTGCACCAACCCAAAATGTATTCGGCAATATACGATCTTTCTTATCCTCATCCACATACCTGTAACTGTCCGAGGGCGTAGAGAGTCATTGTGAGAATGAGTAACAATGGGAGATAGGACTGCAGACATAACACCTGAACAAAAATATACAAAGTGATTTCGGGTTCACTTCCACTTAGATTTACGATTGACGAGTTAAAAAATAGTGCGTAAATCTACTTTTAGCTGGAAAGAGTCACTTCTGTTTTGCAGACTTGTTATATATCGTGTCTCTGTAGGCATTTCATTTTCATATTTCTCAGTGATATTGAGACTGGACCACCACGGAACGGAAAATTGTGCTGGTATTACGGTAGAAAAGTAAAATTATGAGTACAAATCGAGTACAACTATTATTTCAGTTGTGCTACTACCAGAGGCGTACAAATAATTTCGAAAAGTTTTCATCATTCTCTGTGATGTTCTGGGGAACTCCATGTTATACCTCGGACCTCTGATGTGACTTTTGGGGGGGGGGGGGGGGGGGTTATAACGAACCGAGAGCAGTTGTAGATGAACGGTGCGATTCGTCTGATGAAGTCTGAGACGTTTGTTGTCCAAAATCTTGATGATCTTTCGCTTCAGAATCACAATTAGGATGTATATGGGAATGTTGGGTAAAATCTGAAGATTACCAGTTATAAGTAGAAATCTACAATGTACAGTTTTCAATGATTGAGACGATTTTCAGTCATATGTGAGCACTTTATATGAATAAAGCTGGAACCAAAATATGTACTCTTGCGCTAGTGATTGTTTTTCTCTATGAAGTGACCCGGAAAGAATGGTTTGAACTATAGTAAGGATAATGATCTGTTTTGAGAGCTTCTGCTCTACTCACCACGTATAGTAGTCCCATGAGTTTAATTGTTTCCTGATAGTTTATATTTCCGAATAGAGTGAGACCCTCTACGTCGTAGGTGGGATGATATTGTTGTAGATTCAGTCGAAGTATCAATGGAGACGCGAAATCTTGCAGATTCACCACCTAAACAGTGATTCAATGAAATATGTGTGTGTACTAAACAAACGTACTCTTTTCTATAATATAAACAATGTTGCGCAGAGAATATTGTGCTCAATTTCTATGGCACACAGTATCGATGATAATATTACTCTTCTATTCATCTGTATCAGAAACAAATTAGGACTGAATATCCGACAATCACTTTCTAGAACGGCATGTGAAGTTACGAAAGAAGATCAGATGATCAACAAAGCGAGACCATATCCGTTAATTTCATTGTCATTGTCTGGTTGTCATTATGTAAAAACAGAACACTGGCCTTTTCTTATTTGACTTGATGTTTAGCCAACTTGAGGTCATATTTTATCGAATAGTTGAATTGTGTGCGAGATCCCGTGTACCAAAATAAGAGTGGGTGAGAGAATAACTAGTGTAATTATGGGGTTTTAAGTGGATCGTATGAGTTTACCTGTATGGGGTTAAGGGATGTGTGCAAGTTTGAAATTTCAACTAACCAGCCATATGAAAGTGGGTAGATAGGTGAGTAGACATAGCCTGGCTAGCTGGGACGAGGTGGGGGTCTGCGGTCGAACCAGGATATAATATCGATAGGAGAAGGAGAGCACTTGTGACATGAGGCAGTGGATCAGCGCATGCATCATCACCTGAAATATAACAAAAATGGATAAAAACAGAAAGGCACAGTTCGTTGTCAATACTCGTACAACGAATATATGGTCGTGTGGACAATGTGCGGTATTGATTGTTTTCCATAGTTTATAGTTTATACCGTATCCTAACCATCAACCGCGCTGCAGTTATACTTGTGATGAACACGTTCTTCATGATCTTTACCTATTAGTTAGAGAAGATTTCTCATGAATCGTGTTTTCAATGTGATTTACTAGTATATAATGGTTCTAGTTATAGTTCGTTTTCTAAAAGTGCATTTATATTTGCCAATGCTTGGTTATGAGTTTTTTTTCGAAAGAAACCAATTAGTAATGCAGTGGTTCCATTTTAATGAGTGTACTCTGGCAGGCGAATCTGGGATTAATTTGGTTTTTCTCAAGCGAACGGCCAGCGGTCAATTTGGCATGTTGACAGCTCGCCGAAAATATTGGACCTTTGGCATATCTGTCTTAGAATTTTCGCGCTCTACAGTTACCAGTATGAATTTCAACCTTAATGATGGTGTTTTGACCTGAAAAACTTTTCTTTTTTTGACTAGAAAACGTACATTATTCGTTAGATTGGAATGAAGTTTAGTTTGCCTCAGATTGTTTTACTCGACGTTTGCGCTAAGTGAATAATTTATGAAATCCGGGAAGGCAACCATTGCTAGCCCATCTGATAAATTGCCTACCTTGTGAAGTACCTCACACGTTTTGTAGCCAAAATAAGAACACGGTCCATGTGAGATGAATATAACGGAGTCTCCCGATGGAATTACCCTGCAATTAAGAGACTAATTCTTCATTTAAAGAACGACGATTATGTGGTCCAATCGCAACGCTTCAGTCCTTTAAACTGCAATACCTTTTTCAATTGCAGTTTAAAGGACCGTTGACACAGGAGGTTGGTCCACATAATCGTCCTTCTTTATTCCGGTGTTTCATTAACCCATCTGTTAACCACTTGGTAACTCCTACTTCCCGCAAAAGACCCTGTAAAAAGGGGTTGACCAGGTAACCCGGTAAACCAGACAGGGGTAACACGTACGGTAAGACGGTACGGTAAGACGGCACGTACGGTAAGACGGTACGGTACGGTAGACACGGTAAGACAGGGGCAACCCGGTAAGACAGGGGACAGGACCCGGTTCCTCGTGGAATTGGCTATTAAAAGGTGCTTGTGACACCAGGATGTCGTTATGTAATCGCCGAGTTTCCTGGCAACGCATCTCAATGTTTGACCTTAATCAGAGGGATTGTATTCTCTGAGAAACCTACATTGTAGGCGATTAAAACGATTAAAACTCTACGTTTCAGTCTATAAGTAGCAGTTTTCAAACGAAATGACATGTAATTGAGCAAAGGGCTATGATTTCAGTGAAATTAGGGGTATCATCGCTGGATGTCCTTTCATCTAAGTCAAACAGATTGTATTACAAATCAGTTTCAATGGCCATTGGTGCAGGATTGTTGCCATTTCTTTGGAAAGTCACAGAATGTGTTGCTTGTCTAGAACAACTGAAAAACAACCCCGATTCTAACCCTTGACAACAAGAACAAAATAAAAACCGATAAAAACAAAAAACAACCCTAGAGTTCACCTGTTTAAAAACAAGCTCATCCATTGGAAAACCAATTGTAACAACCTATTATAACATTATTAGTTTGGTTGCTTTTCTGGTCGGTACTACAGTGTAACGTTCGGACTTTAAAATCGAGTTTACAAACTGTTGTTAGTACCTGTTGTTGGTGAGAAAAGCACAAACAGCAATGACCAGATCGCAGATGGTGGTGTTGATGAGAAGCACGGAAAAGGTGTGCATTCGCTTGGGAGTATGACGCCAAATCACGTAGAGAAGCAGACAGTTGGAGAGAATAGCGGCAGTGTTTACTAGGAGAATGAAATAGGGGACCACACGTTCTCCCGTCAGAGGGACCAGCCTCAGGAGGTAGAGAGAGGCGTTGTTCATCTTGGGTGGTCTGGAAGGGGACCAGAACCTGTAATATGGTTCACAGGTATGAAATAGGCTATTGAGGTGAAATTTTCGAGTAATTGACTCGACTGGTTTCCGTTCTGACTATAACAACGTTAAACACGATACTACTCGTAAAAAGGTTTAATGGGAGAGTGCGGATATATTGCGTATGGGCATGAAGAGAGAGACATGTTTTTTGGTTCAAGAGAGGGCGGAACAGAGTAGATTCGGCTGGTAGCAATTTCAAACAATGGAGCAAAAACAGCAATCAAGTGATCGAAAAGTGTAGATGAGATGCTATGAATTAAGCTATAGAACCTTGGTATCGTAAAGGATGTGAAGTCCCATTGAAACTAGTGGTTCTCGAACTTATTATGCGTATTCGCATGCATTCATCAAGTCATAGAGTATTCATTCGTGTGATATCTAGATTGAACAAGGATTGTCACGAACTAGACGCTTTCAGGAGTTCTTGAGATGGATGTATGTGTTTTCGAATGTTTGGAAAGTGGCGTTTACCTTCGTTTAGTATTAATTGTCAGATTTGGAAACCAGTGTTGTCAATAAGGTTCACTGAGACTGACAGGGTAAGAGTATTGACACCTCGTCACCTTCCTGCCACACTTATTAGTATTTGTGATTAATCTAGTATCATCGCTCGGCGAAATTAGTCGAGCCAGGATTGAAGGAATAACACTGATTAATGTAGACATGAGAGTTGAACACTAACATTATATCAAGGTTTTGTAACTGGAAGTATTTTCATTCAAATCATTGAATTAGAAGAAATGAGAACATTCATAACTAGAGATATGAATTACATTTGCACAAAAATTGGAAAAGGGAATGATAAACGAATGTTTCAGGGCTTTAATTGTTCCAGTCAGTCCCTTCCAAGCCGTTCGATTTGCAGGAGTTAGTGGTGTAATTCAGTCTAATGGCTGGAGATTAGGGTAGAGCACTGAGAAGAAGAATGTGGCAGGTTCTTTATCTAACCGGTGTTTTTGGTAACCTAACCAGCTCCTGGTAACCATTTTCCAGATAACCTGACAAGGTAACGTGAAAGTAACCGAAATAAAATATGCCAGAGCAAAAGGAATGGTGGAGCATGTTTAGGAACATCTTCTCACTTAATGGTTGTCACTTGTCATTGTGGGATGTTACTTTAATGAGAAAAATTCGAACGATGTTGAGAAGTTGGTGCGGCAAAAAGAGTACATAACACTACACATGCGATGGCAATGCATCAGGGGGCGTGGCTTGGTGGGAACGAGGGTTTCATGGTTCCCATAGTGCTAGTCAAATGAATATTAGTCACGTGAAACGTGTGTTTAATCAGAACTCGGACACGTGATGCATGATGAAGTGCACAGTTGATCTTCTCTGCATATTTGCTAGTGTGCAATGTGCATATGAGAGAGAGAGAGAGAGAGAGAGAGAGAGAAAGAGAGAGAGAGAGATCCTAAGTAGGCACTTCATCTTCACAATGGCTTCACTAGTTCAAGACTTTAAAGGTCATTTATAATCTACCGCTGGCATGAAGTAGAAGCCCTTTTTTTTCTAAAGTTAGCTCACATCGAATAGTAGTCTAACCTTTAGGAAAGGGGTATATGAGAAACATTGAGTTCAAAAATGAATGAAAGAGTTTTGCCTCCAACCCTACGTTCAACCCTTTTACAACATGATTTTGACGAGAGGCGATTTTTCGTCTTCACTCAGTTCTCGCGTGACAAAATACCCGTTGTTCAAACAAGAGGACCTCGGAATATAAAACAAACAGTGTTCACGCAAATGTTCTATGTACTATGTACTGAACCATGTTTGTCAATCCTTTGGAAACACTAAATCTCCTTCTAACTATTTGATGAAATCACCGTTCAGCATTGTTAAATTGCATGTTGTTCGACAGGGTAACCAAGTAACCGACAGAGTAACCAAGTTAAATTGCATGTTGTTCGACAGGGTAACCAAGTAACCGACAGAGTAACCAAGTTAAATTGCATGTTGTTCGACAGGGTAACCAAGTAACCGACAGGGTAGTTCGACAGGGTAACCAAGTAACCGACAGGGTAGTTCGACAGGGTAACCATCCATTTATCCAAATTGGAGTGGCACATCTAACCTCCAATGTGGAAAGTCACATTTTCAATGGCGAATAAATTATTGTATTCTATTCTTATTCCGTTCAGGTACCAACGTGGAGGAAGCCCGTCAGATCATGAAGGACTCGGGTCTTCCGATTCTTTCCGCCCTCAACCTCTCGGAAGCTGCCGAACAAGCCGTAGCAGCACTCAAGAAGTAGACCACAATCACCTTGAGAGAGAGAAAGGGCGCAAGAGCTCTTGAGCTGTGAAGTAGGTGTTCCCACTCACTCTCTATGTCTATTCATCTCTCTCTCTCTCTCTCTTCGATTCCCTCTCTCTATATATGTCTTCTATATACTCTTTCTCTCCTTCTAGAAATGTGATTAGATAAATAGGAAGCATATATGTCTCCCCGCATATCCATCGCTGAATATCTCTCTAACCCTTTGTCTAGCTTGCTATACCTCTCTCTCTCTCCTTTCAGAAGTGTGTATAGACAGATCATAGACTAGATGCATACATACATGTAGCAGACATAGTATATAGACAGCTTCTCTCTCTCTCTCTCCCATCCTTTGTGTTGCGTGTTGTGAGCCGGCTCTTCCAACAGAGGTATTCGCCTCATTTGCAATATCGCTCCGTGCGCGACTAATCTAATCTCTTTGCTTTTGACTGCTCGTCTCTCCCAATCCAATTTCACTTCCCCGGCCCCCCTGTTTACGAGAAATGTTCCGCCAATTGTTTTCTGTTTTTAGCTCCGAGAAATTTCGTTTAGCTTGTGAAATTGAGAAGAAACGTTGTTCGTAGTGTAGCCATAGGCCAAAATTGTTGAGTTTTGTTAAAATGTTTATTGCATAAAATAAATTATTTTCTAAAACTATTGAAGTTATTCTTCATCCGATTTCCAGGCGTCAATTTGGCCTCGTACCGCACGGAAAATGGCGGCTCTTTCCTGCAACATCGAGGGGGCTTTAATTGTACGAGTAATTACCGGAAATCACAAATAGTAGCTATTTGCTCGTACTTGCGTAGCAATGCCATTAGGCGTGAGAAAAGGCGGGAGGGAGTAAAATACGGAAATTCGCCGATTATTCAAACTACAAACACGACGAACGATACAAACTAACAATTGGAATCTCAACTAGTATCCATGTTGCAACATGTCACCGTTCCAGAAAATACACGAAAGGAACCAACGTTTTGGCCAAGTCTGTCGGGTACATTGCGTGGTACACAATCCTCATAGTAGGCGCCGGCACAGAAATCCTCCCGCAGTAGGGTGTGAAGAACAAGGAGGGCAGAGAAACGAGGGGTCCTGAAACACAGGTTGAATCATACTCAGAGCACGCTCTGTTTTTTTTTTTTAGCAAATTCACGTTTGGTCAAAACAGTTACACAACAAATCTACAACCATATGGGGGAAATGTCACGTAGTTTTAATTAAGGAAACCGATGTACGTTCCCTCCACGCTGTAACAAACAGTGATTTGCCGTTTGCAACGAAGTTTATTCTGAATAGAGACAGGTATACTCTGTTTCACAGGCGCGTCAACTGTTACAGTATACTGTTGAAAACGGTCAGTCATTGAAGACAAAAACGTGATAATCATCCGGAAACCTTGAAATTGTGGCTTCGTTCTGTATCGTTATCAGGTTTGTTGATGGAATTGAACAAAATCGAGTCCCAGTTTCAAAACTTTTCCGGCTTACAAGTCCAACTCAGAATTAGTTAGTTTTCAATCGAGTTTGACACATTACCAACCCTAACCGTTTGACTTTCAACCAAGAGAAACTACTAGACAGAATTGTCTTCAGAATCGGAAACCGATCGCTTGAACTCGACGTAGGACCGACAATGACTATATCCACCGGGCAGGCACTATGCCGAATGACCAGCAGCTCGCTGCCATTAAATGGCTGTAAAATGTGCATAGGGGATGTCGCTGGCTGGCCGTATTACAACCGAACGGGGAGCATATCCCATTTCCGGGGTGGATGAGAGGATATGGCGGGAATCGAGCATGTATTACATGAATGAGTGTTCAATCCAGATTTGTACTTGGCGTGTGCCAATTGTAACCGAGATTACATGCAGCACGATGTAACCACTGGATAGTTGAGAATATTGCGGGAACGGGAATCGAGCATGGATACCAGAGAAGAGTTGAAGTTTATGCTCTATGCGTGCCATACTTCACGAGTATTGACCAGAAAGAAACTACAAACACGGCGGGATAGAGCAACATGCAATAAACACCGTTTCGGAACGAGCGAACACTATAATATGAATGTGTTCAATCTATAGACTCTTTCTTGGCGTATGTTATTGTAACCGAGGTGGAACGTTGGTTCGCTCAGGGTTCGCTGCTCTGTCCGAAGCAACTCGATACAATGTATGGTGTTTTCCCCAGTTGTGATTGTAGTTTGGTTAGTGTAGCTGGTCGGAATTCGTAAAGTATGACGTGTATTCAATAAAAACTACAACTAACATTTGGTCTATAGAATAGTCAAATTCCAGCAAGTTAGTTACTACTTTCTACAAGTTGTCATTGGCGTGTCTTATTATTGTATTTGGGGTGCAGGTAAGTAGTTCTCCTGAACTCTGGGTTGGTTTATTTGCGAAAACAACACGTGCTCATTGTTTTCTTTATTTCGGATTTCTCTGTCGTCACCTCTCTCAATCTCCCTTGCTCTATCCCTCTCCTTCTTCCTCTCTGTTTCTCTCTCTCTCTCACGCGCACGCGCTCTCTCTCTCTCTCTCTCTCTACCCCCAATCCCCCCCCTCTCTCTCTCCAATCGCGATTAACTCACAATTACGCGAACAAGAGGTCTAATTCTCACCAATTCTCTATTCTAGTGATCAACCTCACTTCCTCATTCACACAGAATCTCCCACGTACTTTCAATGAATTGGACAAAACATGTTTGTTCAATCTTTCCAATGCTTCCTCTTCAACGAAAACTGGATAACAAAAACAATGCACAAACAACCCTGATTCTATTTTGATAGCCTTTCCACCCGGTAAGATCATCCCTGCAGAGTTGCAGTAAACAAGTCTAGGTAGAATGCAAACTATTTACTACCGGGAAGACGTTTTCTCAATATTTGGGGGGGGGGGGTCAAGGATAATTTCTGAAATGGTCCCTTGGACAGAGAGTGGTAACCTATTCTGGTTTATCGGTCAATTTCATATCTAACCGGTTTTTGTTAACCCTTTTCAGGTTACCTGATTCCTGATTGGATAACCTGCAAGTAACCGAAAAAAAACTGCCGGAAAACCAAACTTTGCGTTCGATTGAAGAGTTTTCCGGTTTTCAGCTTAGATTACCAACCGGTTGCCCACTAGGGTAACCAAAAAAAACAGAATTACCGGGAAAAACCGGTTAGATAATTAATTGGTCTGGTTCACTTAAATGACGTACCTGAGAAATTTCGGCAGTACTAGATAGGTGACGAGCCGCGAGACGATGTTCAAATTACGGTAGAGGGTGCCGGGAATTACACCCGGATGCAGGCTGGCAATGGGGAGATGGCTGGAAATAGACGGAATGAAAAACGAAAAATTCATTTTTTTTTTCAAATTCCAACAACTGATGAACCTGCTGGAGCAAGATTTGGAACATGTATACGCTCTTCTCTTCCTTTCCCTCCTCTCTCCATCTCTATTCCTCTCTCTTTCTCTCATCTCACTCTCTCTTCCTCTCTATTTCTCTCTCCCTTTTCCCCCTACCTCTCCCTCCATCTTTATTCCTCTCAATTTTTCTCCCCACTTACTCTCTCTGTGCCAATTCCTTCACGTAGGCAGCCAAACTGATCTTCGACATCGCGTATGCTTGATACGGTCCAATGTACTGTGAGAGGGCCTGGTCTGAAAAGAAACCAGCATGTATCAGTAAGGTTCTATTAGTTCTTCGAAAAGTAATTCTTTTCTCGGTTTTAAACAACGTCAAATCTTACAAGGGTTTCTTCGAGGTAACCTGGAATGTGCACTAGAGGTCATAAAAGAGCTTTTCTATAGAGTAGGACGATCGATGAGCACAGTTTCTTAATCATTAATGGCAATTATAGCGTTTATCGCACCTCAAACAGTTTTCGACTTCGAAAGTGAGCGTAGGTTAGAGAAAAAAGACTAACAGTGAACATGGGTTAGTGCCATTTTGGCGAGGTGCTTCACCTATGATTTCGACGAAAAAAAGAAATGATATAGCTATGAACAATATAAAATTCTGACCTACCTGATGAATATTTTCCGTGCAGATACGCCGCTCGTGAACAACAAGAGCCCAGCATGACCATTCTAGAAAAGTAATAGAGGGGTCTAACTAGCAGGGGTGACCACAAGTTTCACGCGTGCCACATATTTAGGGGGGGGGGGAAGGGGGGTCGAGGGTCATAAAGTCCGAAAATTGAAAAAAAGATAAGAGGTGATTTTCGTGAAAATCCCGCAATTTTGAAGTATAATTTCGTATTTTTCGACCAATTTCTACTTTTTAAGAGGGATGGGTCGTACCGCTGGTAGGTCCGGTCAACTTTTTGTTCACCCCTGCTAACTAGGCGATCAACTCTACATTTTAGTTTTGTTGTATTTGTAGTTTGATTTCACTCGTACACCAGTAGAGTTTGACTGAGCGACAAAAGTTAATGCGTTTTCAGATAGAAACACGTAAAAATTTAGGATTTTTCACCAAAAGCAGACCGATTTTCATCTTTTCGGCTAAAAAGTAGTCCGTTTTTCGAATGTTTCTGACTATTCGGACAAATTTGCCGGTGTATGATTTCACTGCATGTTAACTTCGATCAAATCCGGTTCATAACCCAACTTTCTCATGTTTGTCGATTAGAAGTGTTGTAAGTCATGTAAATGTTAAAATATCAATTTCAGCTACTCATAGATTCTAAAACACCTCTTTTAACTGATTTCTATCCCGAAGTCGCACTACTATAGTATAGATTCATTCTTCTATGCAAAGGATGACATGATTACGAATTCCATTCAAGTCTTCCAATGAAAGCTGACTTCGTCACCAGTTTTTCTTTCCGTTACTTTCGTCTCATAATTCATTCACAACGAACGTCGACCGAATACACTAATAATAGATGTGTTCACTTTTCATCAAAACTGAACGAAAGTACATGACTCGACTACAATGAAGAATTTGGGGTATATCTCTCTCTCTTTTTGACTCTCTCTTCCCTCTCTCTCTCTCTCTCTCTCTCTCTCTCTCTTTTCTCCCTCTCCGTTCCTATTTGTAGGCATTCACCCATTTGAGATTTTCTGATAATGTTCTAACTTCAATCTAAAGAAATTTCCCAAAGAATTGAGCGAGCTGACCAAAACTTCCTTTCACCCTAAGGTTGTCCGAATGGTCGGCAAAAATCAGGAAATAGGCTACCCTTTCGTTTGAGATAGAACCGAGTTGCATTCGAAAGCAACCCATAGTTTTCAACAAAAACAACCGGGTTCCTTTTTTTTACATGTGTAAACGCGCAAAATTTATTGTATTTGAAAAAAGGGTTGCTGTTTGTTCAATTGTCACACCTTACTGGTGCGTACTCTCACCTGGAACCAATTCCCAACAACGGTTTCACATAGTCTAGAAGAAGGGCCTGCGATACGAGGTTCACACACAGATGAGACTCTACTCCATCCAGATACTGAAATTACAATCAGGGTCAAAACGGTTGAGTGGCTCACCTTTCACCAAGCACATGCTTCCCTAATATAACGAAGGCATATATATGAGGTTATTTTATTTGAACAAAATATAATTGTGTCACTAGGACTGTTGGATGGTGGTATGATTAGGTTAATGTGCTCAGTAAGAAATGTACTCAAAACCGTATCGACCCTGACTCAAGACGGTTTAGGTTTTTCTCAGAACTTTCATTCTCTCAGAGGGGTTCAACTGATGATGACCCAACCCTCAGAGAAAACCCGAAACCGTCTTGAATCAGGGTCGAAACAATTGAGTGGCTCACCTTTCACTGAGCACATGATTCCCTAATATAACGAAGACAATCTAGTTCTGAGTAGACTACGAAATGTGTCACCAGGACACATAAGAAGAGTTGCTAGTGAGAATGTAAAGAAAGAAAGAGAGAGAGAGAGAAGGAGAGAAGAGAGAGAGAGAGAGAAGGAGAGACAAAGACAGCGAGAGATGAAGGAACGAGAAAGAGAGAGATGAGGAGGAAGGAAAGGAGAACTAGAGAAATAAACAGATAAATTATTACCTTTTCATTGGCCAGCATGGTGCCAGCACATAGAACGACCACATCTATTTTGTCTCCATCCGGAGAAAATGATTCTCCGTACTCAATCACCTGAAAAACAAATATGTTCCTTATACAATATATGTACATCTTTGGCAGCATGAACAATGAACGAGCGCTACTAGAGCCAAAAGGACAAGGACGTGAGACTGCATCTTCCTGCAGAAAACTTAAAAAATGGGCTTATTTCCTGCGAGAATTGTGAAAATTTGGTAATTCATCCAAACGTATAAAACTTGATGTTTGCCTTTTGCAAGCTCAAATACCAGAAGTAGAGGCCAAATGACACAGGACACCCATATAATTTTTGTATGACTCCGGTGTTTTAGGTTGCAGCCGATTTCAGAGCCCTTACAAGTTACCTTACCAAACTAACAGTAAAAATATTCTATCGAAATACATACCGCATACGGATCTTCCAGCTGAACTTCGAACAATTTCAACTGTCGCGGCTGTCGTTTTGAGGAAGTCAAATCATCTCGAAAACACGATTTGGCCTGAAGTTGCAGAACATTTACTGTACCAGCAGCACAATAATAGATGATGCGAATATCTGACAGGGGGATGCTGAACTTTCCCGTTCACTGGGCTGGAGCGACCCATAACACATAGCTTTTTGAAAATGACCGTTACCCGATTTTATTGGATGAATATTGAATACCTGGGGGAACTATAACCAGAGGTATAAACTCGAGTATTCAGTGACTTCTGATTTGTGAACGACAAATTGCTGACCAATATTTTTTAATATTTTCTGGGTACGCTTTTTATGTACTAAACACAAAAGAACTAGATTTGTTCGAACTAAATTTCCGCCCTGTTGGGGCCTTTACGACCCCCTCTCCTTAAAAATGTTGCACGCGTGCAACATTTTTAAGGAGAGGGGGTCGTAAAGGCCCCGACAGGGCGGAAATTTTTGGAAATAATGGTGATTTTTGCCGCTTTTCGTGAAATTCTCGCAATTTTGAAGAATGATTTGATATTTTTCGGTGAATTTATATTTTTTTTAAGGGGGAGGGGTCGTACCGGCGGTAGTGTCGGTGAAATTTTTGGTCACCCCTGACTATAACGTTCCCCTTTGTTTGTTGAAGGGATGCCCAACTCTTTGAACCCTCGAACTCCCACTAGATCACAGAACTGCACAATTCCATACAGCGTGGGATTAGTAAAGGAAATACCACGTGAAAGTCTCGAATAATCCAACCTACTCACCTTCTCACTATCGCCAACCATCGCATGAACAGTGAAGTTATAGGAGAGCAAGAGACGAACCACCTGCAACAACAGAACATTCAAATAGATGAGGAAACTGTAATGTACCAACCAAAACAGGTCTCAGAAAGAGATGAAGTGTGCGTGTCTGTGCGTGACAGAGAGAGAGAGAAAAAAAGAACGAGAAACAACAGAGTGGGGGGGGGGAGAGGGAGAGAGCAATAGTAACAACAGAGAGAGAGAAAGAGAGACGGGAGAGAGAGAGAGGAGGAGATAGGGGAAAAGAAGAGAAAGAGGAGGAAGAAGCTAGAGAGAGAGAAAGAGATACTGCCAACCTGTCTGCCAATAGTCCCATCTGCGCCAGTCACTAGTGCCAGTTTCGGTCGATGACTTTTGATCAAAGGAGACAGCTCTATTTCTGATCGAAGCCTAAAAAACTCAATAAATAACCCACAAAATATCATTCAATTATTCAAATATCCGTTCACACTTTTACTATTAGTTTTAGGCACCTTAAATATACAGAAAATGTGATTTCATGGTAACGCAATCGCTTCTCAATAAACTGGTTAGTGTATAGCGTCGTTGTAGAAAAAAAATGAGAAATAGGCAACCACGTTATCAGTTCACTCGAAAACCGATTCTTCTCGAACCGAACCGCGAACCGGTAACTGGAAAATCGAACCGACGGTCGCGACCGCTCGAAACCGACTTCCCGCACGGCTCGGTCCCCAAGCGAATGATTCGAACCGAACCGCGAAAAGTATACCATACAAATTCGATTCGGTTCGCCTGTGTGAAAGAGAAAGGACTTGCTTCGGATTCTCTAGTGAATCGGCTTACTCTATCGCGTCTGTTTGTAGTTTGCTGCTGGTTAGTTTCAGGCAACATCCAACTTTTTTCGGTGATCAAACCACAACGCACATTTGGTCACCGTTTATAGCATGGAAATTTTATAAATCTGACCTCTTTTCAATTCCCTGATTTCGAGCCTCAAACAGGACTTCTTTCAATACATAGATGGCTGCCAGAATATAAATGTAGAGACGAACAAACAGTTCTATCCACGGCTCGGGGAATAGGGACAGCACACGTGAGTACATCACGGGAAATCACGTGAGAAACGTGAAACCGGCTGGTCACAATTAGGTTTCGATCACTTGAAACGAAACACCAATATCAATGAAAATTTATAGGAGCTTAACTTCTATTGATACAGTTTTGAGCTTTTCGATAAGCCAGAGTGTTACAATGAGCACACTCTGATGATAAACTTCACTAACTAGTCGGAAAAAAATTGAAAACCGGGCTCTTTTCTATTAAATTTTGGAATTTATGGTCATATGTAGACGCATTCTAATTGAAAAAAAATCTAACAACGCTTTTCACGTTCACTTAATCAATTTAGCTTGATCCAATTTAAAACACACCTTACGCTACTATTTAAGATATAAATTGTTGCACTAAACACCAGAAACCACAAAACACTTCAAACAACAAATAAACTGTTTATTATTTACAGTATGTGGTCACCGTTGAACCGTATATCAAGTAGAAGAACATCATTGGAAAGGGGGAAAGAAAAATAAAGTGTCATTGCTTGATTGTCATGATTATTCAGTAGAGAGAAGAAAAAAACCACACCAACTGAAAACGGAACAGATCTATTTGCGAAGAGAGGGTAAGGGGTTCAAACTACAGACCACAGACACGAAAAGAGGGGAAAATAACCAAATTATAGAAGGGCAGAATGGCCAATTCTACAACTAACCGGGTTTTCAGGTAACCTAACCTTTTTTGCTAACCTTTTTTTCAGGTTACCTAGGTAGGTAACCTGGAAGTAACCCGAAACATAAATCCGGTTACCAATCAAACTAACGGTAAAAACCACATTTTGCGTTAGAAAAACAGGTAACCGGTTTTCATTTTAGGTTACTTACCGGTTACCTACCAAGGTAACCTGAAAAATAGGTTACCAAAAAAGGGTTAGGTTACCTAAAAACCCGGTTAGATATAGAATTCACCGGGCAGAATGAATGCTTTCAATTTAAAGAGCAAATGTAACGCGTTTTGATCACGTAACTTCTGTTATCACGAAAACTGTTATTACTTACAATTAGCTTTCCACTCTGCCCACCTTTAACCTGTTCTGTACCATTTTCGATATGTAAACAAAAGTCCTAATAGAAAAAACACTACAGTTCGATTATAGAGAAGTAGATACTACAAATATTAGTGTACAAAACCAACACAACGAAATGTTCTAGACATTATATTTCGGCAATGAGCATGTCATAACTGACAGGGAGAGGTGTTATTACTTTTGATTTGATTGGGGATGAGACCATACACCAGTAAGGTCCGACTGAGCCACAAAAAGTAATCCGTTTTCAGATGTAAACACGTGAAAATTCCGGATTTTTCATTAAAAGTAGACCGCTTTTCATGTTTTCGGCTAAAAAATAGTCTGTTTTTCGAATTTTTCTGACCATTCGGACAACCTTGCTGGTGTATGGATGAGACAAAAAAATGACGTCATTGCAAAGGCAGTTGGGGGAAAATAACCGTTTCCAGAAGAATTAAAGTGAAAAAGAAAAGTGGGAAGAATGTACCCAGATAACACAAAGAACACAGAAAGATTACCATAGGAAAAGGCAAACATATTGGTCACAATAGTGAAATTATTACAAAATTCATCACCAAAAATAACTAAAGACTACGCAAATAAGAAAATGATGAACGGGGCGCACTCAAACAAAATCGTTTCCTATTTAATTCAAAACAGAGAATCAAAAGTTGGTTAGTGAATGCCTCTAGGGTAGAGCTGGTGAAAACACACCAATAGAATCTACGTTGAAACTGCCTAAACGTTTGCAGTTATGCGCTCTCATTCATCATCATTTTTAAGATATAGTGCAATAACTAGAGAATAATAAACCTACAACACAAAACAACTAGCAAACAAAAAAGGAGAGGCAAATCCCTTATTGAACCGGGTTTTCGGTAAACTGAACCGTTTTCTCATAAACCTGGCTCCACAGCGTTCTCGCCTACAGTAATTTTTGCGATTAAAATCCTATTGAGCTCCGTCCACAAAGTTTTCGTGGCGGGACACTGTATCCCACTGCAATTTGGAATGGTCGCAGCACTAATTCGCTGCGTATCGCGCCTATTTTCACGCGAATCTTTTGCGGAGCGTCTCAAATTGAGGACGCGAGTTCCTTATGTAATAAAGCTGTTGTTGAGAACGCCGTGGCTCCTAGGATCCCTGTTTGGAACCATTTTATGAGTAGATTCTAGAAAAGTGGGAAACAGGTTAAGCGGAACCTGGTTACTTGGTTAACGGTTTGGTTCCCCGGTTCCTTATCAAATTGGCTCTAAGGCCTTAAGGGAACTACTGTTTGGCGAGACTGAGGCGACTGTTATGGCGACTTATGGCGGCCATTGGCGATCGGTCCACGAAATTCTCCTTGGAGCGCAGTTGTTCGCGAAGGCGCGAGAGACGCTCCAACGTATCCTTCTGCTTGTCAGACGTTTTCTTCATGTTGAACGAACGGTACGTTGGATTCTGGAATGGATCACAACTCACAAATCAAAAAAAGATAAATATCATTACTATTATTATTGTTATTAGTAGTGAAGTTCAGCTTTAGATAACAACATTTCTCAAATCATGGTTTGGTAAAATAGAAAATGAGAAAATATCATTTCACTGAAAAGTTAGCACTTCTCTTGATGTTTCACCTCAGGGGGTGCAGGTGGGATATAGATATAGTCGGGAAAAAAAAGAAATACGGTTCCGGGTTCAACTTAAATGTGATCAAATATCAATCCGACCCCTTTAACCAATAACTCGAACTTTCCCACCCCCTAGTCTCCTGACATTATAAAAACCGCGAACCGCAACACCGCCAAGGGTGATAAAAGCCCCCAAATTAACGTTCCGAAGGTTCATAATCTAATCAGGAAACCGTTAAAAGTCATATGAGCGAAACAGAACAGTCCCGAGGTCAAAAACTAGTGTTTACAACCAGCTACGCGGAACGAAGAGCACCTTTATACGTATGACTAATCAGAAACGTGACTCAACACCTACAACAGCCATTGAATCATTGAATGGCCTCTTTGCCAAAGTTTGGAGACAGACGTACAGTTTACGCTTTAGTACGAGCAATGAAGCCATACTAAATTAGTCATAGAAAAAACGTCTCCAATGTTCAATCATCTGTATCCCTCAAATTTCACGCGCACGTGACTTTGTAGCTCAGAAAACCATTCCTAAGGGAGGAGAGCACAACTAATTGCAAATTTCTCAATTTCGTTAATAGTTTCCGTGGTGCTACGGCAAATATGCAACCTTGCCCTTGAACCAAGACTATATACTCCACACTTATGTCATAATGACCACTACAAACTACATTACCCTTATAAATCGATAACTGCTCTCCACTACTCACCATGCTCTTATTTGGTGAGTCTTTCCCTGTTATTAAAAAATTGATCTACGCCGCATGAGCACTACAAACTACAATACCATGACAAATCGATAACTGTTCTACCACCCTCCACCTACCATGCTCTTGTATATCTCACCTATCACCACTACTGACTACAATACCATGCTAACTCTGAAACTACCAACTGCAATATCGCTCTCTCTCTCTCTCTCTCTCTCTCTCTCTCTCTCTCACTATGTGTATCTCTCTCTCTCTCTCTCCACCACCCACCATGCTCTTGTATCTGGCCAAGGCGGCTGGTGAGTCCTCCCCGGTTAGTGACAGATTGCTGGTAGATGCCCTGAGGCTAGAAAGGGACCCTCGAAGGGAGGCCATCGACGACTGACGCGAAAGGGTCGCCTCGGCACGACGGCGAATGTCGGGGGACAACACGTCCTGAAATAATCACATTATCTTCATACATACACCAAACATCAGTAAGTTCCGACTATTCGACGAAAGGGAGTCCGTCATACACCAGCAAGGTTGTCCGAATAGTCAGAAAAGTTCGAAAAACGGACTAATTTTTAGTCGAAAGGATGAAAATCGGTCTACTTTTGATGAAAAATCCTGAATTTTCACGTGTTTACACATGAAAACGGACTACTTCATGTCGCTTAGTCAGACCATACTCCCGTATGGAGTCCGTTTTTGGATGTAAACACGTGAAACTTATAGATTCTGCATAAAAAGTAGGCAGATTATCTTGCTTTCGGCGAAAAAGTAGGGCATCGCTCGATTCTTGTGGCTATTCGGACAACTTTACTGTGGTGTGATTATAATTATTATCATCAGTGGCTGCATCCAACAACACTGGAAGTCGCGCATCATACACCGCCAAGGCCTCTTATGAAATGGGGTTGGGAACAAATTTTTCAGAAAAGTAGGGGTCGCGATCGCGAGTTGAAAACCAGCAAATTTTATACAAAAATAGTGAAAATTATACCAAAAAATCATGAAAATCGCAGTTTTGAACCATTTTGGAGGGGTTACGACTTGGAAAAAAAAAGGGGGGGGGGGGGGTGTCACCGTGTCACGAGCTTTCAAGAAAAATAAGAGACCCCTGGCGATCTATGTCGCGCATGAATCTTTTTTCTCTCTGTACAACAGGAGAACAGTGGTGTCTGTAACCACTATGGTAATGGAACAACGTGGATTAGGCGACATCCACTACTAGATATACGACACCCCCCCCCCCCCTCTTTTTCAAGTGACATCCTTCTTTCACTTAACAATAACAATTATCTATAATCGTACCATAGGTGGGATAGTGTCGGTTTGGGGGTTAAACAGTTAAACATCCCCTCCACAGAAAAGATGAAATGTTATACGTCACCCCCAGGTAATTACCAGATAAACCCCTAATTATCACAAAAGTTATTGGTCCCCCCTAACCCGGTTAAAGGAAAAGTTGAGGATACCCCGTTTAGTTAACCGGGGTATCGCACCTATGAATCGTACCTCCGCGTGCTGCGCGCATCCCTTCTCGGCTATCTTCTTTGCGTACATTCCGGCTGCCAACGGGGACTGGCGACCATTGGAGGCCCCGTTCAGGTAGTAGGCCGGAGACGTCAACGCCGAGCGACTGCGCAACTGGAATCAATCGATAAATGAATAGTTGACGAAAAAGAATATCGATAATCAGTACAAAATCTATATAGGATAGGTGGAGATAGCGATAAAGAACCATTACTACGACCTTCTCTTATAGCATTTGATCATTATATGGAGCTTCAGAGCTACTGGTTCACAAAATGTAAATACTGTAACTAAATTTCGCAAAGAATCTGAGACTGAGAATGAGTAATTCAAAAAACAACTCATTGTGCAATGAGCAATGTGCACCATGTATAATTGAAAACGTACCCGAGTTTCCGTCAAATCCAGTCTTTTCGGAGTGGTCATAATCGGTTTGTCGTAGTCAGACTCGACGTTGATGGAGGGAATCGGAGAGGTACTGGAACCGTGGCAAAATAGGCACAAGAATAGATTTAGCAATAACCATATTTGCACAAACCTATATACATCTCAATGCACCTCATACAAGGGCTTTTATTCAAGGGAGGGTGACGTGCAATCAATATGAAAAAAAGGGGATCGCTAGTCCGCAATCAACTCCGTCCACACACCAAACAGTCGTGAATTATCGAAAAACGACAAATTAGTGAAAATCGCGATTTTAGAGAGAACAGGGCTAGACAATGTCGGTTTATGAGCATCGAGTATGCATCCCTAATTGTTTCAATTTTAAAACGTCAATCTGAGCCAAACTTTCGAGCACACCCAGTAAGTTATGGAGTTATGGTGCTCAAGGTGCTGTTTCAGAATTGAGAAATGAACTTTAAAGGAGCCTGTTTTTCAACGTATGACAAAAACTAACTGTGCCGACGAGGTGTTGCTGCTGCCCTGATTGCTGTCCATACTTCCTCCCCCCATGGCATCTGCCGGCAGGTTGACGGGAGAGTCGAGGGTGGGACGCATTCTTCGACTGCGGGTGGAGATGGGCGAGAACAACGGGTTCTGCAAAACACATGAATAAAAAATTGGCTAGAAGCTAGAGATAGATGATTGAAAAATTGAACAAAAAACGATCTATTTTCTGATTGACCGAAATTCGGCCCTGTTCGTAACAAAATCAAGTAATCAAGAAATTTGCTTCTGGAACGAGAGCAGCGAGGCTCTCCTAAATGGAACAGAATGAATAGACACACCACTCATACGCTAGAACACATGACTAATTAGCACTATGGCATTGAAACCTAGTTAATTTTGGGCAAAATAATGTAATTTGACGTATTTGAATCAAAGGATAGGAAAAAGAATGAGAAAAACAACATTTCGAAGAATATTAAGATGTGAATGGCGTAGGAACTACGAAATGAATACAGTAACAAGAATACTAAGAAAGACTTGCTCAGCTAACTTGATCCATACGCGAAAAAGAATAGGAATAAACCGTATTGATTGACATTTGGCATTGGCATTAGGTGAAAACATTTGCTCGAGGAACTGTCAATTTCCACATTCGACAACCACCAATTGTAATGTTAATTTGGTAATTACAGAGACAGACTGACAGTTGACAGACAACTTCCAGTGAGGCAGTGAGTGTGAGCCCTGACCATTAATGAGCAAAAATAGAAGAATTGCTCATCTGAATCTAACTGGATTTGAAGGGTTAGAAAATTTGGACAAAATTATTGAGGATAGTCTACCGACAACCTCCTTGTTGTGATTAGTCATTAGCAAATTATGTAACAGCAAAAATTGGAGGAAATCCTGAGAAACGAGGTAATTTCCTAATCTTCCGTGTTTGAAACAGGTGAAGTAACAAACGATAAAATGTACAGAAGTAGCAAACGCCCCACTAAAGTGAGTGTGAGTCAGCTACATTTTGAACGTGCATCTTGCCTGTCAATATGAAAGGTGATAGCCGGCGGTCTCTAATAAAAAAAAAGGTGAAGTTGTGATCAGTAACTTCTTATTGCTCAAACTTCTTATCAGTAGCATTATTCTGTATCAGTTGGTAGTTAAAGTTGTTGATTGTTGTGTGAAGACAGCAAACAACAAGATTACGACTTGATGAGTCTAGCTACTATTTACCTTTTTACTTGATTATTATTGAGTACAATGCGAATTCATGAATTATAATGATAATTAAGTATAAGATATCAAAACAAGTACAAAACAACAAAACGTATTATGTTATGAATGATCTGATCATATGAACCATGGCTATTGGGGAAAGGGCTCTAAATTGTCGGAGAATGTGTTTTATTGATCTACGTGGGAGAAGCAGTTTGTATTTCGTAATCGAAAAAGATTGGACTCCTACACCAGTAAGGTCCGACTAAGCGACGAAAAGTAATCCGTTTTAACACGTGAAAATTTGGGATTTTTCATCAAAAGTAGACCGATTTTATATTTTCGGCTGAAAAGTAGTCAGTTTTTCGAGTTTTTCTGACTATTCGGACAATCTTGCTGATGATATGATTGGACTTAACTTCTTGAAATTGGAAATCAAATTGAAGGCATTGAGGGAAAGGGAAACCCGCTTCCCACCTTTTTCTACGAACACAGTTTCTAACCAGTATTTGTTTACAAAAGTGAATGTGACGATTCTGTATGCGCGTATAGCATCGAATACATATTAGCTGCGATTCTTTCTATTGATCCATATTACATTAGATCCGCCAAATAAGTGTGAGAAATGAGACATAAACAAAACCGGCCGCTAGAACCAACATTACAGATTCTCCATTCGAACTAAATCGGGAAGTTTGAGTGGAACTTGTTGAAATTGAACGAGTTGTAAATTGTAGCCAGACAGAACATTGAACCCAGTTATTTCTTCGCACAAAATAAACACGTTTTGATCAGTTTGTATTGTACAAAACAAATGAATGTGAACGAACAAGCGAACAAATGAACAAGCAAACTAGTACGTAGTACCTCTCTCTTCTTTCTCTACATTGCGAAATAGTAAACATCCATTGTCTGGAAAGACATAAAACATGAATTTATTGTTAAAAAGTATTATTTGATTCGAAAGGCAGTTTGGATACCGACAGGTCCCACTAAATGTGGTGCGAAGGTAAATCAAAGGTATATGACTAGTAGTTTAGCCGTCTCCTCAAAGGCTGCTGCTGAGTAAGAAATGAATCAACAGCTGGGTACGACACCGGGATGTAACATAATTAATCTATAAAGAAGCGAACGGCTAGCAACGGTCATTAGGCTCAAAACTGAACATTAGGCTCAAAACTGGACATTTTAGAAACAGAACCTCTTTTTGACTAATCGAATCTGGGCGGTTTACACATGCAACCAGGTTGCATGCAACCAAAATGCAACCGGGTTGCATGTGTAAACAAAATTAGGTTGCTTTCCAAATGCAACCGGGTTGCTTTTGGTTGCTTTTCAAATGCAACCAAACACTCAATTTTTTGACATTTTCCGGTTTTTAATGCAATTTGGTTGCTTTTGGTTGCATTTGGTTGCATTTTAAAAGCAACCGAAAGCAACCCGGTTGCATTTGGAAAGCAACCAAACTGTCTTTACACATGCAACCTGGTTGCATTTTGGTTGCATGCAACCCGGTTGCATGTGTAATTGGCCTCGAATCTGTAGAACATAATAACTAATGGCGCCACCATTCGAATCAATTAATTTTTTGTTTATGAACCCACGAACTGGTCGAATGTCCATGAGAACACTAGAAAAACAACAAAAAAGTGAAGTTTCAACTAATTTCGTTGAATTTTGAAAATTCGGAAAGAACGGAGATTTTCAGGCTGACGTCAGACGCAAGTTAACCGCGCATGGAAATTTCTGATCGTCCACCGTACCACTTTAATTGGGTTTCAAAAAGTCAATAATTGATCAGGTTATTTCATTCAAACTAGCGTGTTTTTCTCCGATCGAAAACATCAATATGAACAACTAACGAATAAGATTTTTTTTTTATCGGAATACAAGCTTTATTCAAGGGTTGTACTCGATGGGGAGGTTCTTTCTGCGGACCATTCCGTCTCCCTGGAACCATTCCCTGCGGAACTGCTTGGCAGCTCCATCGGGGGTGTTGGTCCACTCGATGGTGATACGGTCGTTGTCGTTGACGAATAGCGTACAAACTAGATACCCAGTAGGTATCTAAGCCGCTTAAAGGTGTCTCTCGGGTCAAAGCGACATTTCACTATCTCTTTAGTTGCTATTGCATCAAACTGAGTATTAAGATAAGAACGAAAGGTTTTAACGAGAAAAACAGAATTTCAGCCAACAGATATGACAGCTGTTCGAAAAAAAAGACTAATTAGAAAAAACTTCTTGCAAGCGCTTGAGATTCCAGCAAAATTAGATGATTTCGAATCCGGGTAGAAAAAACTTGTTTCGCAACAATGAAGAAGAACAACAAGAAGAGTTTCAAGTTCCAAATACTCAAAAAAGTTGACTTTTCAAACTGTCAAGGTTGATTGTGTTTTTTAATGAAAAAACGCGTGTAGTTTTTTTTATCTGAGAAGAAGATGGTAGCTAAATGGGTGTTCCCTTTGCAAATAAGGCCTTATCAGTGGTAAAAATGGGCAGGGTTATTAGATTAGACAAACGGAATTCTAGGAATCTAATAGTGACTACTGCTAGATAGAATAGTCATGGAACCAATGACCAGTTGTAGTTGATCGATAAGCTTTTCAAGTTTTCAGATCAAACTACAATTACACATCAGAACAGAATCATTTGCTATAGTGCCGGATAGCATTTAATTGAAAGAAAATGTAAAATTGTGATGATCCAAAATAAATTGTTAGTAACAAACCAAAAGCGGGAAGGAAAAATCATGGGCTTACAAAATTTATAGGAGGAGTAGGCTCATAAACCATTATCTACTTGTCATTATTTTAGATAAAATGCGAAGAAAAGTAAAAGTGAACATCATTAACGTAAGAGTAGAAAACCTAAACTGAGAAGTAGAAAACCTAAACTCAAAAGTAGAAAACCTGAAAAGTAGAAAACTCAAACGTGAATTGTAAACTTATCGAGATTTGGATCGAATAAAAACAAACGGAATGCGCCATCTCGGGCGAGAACAACACAAATGACCTCGCACAAAGCGGAACATGAAACGCATTTTGATTTATGAGGAAAACGGCACGGACAAGTCCCGGACAAGCAGTTGAGAGATACAGATTTTCTCCCCCCCCCCCCTCTCTCTCTCTCTCTCTCTCTCTCTCTCTCTCTCTCTCTCTCTATCTCCCTCTCTCTCCCTCTCTCTCTTTCTCTGTACAATATGCGGGGGAGGTGTACACACTCTCTCTCTCTCTCTCTCTCTCTCTCTCTCTCTCTCTCTCTCTCTCTCTATCTCCCTCTCTCTCCCTCTCTCTCTTTCTCTGTACAATATGCGGGGGAGGTGTACACACTCTCTCTCTCTCTCTCTCTCTCTCTCTCTATCTCTCTCTCTCTCTCTCTCTCTCTCTCTCTCTCTGTACAATATGCGGGGGAGGTGTACAGAGTGACTGACGGACATGTGGGCGCATCTCATATTTTATGGCCCTCTCCTTCAACTGAACATATGTGTATAGCACATCTAATGTTGCGATTGCGAAATGAACACAACACTTCTATAGTATATAGTTGGTATTCCTTCTTGAACCGAACACGAAATGATTCCAACTATTCAGAAGACTAGTATAAAGTGATGACGGAACACTGTTGGTGAGACAAATTCATTGTTGTGGCTTGTTCGGGAAATAACACCCCAGAAGTACATTTTTCGTAGTTAGAGGTGCCATTGAGTATATTCCTTTCAAACATACAATAATCTTGAAGATCCATGCAAAAAGTGTATGTATGACGTATTGAGCCCCATGATCTACTTATGATGATTCAGAGATTATGTCAAGAAACGTAAAATAGAACAATGTAAAAGCTATCAGCTGCTGCTGTCAAAGTTCAAGAGTTCGCGGAAAAACTGTAAAAAGCTGGTTGTTGGAAAGGCGCGTGCGAGACACGCTCTATAGTGGGTGCCAATATTATAAATTTCTGCCTCTCGCCGGAATCGAACCTGCGAGCAAAAGATTTGTAGAAGGGCGCGATAACCACTGCGCTATTGGTGCACAAAACCGGCAAGCCTCGGAATCAAAGACATCCGTGCGTACACAGAGGAAAATGAGATATACAGTACTCTCCCGCCTTTCCGTTGGCGACGACTATAAACACGATAAAAGATCGGGGATCGAAAAGAGATCAAGGATCAGGAATGGTACAAATGTTCAGAGGTGTCCATCAAAAATGTTCCACGAATGAAATGACTTCATAAATGTTTTCCTCATAAATTAAAATTTTCCTCATAAAATAAAGTTTTCGTTATAAAGTAAGGTTTTTCTCGTGAATGACAGTTTTCCAACGATAGGACAGCAAAGTCGAGTATTACAATAGACAAAAGAGTGAAGAAGTACAGGAAGAGAGAAAGACAGATTTTTTTTTTCAAAAAAAAATGGAAATGTAGGATACTAGGATAGTTTGCCAATAAGGGGTTATATTACAGTCAGTCAATGTCGGCTAATAATGGCATTGGAGATGGTATTGACAAAAGATATATCGATTATGGGATAAGAGAAAGGGGGAGAGAGAATGAGAGAAAGAGAGAGAGAATGAGAGGGAGAGAGAGAAGAAGAGAGAGAAAGAGAGAGAGAGAGAGCGTGAGAGAGAAAAAGGGAGAGAGAGAGAGAGAGAGAGAGAGAAAGAGCGAGAGAGAGGAAAAGGGATGTCTCTTCATTTTCGCTGCAGAACACGACAAAGCAAACAGAGAACACTCACCGGACATGCGTTATTTTATACAAGATAATGATTGGCACTTGGACAGAACACAGAAGAAATAATGGGCACTGTATAGTTCCAATCCTTCCCCACTGAGACCTTGGCAGCGTGCCAATGAAACTTTGGAGAAAGATTTCATAGAAACATTGCGATTTGTGAAAAAAGGTGACCAATCTGTTTAAGAAAAGTTTGAAAACTCTAATTTGGTTAGAAGCGACTTGGACATGTTCCGCCACGCTGACAAATTCTCAGTGAGAATGATGGGAACTATGATAGACACCGTACCCGGATCAGAATAACTTACGAATGCGTCGTCAACGGCTGGCACCGGGTTTCGAACACGGGGGCGAAGTTTGGGGACGAACTGAAATTAAAACAGGGGTAAACAGAGGGAGAGACACGGGGTTCACACGGGGAAGAATCAAAGTTGTAGTTCGGTCTCGGAGCACATCACCGAAAAAGTACAGGAATCAAACTACAAACACAGCAGAGTGGTGAAAATGAACCATGTCTGCCTGTTTT